>JAOWBW010000193.1:495035-973623 GCA_026119855.1 Campanula takesimana | reverse complement strand
CCCATGGGTCATGGGGCGACCCGTCTCATGCATGAGACGGATCCCTTTTCTCATGGAGACCACCTCTTTTTTTTTTATATTGGGGTAACTTTGAAATAATTTGCATGTGGACAGACTTAATTAAAAGGAAGGAAATTGGTAACACGTATGTGAAAATGCATGTAAATGGACACCATTGTTAGGAAGTGGGAGTTTTCTGTTGACCTACTCATCATTTATTAAGTTGACCCAAATATTACACCGCCGCCCTTACTTCTCTGAATTCGGTTTTGCCATTGCTTCCTAGTTCCTACGTGATGATGGCTAGAAAAAACAAAATCTCTTGATAATTTCTGTATTTTTATATATTACAATTAAAACTGTCAGAATTGTCAGTTAAAATCATCATCAGTTCGACTGAACGTTAGATTGTGGCTTTTAAGCGATGGACTGACTGATTCAACCGGCGATCTTACAATTAGAACTCGTAAATTGAGATCCCTGTATTACAAAAAAGATATTGAAACATTGTTTTTCTTAGAAAAAAAAAAGACTTTTCAAGGGTTTTATAACTATCAAATCGTCAGTTAAAATTGCCAAATTGTCAGTTAAAATCATCAAATTGCACGTCTGACTTTGACTTTCGACAGTTTTAACCAAGGTTCTAAAAAGTGCTAGGCTGTCACTAGGCGCCGCAGCAGGGCCTAGCGCCTAGGCGGGACCGAGAATTTAAAAATATTATAATATCTTAGGTGGGACATAGGCGTTTCATGAAAGCCTAGCGCCTAGGCGGGGCCTAGACGGGCGTCTTTAAGAACACTGGTTTTAACTGGCGATCTGACACTCAAACTTTGGGATCAATGGTTACAACTAGCCATTAGCGGAGGTCTCATTCTATAAATTAAAAGTGTATACACCACATAACTGTCCACCCTTCACTTAAAACTCTCGGTCGAACAAACTGTCAACCAAACAGTTTACTTGACGATTCGACAATTTTAACTTGTATAATGATAACTTTGAGCCCAAAGAAACGAAGAAAAAACAATCTTTTTAAATATCTTTCATATCATAAAAATAAACGCAAATTCTTGCTTCAATTTTCATAAATATTTACGAAAAAAATATTTTTATTTTGTTTTAGTTTACTGAAAAGTCAACAGTAGGAGAACAGGGTGGTTCAAATTCACAAGTCACAACCGTCTATTAATAACTTGACAACCATATATACTTGTACCGGACCTACACAAAGTGAACTCAATTATTCCTAGTCACCCTATTAATTTGTCCTGCAATTATTTTTCTGATTTTCTTTGTTTTGTTGTTAATGTAATGACATTGACCAATTCTTCTATCTCCAACACAAGTCCTAGTTAGGATCTTGTTCGTTTTGACTTTAGTATAAAACGTTCGGTCTGTCGCAAAATAAATATTCGCTATTGTCAAAAATGTACGTATATGATTTAAGGTTTGGACATTTTAGTGTTTTTCAGTATGTTTAATCATTTCAGTAATAAAACGGCTTGTTCATCATTAATTTTGGACAAAAATTCTTATGCGAGCAGGCTTTTGACATAATTTACGAAATGTGGATTTCACTACATAATTTTGTGGAGTCAAGTTTTGTTGTTACACACTCCTATATTATGAGATTATGAGATTATTTAAGCTACTTATATCAGAAATACAAGTTTAATTTGTAGATTGCATCCAGTATTATTGATACTACTACAAACCGAAATCTTGTAAACTCTTGATCTTAAATTAAAATTACTATTCCCATATCAGTAGTTGATATGGATCATTTGAGTAAGTTTGTGAAAACACTAAAAGAAGAAAACACGTTTTACACTAACTAAAGTGAGCGTAAAAATATTTTTTTTAATGAGATTTTCACTGATCATTTATGATCAAATTAACCACTTCAATTTATGCTTTAAATATTTTAATGTTTCACTTATCATTTAATTTTACGTATTATAATTATGTTTTAATGGTAAACTTAAGTTCTATCTTGAGTATTTTATTCTTAATTATTATGCCAAAAGGGTTCTCTATTAATTCTACTAGCATACTCCCTCCATCCCATTTTAAACTTCAAAAATTTCCCTTTTGGGTGTCCAATTTTAAACTTTAAAATCCAAAAAAGGAATTTTTTTATACTTTTTTATTTAGTGGGACCTACAAGCAGGGACGGAGCCATTGATGGGCAAGGGGGTCAGTTGACCCCCCTGAACTTTTAAGAAATACTATTTTACCCCCCTCAACTTTAAAAATACTACAAAGGTGTTCAATTTTGACCCCCCCTGAACTTTGGTAAAATTACATATTTTACCTAAAAATTTAAGAAAAGTAAGGATTATGTAATGTGGAAAAATTTGAAAGTGTTCAAGTGAAAGGGTTATATTTTTAATTTTAATACTCTTTATGTCTCAAACTGAATGCTTTAAAAAATAAATTTGCTTTTATCAAGAGCAAATTAAAAAAAAAATGGACATTTATTTTGGAACAATTTTTGTAAAACATAGTGTTGCTTTAGTTTATATTTTGACCCCCCCCCCCCTGAATTCAATTCCTGGCTACGTCCCTACCTACATGTCATACACACAACAACTATCCACTAACTATTTCCTACCCCACTTTCTCCCTCATACCCACTTTCTATACTCACAACACTATACCCCACTATCTATATTATATAGTATAAAGATTCTCATCTTAATTCTTGTGCTCACTTTTTTTTTTTTTGAAGTATAAGATGGGACGGAGGGAGTAAATCATTTTAACATCATTGTAAGTCTGCTTTTATTTCGCAAATAATATTTTAGCCTTCAGACTCTGTCTCTATATATCTTATTACACGTCTGCTCTAATATTTTATGATTGAAAGACAAATTTGATAAATACTTAATTAGTGAAATTCGAATAAAAAATGGTACTCCCTTCGTTTCATAATACATGTCGTTTTAGACTTCTTCACACATATTAAGAAATGCAATTAATACATATTAAAAAGATATATGTGCCCCTAAAAGTATCCAATTACTTAGGCATTTAAATGCTTATACAAGAAATAGTTCACAATTAATGAATAAGAGTATAAGGGTTAATTGCAATTTGGTTCCTGACATTTTCGAAAATTTTCAATGTTGATGCTGTGTTTTCAATTTGGGATTTTTACCAATAAGTCCCTCATAGGAAGTGGAATTTTCCAATAAAACTAAACATTTTTATATTCTACCTTAGGGTCCTAGGTTGAAATCGATTTTACCAATAAATCCCTCACACTTTTTAAATGTCAAAAATACCCCAACCCAATATACCACGTCTTCTCCCCTCTTCTCATTCAACGCACAAACATCGACAAGTCACTTTCTCTCTCTACACGCGATCCATCGAGTTCCAATCTCCGGCAACACCCTCCCCCACCTCCGGCGAATCCGACACCTCTCTCACCTCCGGCGAACTCTCCCCTCCCCACCTTTTTCATCGCCTTCACCGACCATCCTACTCCGACCGTCTTCTTCCCCTGAGCCAAACACCGTCTTCTGTAGATCCGGCCACCGCACCTCTCCCCTCACCTCTCCCACCTCCGGTCAGTTGTAGATCTTACCTCTCCATCCAGATCTGACTTTGCTTATCCAATAGGCGAGAAACCCCCATCTCTCTCCCTCAGTCCTTCCCCCATTTTTTCTTGTGTAATCTGACCTATATATTGGTGATTAATGGAGTAGTTATTGATATGCGTCAATTGTTTCTTCTGAATCGTAGAATTTTGCTGTGATTGATGGGTGATTGTGAAGTTTGCTTGGGGTTTTCGCCATTAATGGAGATCACTTTAGGGAGTTCAGCAATGTTCAAATGTATTTGCTTGTGGTACAACAGTTTCTTTCATAACCGTGAAATTTGATTATCAATTGTGAAAATTGAGAATTTAATTTATCAGTTTTATACTCAATTATGAACCGATAAATTGAGTCATCAATTGTGAAAAATGAAGAGATGATTTTATCAGTTTTTACTCAATTATGATCAACTTTTAAATAAATGTCTCAGTTATTATATTCAAATTCATGTGTGAACAACTGTGAAAGACATGTCTCAGTTATTTTAATGATTGTGAAAAATTGAGAAATGAATTTATCAATTTTAAAATGAAAAAATGACACAACTGTGAAATCACACAATTGAGAAATCGTACAACTGAGAAATCAGCTGAAAAATGATTTTACAAGTGAAAAATGGAATTTTATTTTCTAAAATTATGAAATTAATTGAGAAATGAAAAATGATTTTCTCAAATTTTTACTAGTGAAAAATGAGATTTTTATTTCTAAAAATTGAATTATCTATTGAGTGTACTTGTTTGATTCAATTTGACGACACGATTAAAACGGTGGTCTCGGATTATTTTTTCGATTTGTAGATTTTAAGATATAGCATTTTGAAAATTTTAAGGGAAAAAAAAGAAGAGAGAGAAAGAGGAAGGAGAGAGAGAGAGAGAAAGCGCATGAGGATTCTACGCTTAGCGCTGGAGCTTGTCACTCGTCATGCGGCAGCAGCAGGGGCATTCTGGTCCAAGGAAATTGTAAGGGACTTATTGGCGAGTTTTCATAATGCCTGTCCTTATTGGTTATTTTTATTTGGGTGAGGGACTTATTGGTCAAAACCTCTTTCAATTTTGCCAATTAGTATACTCACTTTGTCATTTTGTTGCAATCTGACTACAAAAGTAACTGGGTGTTAGTTTTTTAACATATTTTATGTCATATGACTAGCACATGACGATTTAAGATGTTTGTGAAGTTACATATATCCGATTGGTATGATTCTTTTTTTAAACATAAGCTAATATTTAAATCTACAACATATATTTTTTTGGTGAACTAATTATATTATATTAATTTGTAATTTAAATAAATGAAAATATTTAAAAAAATAGAGGACATGGGAAAAATAATCTGAAAAATTACAACTTTCCACCATGATATACCTTATTTCCTAATGTTTGCTTTCCTCTACCCCTCCGTCATGTTCCCGCATCACCCCCCTTCCACATACATTCTTCCCCCGATTCATCATTTTCTTCCTCTCCCTTTTTTTCTATCAAATATTTTTATAAATTGATCATCTACATACAACATTTACTTCATATGAAACATATTTGGGGCTAACACATTTTTTAGATTATTATTTCACGTGTTTCTTTTTTTTTTAATATTTAAAATTAAGATTTAATATAAAATAATCCAATCACCCGAAATATTGCCAAAAAAAAAATATGTTGTAAATTTAAATATTAGTTTCAATATTAAAAAATAATCATATCAATCGGATATGTGTAGCTCCAAAAATATATTAAAATGACCATTAAAATGTCATGTGCTAGTCACATGACATAAAATTTGTCAGAAAACTAACACTTAGTTACTTTTGTAATTGGATTGCAACAAAATGACAAAGTGAGTATACCAATTGGCAAAATTGAAAAGACAGCATCCACATTGCAAATTTTGGATAAAGTCATGAACCAAATTGCAATTAACCCAAGAGTATAATAGGTAAACAAGAGTAATTATTTCTTGGTAATAGTAAAACGTCAAAATTTGAAACAAAAAATTGCTCCTAAAACATCATGTATTATGAAACGAAGGGATTACAACTATTATACCCCTATTATTTATTTCTAATGTTTGCCTCCTTTAACACCAACAACATATATCAAAAGTTACTAACCAAAATGCTGTAAACCATCATATCTTTGACAAATTGATCATCATTATTAATCCTTTTCTTACTATTCAACACCACATCACCATCACCAAATCATCTTCTTCATCAATATTGAACCACAAAATTTCCATAATTATTGGATGAATACTCAACATGTGAATGTGAAGACTTAGAAACACGACATTGAGAAGCCGACGGGAAAAATTACTATGTTTTGTGAAGACGAAGCCGAAGGAAGTCTTCTCATTTTCATAATTTTTCATGTAAGGATTTAGTAAAATGATTTGTTGTCCAAAATCTAATGTTTATATAGTCCAATGTTGCAATGTGAACATGGACTGTAAAAAAAAAAAAAAAAAAAAAAATTGTACTCCAATGTTAATTATGGGCATGCAATAATCTAATAAATTCTATAAGGAGACATGGGCTTATGCTATATGAGTCAAAACTCATATTATTTGTATTTAATCTGATAAATTAAGTTATAAATAAATAAAATCTTTCAAAAAAAAAAAAGTTATAAAAAATAGAAAGAACTTCATTAGTTGGCACATACACATGTATTAGGCATTAGTCGACGCGTAGTGATTATTATACAATTAGCAAATGACATCCTAACTACAAAGTGTATTTTGAAGATTACGATTTGTAATAATAATAATTTTGTTAATAAAAAGGTAGATAAATAGATAGATAAATGTTGTACTCAAATGACATACGGACAACATAAAGTTGGGGGGTGGGTGGGTGGACAAAATAGGGGTAGTTGGATGTCCAAAATTTCAATAATATATATACACATGTTTAGGTAGTATTTTTACCTAGCCGATATTTTAGTTTTATATCTGGTGTTAGTAATTGTTTGTTCTCATTGGAAAAAAGAGAACTAGTGATGGATTATGGAACCCTAATCCTTGATGTGGCTTTTTATTATCAAGATTCATTTAGTCAAATGAAAAATTCACTTGGGGCAAATCAATCTTGAAATTAGCTTTAACTCGTGAAAACTCGAGAAAAACTTGTTTTATACTCGTTTTAGTGTAAAACATGCTTTCATCTCTTAATGTAAAACAAAATCACTTAAAGCAAAACAGGTTTTACACATCTGTTAGTGTAAAACAGGTTTTTCATAAGGCTGACTCGCTTAACTCAGTTTCACTTTATTTTCAAACGTATTTTACTTTTTGTCATTGTATTTTTTTCCTTCTATAAATGCCATTGCATGGCAAACAATGATTTGCTAGCTAAACTTGACGAAAATCATGATGTGGCTGTCTTTTTGGGATGTTGAAGTTATAAGAACTTATATTCGTTAAATATTTAACGAATCTGACACACAATAATAAGAATTAACCGCATATATCAACGAATATAACGAAATTTCATTTCTATACTAACAACTTAGTTAACTTCATTTTCAAAGAATTTACAAGGGTGGTTTCAAACCCAAACTCCATTACATAAAATTAAGGGCAAACTCCGCTTTCATCCATTGTACTTTACATGTGGTTTCATTTTTACCATTATACTTTTTTTCTTTCAAAAATACCATTGTAGTTACGAAAATGTATCATTTTAACCCCAAATCCGTGGCTAAATCCGCCACTAATATCCCTGCCCCAATCCGTGATTTTAGGGTTAAAATGATACATTTCCGAAAGTGCAATGGTATTTTTGAAAAAAAAAAAAGAATATTATGGTAAAAAGTGAAATACACCTGAAAGTACAATGGATGAAAACGGAGTTTGCCCTAAAATTAAACACCTCAAGTTTCAAAATCATCAACACAAATAAGAAAAGGGAAAATTGCACTTTAGTTACCCGAGTTTGTCGTCATGTTTCAATTGGTTATCCAATTTGTGTTTGTTACAATTTGATTCCTGAATAAGCCTTTTTGTTGCAATCAGGTGTAATTTTGGTTAGCTCGTTAGAAAACTAATGAAAATGGATGAAAAACGTAACAAGCATCTTTCAAAATTGCAATAATCACCCCTATATTCTAAATTATCCCACTTCACCCCATAGCTCCTAACGAATGTTTAAAAGCTAAGGAAACAATTAATGACCCCTAAAATTTACATATTTACCCTGCTCTACTATTTTTTTTTTAAATGTATATCTAATATTTTTTTTACCTTGCTCTACTAATTTTTTACTAATCTGCTACAATATTGATGTAGTAGTCTTTTTTTCTTCTTCTAAATAGAGTCATTAATGTTTTTTAAGCATATCGTTATTATAGTTCTCTTAAAAGCTGAAATTTTAGTGACAAATTTTTTAAGAGTACTATAAGTTTAAATTTGAATGAGTGTTATTTAGGTGAACTTTCACAAAAAAAAACAAAAAATAAAAAAAAAAAAATTCTTGTGTGAGACGGTCTCACACATGAGACGAGTCTAGATGAGAGAGGAAACGGGCTTGCACTACCCCGCTCATAGGGGGCAAACCAATTACTCTCTCAACGAGACCCGTCTCACATGTGAGAATGTCTAACACAAGTTTTTATCATAAAAAATTGATAAATAAAATCATGGGAAAGTAGTTTCAAAAACTAAGATAATTAATTTATATTGAAATTTAAGTTAATTTTTTTTTTGGTAATAAATTATTTATTTATAGCTAAAACAATAAACAAATGGTTTCTTTTATTATTTTAAAATATTTTTTTTAAAAGGCTATAAGATACCTTTTTTGCAAGAATATTTTTTAATAGTTATGCAAATAAAATGGGACAGTTATAATGATTATATTATTTTATTTCAGTTTCCCTCCAAAACTCTAATCTAGACTATATTTTGGCCAGATACATTAGGTCCAATTTTAATTGTCAATAATACAATTATTACAAATCCCAGAAAGATCTATTTCTCGATTTTTCTTTATCCTTAATAAGTCCCAGCATAATGAATACAACCATTAATAGTTTAATAGACAAATTAATTGATACATTTACATTGACTTCTACTATTTACACATATTTTTTTATTAAAAAAAATTGTGCAAAAAACTAAAAAATGTAACTAACCAAATAATTATGAAACTTGTTTTTATTGATTTTCCTCTGGCTTTTATTTTTCAAATATTACTGGATTAACCAATTGTCAGCATAGAAATGTCAAGTCAAAATATTACATTTTCTAATTGTACAAACGAATCTGCAAAAATATATTTTGATATATGTCTAATCTGTTTTGTTAAAAATGTATATCTAATATTTTTTTACTCTTCTCTACTAAATTTTTACTAATCTGCTACAGTATTGATGTAGTAGCCTTTTTTTCTTCTTCTAAATAGTCATTAATGTTTTTAAGCATATCGTTATTATAGCTCTCTTAAAAGCTGAAATTTTAAAGAGTAATGCTATAAGTTTAAATTTGAATGAGTGTTATTTAGGTGAACTTTCACAAAAAAAAAAAGAAGATGAAGTCTTGTATGAGACGGTCTCATACGTGAGACGAGTCTTGATGAGAGAGGAAACGGGCTTGCACTACCCGCTCATAGGGGGCAAACCAATTATTCTTTCAACGAGACCCGTCTCACATGTGAGAACGTCTAACACAAGTTTTTATCATAAAAAATTGATAAATAAAATCATGGGAAAGTAGTTTCAAAAACTAAGATAATTAATTTATATTGAAATCAAGTTAACTTTTTTTTTTTGGGTAATAAATTATTTATTTATAGCTAAAAAAAAACAAATGGTTTCTTTTATTATTTTAAAATATTTTTTTAAAAGGCTATAAGATACTTTTTTTTCAAGAATTATTTTTAATAGTTATGCAAATAAATGAGACAATTATAATGATTATATTATTTTATTTTTGTCATTTATCAAAAAAAATTGGCCGTGTGTACGCACGGGTGTTATACTAGTTTAGTCCCTAATCGGTATTGTCATAATTTTTTTTTTTTTTTTTTTTTTTTTGAAAGATAATGTCATCGTCTTGAAACCACATAGTTGGGAAGTTGGTGGGTTAGAGTTAGCCCAAATTGGCCGCCCAAGACAGACTCAGCCACCTTACCTTCCAATATTAGTTTTCCAACTATGTGGCCTATCATACGATAGTATTGATGCCTTAATACTCTTCCAAAAATTTCCTCTCATTTTCCAAAAAATTTACTCCCTTTGTCCCGTAGTATACAGGATTTCGAACTACTTCACCGAGCGGTTACCTCCACCCGCTCCATCCAATGGCTCCGATTAGAGCCACTTCATTGGATTTTGTGTTCGACGGATGAGATGTGTCCGAGCTCGGTAGGACCCCCAAAAATTGAAATCATTTTAGCCGCACAGATGATGAGCTCGCCTATGTGGCCTTGATCGGAGCCGTTGGGTGGAGGGGTGGAGCTAAAATGGGTGGAGCGGTTCCGGTCCATAGTATACGTTCACCCTCCCATTTACACGGAGATGAAGAAATGGTGGAAGTGATGTAAGTGATGTAAGTATAAAAGTAAAGTAGGAGAGAGAATGAGTGGGAGAGAATAGTAAATTGATTGATATTGTGAGTATAAAAGTAAAGTAAGAGAGAGAATGAGTGAGATGAATAGTAAAGATTCTTTGCCATTTTTGGAAGCAGACATATACTCTACTCTGGAACGGACTAAAAAGGAAAGGCCGGTGGACATATACTCTAGGACGGAGAGAGTAATTTACTTAAAATTCCTTAAAGGAATAATTTAATTGTTATAAGTACTCTAACAAAAGTTTATTATCAATAGTTTTTTTTAATGGTGTATCAATAACAAGTTACAGAATTTCATTTGAATAATTTTTTTCTAATTTTTTTGTCGAATTTCAGTCAAGTTGAACTTACAAAAATTGAGACTACTTTTCGGGATGAAAGGTGTGTTTATGAGTTCATCAATTGAAAAAAAAAAAAGAAAAAAAAAGTGTTGGGACATAATAAATCCAATTTCATATTACAAACTTCTACTTGAATATTCAGTTCTAAAATGAAGATGTCAATAACCTAAAAATATTTTATTGGGAGTTCTTGAGTTACACAATAACAATGGCACACGTGATTGTGATTATTTATGCATGATTTTTATTTATTGTGTAAAAATACATGAATTGACAACGTAATTGTGTTGATGCTTGCAAGCCTTGTTATATTTTGAATAGGATTTGAGAACCACTTTGAATCTAAGTCAATTATTAGATAAAAGAATGAAGAACAAGAATGTAGCCATGCTTATAATTATATCATTTTATATCAAATATTCTTACTAGCTAAATACCTAAATAAGTGTCCAAAATTTATTTTAACCGACATAATTTTTTGTATAATTTGGTGGCAAAATTCAGATTATTATAACTTTGTAGTCTTCTTTACAAAAATTTAGTTTTTGCAAGTATAAAGAGACCAATGAAAAAAAAATCGAAAATATGGACAAAGTTATGATCAAAATAGACACTCATTTTGAAACAATTTTTTTAAAAAAAATGGACACTCATTTAAAGACAGAGGGAGTATAATTTAAATAAAAGATTTTTTATATAAAAGGTATTTCTGCCGGATAACAAAGAAAAAACGTGAATATCATGAAGATGAAGAAGGTGAAAAAAATGGTAACTAATTTTTTCGATTGGGAGTTAGAAATCCTATGCTAGCAGTAGCAAAATCAGAATCTGAAGCTGGGATCATCGTCCATTGACCAAGCAAACTTTGCCAAAAGAGTTTTTGTGAATATCTGCATCAGAGTAAGGATATAATAAGCAACTCAACTTTTATTAGGACACACACATATACCCTCTCCGTCCCACCCAAAATAAGATTTTTTTTATCCGGACAAAGGGATTAAGGATTGCTAATATCTTATTGAGATAGTAGTTTAAGAAGTAGGTGTTGTGAGTATGGAGGAGAGACAAAGTGGGTAGGGAATAGTAAGTTAAAAGTTGTTACGAATATGACAAGTGAGTCTCACTAATAAAAAAGTAATAAAAACTTTTCATTTTGAAATGTCTTATTTCGGGTGAGACAATCAAAATGGCCAAACGTCCTATATCAAATAGGACGGAGGAAGTATATAATCTCTCTCTCTCTCTATATATATATATATATATATAGGCTGAAGTGCTCTATATATATAAATAAAGGCCGAAATGCATAAGAGCATTTTCACTCCAAAACTTAAACCTGCTTCATTCACCAGATTCATGACCAGCAACTTTATTAAATGAAGCATCCTCATTATTAATAAATGGTTACTTTTTTAAAAAACAATTTTACTCTCTCTCTCTTTCCCTCTCTCCATTTAATTTGAATTTTGTTTAGTTTCTATTTGATTTGTTTTATTTTTTATTTGTAAAGCATTTTTGTTTTTTAGCAATATAATTTGTTTATAGTTTAATATATATATATATATATATATATATATATATATATATTTTACGATGTCCACGCCATAAGGAAGCGAGGAGAGGGATCGAACCCTAGCGCTCACCGAGGGTGAGGCTTGGTATAGTTTAAAATATATAAATATAATAATTTAAGTATAATATTCTTGTAAACGAAGCAGATAACAAAAGGTCAACTTAATAATAAAGTGTTTGATTCAAGTACATTATAAGGGGGGGGGGGGAAGTGTTTTAAAACTAGGTGTTTAGAGTATAAAAGAGGGACAAAGTAATGTTGGAAATGGTAAGTGAAAATTTGTTGTGAGTACAACAAGTAATTTTAATGAATAAAGAAGTAATATAAAATTTTCATTTTAAGAAATTAAGATTTTCCAGTGGGACATCAAACTGAGAAAAAAAAATGGGTCATTTGTTATGGAAGGTAGGCAGTATCTCTTTTGGTATTTGTACAATTATATGAAATTTATTATCACGGCTTAATAATAAAATACCAGATATATCCCTATTAATTATGGATTTATTTTTCAAATAATTCCTTTTCATATCAATATCTACCCAAATGACACTATGGAAATTTTATGTACCAAAATGACCAGTTTTTATGAAGTCGGCATTGGCAATACCGATTTTAGGATGAAGTCGGCATTACCAATGCCGACTTTACTTAAGAAGAAAACGGCAATTCCAACCTTCCCCCTTTGTTAAGAAGAAAACGGCAACTCCCTGCTAGGGATGGCAACGGGGCGGATAAGGGGCGGGTTTGACCAAAACCGTACCCGCCCCTCAAGGAACTCCCCTTATACCAAACCCGCCCCGCCCCGCCCCGCCCCGCCAACTAGTAAACCCGTATCCGCCCCGCCCCGTATGGTTCATAATCACAATTTTTTTTTAGCTTTAGCCCAGTCTTTAAAGAGTCCAATAGCCCAACAATATACAATTACAACATACTCCCTCCGTCCCACTCGAATTAGGACAAATTTCCATTTTGGGTGTCCCATTCGAATTAGGACAACCCAAAAATGAAAATGTTTTATTTAATGGGACCCACATTCACACTCACAACAACTTTTCACTCATTACTCTATACCCCCACTTTCTCTCTCCTATTACACTTTTCATACTAACAACACCTACTCCACTAACACTTTTTCCTTAATCCCTGTGCCCAACCCAAATATCCTAATTCGGGTGGGACGGAGGGAGTAATTACAACATTGTATCAAATTTAAGCTCAATCTAATAATTTCAACCATCTCATTCACACCCAAAGTATACAATTACAACACATTTATAGTAATTTACTACATATATTAGTATACGGGGCGGGGCCCCGCGGGTTGGGGTGTGCAACCAAACCCGCCCCGCAACCCACCGGGTTTTGAAAAAAGACTACCAAACCCGCTCCGCTGCGGTGCGGATTGTTCCGGATACGGAGTGGGTTCGGATAGATTGCCATCCCTACTCCCTACCCTCCCTCTCCGGCGACCACCCCTCCCTTCCTAACATCCGCCTTCTCCTCCGACAACCTTCCCCCATTCTCCCACCTCCGGCCATCTCCATCTCCCCCATACCCTCCCTCCCGGCGACCATGTTCCCGTCACCTACCCACGTCGATCTCTTTCCCTCCCCAACTCCGGTGTCGTCTCCCTCCCTTCCTAACATCCGCCTTCTCCTCCTATATCCCGGCAACAAATTCGATGAGTCTTAAAGGATTCGAAGACTGAGAAAGCAGTTACCGTTGCAAATTTCCAAATCATTTTCTATGCTTTCATGATCTGGGTTTGTGCAAAGGGGAATCTTTCTTGATTTGTGATTCCTGCTTTGTTTTGTTTTAATTTTTCGCCGATCCTAATCCGATGAAAACCATCGACCATCAAGAGGGAGCAATATGATCTGGGTTTTATTTTAATTTGTGCAAAGGGGAATCTTTTGTTTTAATTTTTCGCCGGCGGGGAAGGGATTTTGATTTGGGATTTTGGGGACGATGGTGTTTCCGGCCTTTTTTTTTTTTTTTGTCAGGAAGAAGTCGGCAGTGGCAATGCCGACTTCATGCCAAAATCGGCATTGCCAATGCCGATTTCATAAAAAAATGGTCATTTTTTGTACATAAAATTTCTCTAGTGTCATTTGGGTAGATATTGATTTGAAAATGAATTATTTGAAAAAAAAATCATTAATCATGCCTCTTTTTAACATATTTGTCTTAAAAGTTGCACTTATTTTGAACTAAATTTTGATAAAAAAAAGCGATAATTATTTGAGATCGGATGGAGTGTTTTTTTTTTTTTTTTTTTTTTTCTGAAATGATACAAGTACTCCTGATATTGACAGCCATGTAAACAAGTAGGTACTCCATCCATCCGTTTCACTATGTTTGGCCACTTTTGACTTTTGATGGTCAACATTAGTGAACTTTGACTAAACATTAATGTCAATCCAATCATCATAATCAATTTCTAAATTTTTTTATTAATAAATCATTTATATATCTATCAATATCAATAGCAATATTTTGAATTTCATTAGAATAATTAATTTGACATTAATATGTAGTCAAAGTTCAGTTCACTTGTGTTGACCATCAAAAGTCAAAAGTGGCCAAACATAGTGAAACGGAGGGAGTAATAATTTAAATCAGTAAAGTTACTAAACAGTTTCCTTATTCATTATTTGTAAACTTTTATTGTCCGTGCGTTTAACTTACAGTTACAGGTGTTACTTACTACTAGACTACTAGTTATATACTATAAATTGTACACACCTTCAGTTCACCCTTTTAATGTTTATTCCTGATTAATCCTAAAAGATCTGTTTCTCTTGCCATGTTAAAGATAGATGCAACTGTGCATATAGCATAGATAATGGGATGGCATTTCAGTTCTAGATATTCATTCGAAAAAAACCATCATCATATTTCCTTTTAATTATTTGGTAAAAGTCAGGGAAGGAAGAAGGAGCAGAGAACGTGGAAGTCAAATAAAGTACTACCTCCGTCCCAAAATAAATGTTCAAAAAAATTCTAAATTTGTTATTGATCAAGAGCAGATTTGGATTTTTTTTTTTTTTTTGGGACGGGGGTTGTACAATTACTGGGGCGGAGAGGGCAGTGAATGTGGAACTTAAATAAAAACACCATTACTTGAAGAAAGGAGTGTGGTATAAACTTACCTTCTCGATGGGAACTTCATGTCGCTTGCACCAAGCAACGGTGATCCTAGGATCAAGATAGTTGATCTTCGATGTGCCCAACGCCACCATCTTTAAATCCTCCTTGGTCGCCTTGCCCTGCTCAATTTTCTCAATTTTTGCATTGGTTTGAGATATCTTCTTCTCTATTCTGAATTTGACATATTTCAAACATTGTGAGAGTAAGACTGCATTAAGAAAAGGTTACAAACATTGAGAGAAGAAAATTAATAGTATTACGCTTCAGGGGTCATGTTCCTCTTTGGCTTCCCATCATCACTCTTTAATGGTGGCTTCCCTTTCTTCGCACGAGACAAATCAGTTTGAAGTTCTTCCAAGACGGCCTATATTCAAAGATGAATCTACCTAAGAAGTAACAATGATAAAAATGCTGCAATACTTAAAGACTAACTTAACTGTCAACGCATGAGGGCACTGTTTAAATAGCTACTAATCCCATTGTCTTTTATCGGGATTTTCCCTACTTTAAAATGGTTACCTTTTCACTCGCTGACATTTGTCAAAATTATCTTGAAGGGTACATGAACTATATAATGAGATGCTTCTGTAGATAAAGCAGGAAAATGCTAACCAAACACATTGCTGCGTTTTTCAGAGAAAAGAACAGAAAATGGGCTTGGAAGTTTTTAACCAAAGCTGACGGTAAGTTACCTTCAGTTCAGCTATCTTCGCATTCAATTTGTCTATTTGTTCTTCGTGAGTTTTGGGATTTGGATTACGTTGATGATTACAAATAATTGCAACCTGCAAAAAGACATCCCAAAATGTGAAGTTGATTTTAGCTTTAGCTCAAGAACCTATGTTACAAGCATGTAAGGTCTATACCTCCTTGTTCGCACGTTGATAAACAGCCAACTTCTGAACAACATCTCCATCCTTTGTTTCCCTACTTAACTGCCATCAGTCAAATACGAAAACATGACACATCAGTGTAGTAATACGCCTGAACCAACCATTGAAAACAAGGAAACTACACATAAAATAGCATGACATGAAAAAAAAAAAACCCTTCCACAAAAGATAAATAGGGGGAGAGAGGAATTTTCCAGACCTTTGAATGACAAAATCAAAGTCCTAGGTATACATAACTTTAGGTATGTGCATTCACAGCTTATGATTTCAAAGGTCTGTAGTTGAAACATGAATGGTGATTATTCTTTAGCCTTCCCTTCCATTCTTCTTTTTTTTCCTTTCATTTCTTTAATAAACAACAATAACAAAGCCTTCGTCTCAAAATGATTTGGGATCGGCTAACATGAATCGTCAATGAAAAGGTAAAAAAATTAAAATGAAATGGGTAAGAAGAAATAGGTGGAGAGAAATTTGGAAAAGACAGACAAATATGAACATATATAGGGGGGGGAGGAAAAATAAAGATAAAAATGAAAACCCATCATCCACATCAATTTTTGCCCTCCACACTGGCTCTCTCCAGCGCAATATTTTCTTCAATCCCAAGAAGACTTATATCTCTTTAATAATACTTATATTATTATTGTTTTTTAACTCCCTCCGTCACATTTGAAGATCTGAGATTTGACTATTTTTTATCAACTTGATTCAATTTTGACCAATAAATTATGAAAAAAAATAATCCTCGTGAACTTTGAAAAAATCATATTAATGACGCACCATTATGAATACTGATAAGAACAACTTTTAGATTTCACGAGGATAATTCAGTTTTCATACCATACATGTCAAAGTACAATCAAATTGACCAATAAAAAAGTCAAACCTCAGCTCTTTAAGTAAGACGGAGGTAGTATAATTTTCTTTCTTAAAGGAAGGGGGAGCTGGAAAGGCGCTATGGGGGAGGAAACAGACTATAAATCTTTAGGTGTACATTTTTATATGCTTAAGTTAGTCGCAGCATCCCATATAGTAAAATCTATCATCACCCACATGTGATTTTACCTGTTAGGTAAACCTGGCAGTTTGAGTACCCAACTTGACTCGAGTCACTCAACTGGAATTACTAGGTTCGACTCAAGTAACATGCTTGTATCAAGTCTGGCCTAAAAAGAAGCTCGTTTAGCGATTCGGGTATAGCCGAGTTACAAGCGAGACTCAACAAACACGTAAGCATACATACGCGACTCAAACAGACTTGCCTCGACCCGTTTACTCTTGCATTTACGATAAGTTCTACTCTGTGTTTGATATTTTTGTAGATTTGTACAAATAATATTTCATATACTACTTTTTGTAAAAAAAAAAAAAAAATAGCTAAACACACACACACACACACACACACACAGAGACAAAAAACGTACATACACATAAGAGTGTGCATATCTTTATCTAGGAACTCAAATGCTCTTTACTGACGAGTGCAATGCTTAATTAGGCTCTTTATTTTTATTAAGCTACCTTTAATTTTGGTTGGGAGCTCTTCGATGGTATTTATATGAGAATAGATTTATACAACCCGACTCGACTTGACCATTGAAACTCACTCCAATTTGACAGGAGTTGTGTGACCCGACTAACAAACCCAATTCAAGTTTGGTATGGGTGAGCTACATAACTCAGATTAATTTTCAATACCAACTCAACTAAAATCGACAAAAATCAACCCATTTACACCCCTGTTCAGAGAAAAAAGTGGAGCAAACTGTTGGAGACTTCAAATGGAAACCAAATTCTTATACTTAACTCAAATAGGTTATAGGTACATATCAAACAGGAATTCAGGTAATCAATATAAACCTGCATCTTACCATCTCATCCAATGTGATTGATGCGTTATATGTACGAAAAACTTTTGCTGTAAGGCCAGGCATGAGCCCCTTCAAATGAGCATTCAGTTTGCTTGTATCTAACTTGTCAAAAAGATCATCACCACCCGTCTTCCCTGAGAAAAATATGAGAACATATTCAGAGTTTCCACACACAAGAAAATCAAAATGGATAAATGTATATTAAATAGATCTAAGTTACCACTTCGGAACTGTTGAATGGCTTTGTAGACAGGAATTTCAACCTCAACCTCATTTTCATACTTTATAGAATCTTTACCAAAGAAGTCAAACTGTATAATTGACAAAAAGAAAAAATTTGGAATTGGTTCAAATCAGGAGTTCGAACAATCTCAAATGCTGTACAAGTTCCTACTTCTGCTCAACCTACTGGGAAAATGAAATTACAAAACCAGGTGAATATGAAAATCGGTTTAGTTTCAATATCAGTGCCAGCCAAGTCTATTTTCGTGATTAGAAATTAGCAACTGTAAGACCTGAAGAAAATATAAGTTCACCTTCAACATATTCGGAGGCTTTGGTTCCACATGTTCTACTTTCAACGTGCAGCAACCAAATGTCTCAGCTTCATCATCATCCTGCAAAAAGCAAATGCTTTCAGGTCTGTAATAAATAATTCTCATGCTGAGAGTTTCCATCCTAAAAATAACTCCCTCTGTCCCAGAAAGATAGTCTCATTTTGACTTTTTATAGTCAACAAAAATAATTTTTGACCAAGTATTGGTGACGATCTAATCATTCTAGTGAAATTCAAGTGATTTATCAATTACAAATTTCAGAATTTCATTGTGATCATTAAATTGACATCAATATTTGGTCAAAGTTTATTTTTGTTGACCATAAAAAGTCAATATATGACTATCTTTCCGGGACATAGGGAGTAATTAATTGGCATTTGGCATCCCACTGGTCCAATTTATAAAGGGTCCACATTTGAATAGATGCATCACAACCCACTAAATCATTCACAAAATATCTCCATACAATTATTCATCTGAGAATGTAAAGAGAAAAAAAAAAAAAGTAGACTGGTTAAAAGGGACAGGGCATGTTGTTAGCATCCTGGTTGTCTGACCATTACTAATGCTTACCCACGGCAAGGACACTCCACCACTCAAATGGACAATACAAATTGCTTAGAATTGTATTCAAACATTATACTCCCTCTGTCCCGTAATGATCTTCTCATTTGCCATTTTTCACTGTCCCAAAAAGTCCTTCTAATTTCTACAATTTAGGCTTAAATGTGCATAAACACAACATGGCTAGTGAAGCAAGTGTTCATATCATTAAAAAGTTTGAACAGTCAAATATGAAGATCATTTTGGGACGGAGGGAGTATACTATACGCTCATCCACTGAAAACTATGAAAGGAAACTTGTAAATATATCTACGCAAAAACATACCTTCTCGTTTCCAGCCCTCAGAGCTAATTTATCAATAAGATACGTTGCCACAGCTATCTGCTTCTTTGTCTCATCCTCACTTCCAAAATCTTTAGTATATGCTGTCCTGATACCTTGTATGTAGCCCTGAAATAATTTAAAGGTTCAACAATGAGAAATCAATAACCTAGTTTCTGACCAAAAGAAAAAAAAAATGACACTTGTCAGAACATCCATGTGCACTTACCTTCAACCTCCTAGCCTTTTCATACTTTTCCTTGTCACTTTGACCCTTCAAAGAGCTGCTAGCAGCCAGTTGCACATACTTAAAATCCTCCGGGATGGGATCATACCAACATGCTAACCAAGCGACAGTGTTATCATGTCTAACTTCTTTCCAACTGCAAAGATCAAAACATTCAAAATCTGTACCTGCTTATGCACAAGACATCTCTACATGATGTGGTCATCGAATTATAGGGGAAAAGAAAGAATGACTACCTTTGACCTGGGATGGGGCATTCTGGAACTGGAGCATCTTTTCCAATATTTATAACGAAGTCACTGGGCTGGAGGCGTTTTTTCAATTTTCCCATCTATGACAGCAACAACAACAACATCAATACAAATGACAAGTTTCCAGGTAACACAAAAAATTGGTAAATGCTTGACGTGTTATGGTGCCCTCAAAAGATCAATTTATATAGTGGCATGCAAGATTCTTACAGAATCTAGTAAGAAGCATCTTGTACCTTTGGATGATCCCCGCGGCCTCGGAATAGACCAGGTGGTTCAACTCGAAAGTTCCCAACCTGCAACCCCAGCACAATCAGGTATTTAGTCAACGCTCTCAAAGAAAACTGAAAACAGATTGTAAAATGAATGAACTGAACTATGGATTATAAGCGGGCAAAGCTTTAAGCATCTGCCATAATTAGCTACCCATACAAGCAGTGTGGAAATGAAGGACATATACATGGTCATCTGATCTTAAAAAACTATAGAATGCCTAAATACACTTTAAAGAGGAAGCTTATTAAATTCTTTTTGTGTACCTTCTTTGTGTAAAAAGAAGTTCAAAACCTCCCGCAAACTTTTCTTCTTTTTCATTAAATTTTCAGATCTATCAACTATACAGAACCTAGAATTTTAAGGATGGAGTTCAGACGTGTGGCATACCTAGGGAAACCAATGGCAAAACCCATAGATTCAGTCCATCTTTATATTTGATGTACAGACACAGAACAAGACCATGCAAATAGGCTACTATACTGAATTAATAGGATATAGCACTGTTGTCAATCTCCACTGTGAAAATTACAATGATATAGATTAGATGCCCCCAAAACTGTGTTCTTTCTCCAGATTTCTCCTGATTCCGAACAAAAAAATGTAGTACATAAATCATCTAAACAATCAACTAATCTACATATACTGGAAATTCAGTAACTTCTTATCACAATTTTTACTTGGCTGATTTTTTTATTTTTTAAAAAAAAAAAAAGAAAAAAAATCAAACGATGAGTGAAAATATCATTTAAACTATGATACATAAAATAAAAGCAGGAGTAACCTTCTCTTTAACACCATCAACAATAGCCCACGTATACTTCTCCTCCAGCTTCATCTTTTCTTCTTTTATGGCTTTTTTCTCCTGCATGGAAACCCAAAATGCATTCAAGAGACAGCAAGACCCAAGGGGATGAACATAAATATGAATAACAGCTGGAAAATGTCAAAACGTATTTCATCCTATCTCTTCAAATTATGATTTAACCATGCTCAGTTAGATGCAGATGGCTTTACCCTATCCGCTAAAAGTTACAGTTGTTTCATGCTCAGTTTGTCGTGACTGGATCAAAATGAAAGATATGTACTTGTATAAGCAATTGTTCTTCTATGAAACAAAAGGAATACATAATGCACAGTGGCGAAGACATGTATATGACGTGGGGGTCATTTGACCCCTTCAGTTTTAAAGTATGTCAAGTTTAGCACCTTCAAAATTTAAGAAAAATGGCTTTTTACTACTAAAAATGATGAAATTTATACATTTCGACCCCATTAATTTTGGGAAAAGTTTGCACTGAATTTTTCATTGGACCCCCTTGTATGCCAAGTTTGAACACTTAATATTTATTCAAAAAGCAACCTTGACCCCCTTAACAAAATTTTCTGGCTATGCATTAAGTTTCATCCATATACCTGTACAGTTTGTTCTTGACTAAACAAACTAGTTAGGACGCTCAAAAATCAAGGTGATGTAAACATGGCCACAAGGTACTGCTAAAGAAGAATGGCAATGAACATAAACTATTATCACGATCGCCTCATTTTGAATACTTCAACTTTTTATCATGTGCATGTTTGTGTGTGTATACGTATTAACTTATACTCCCTCCGTCCCTGAGTAAGAGTCTTGCCTTAGTTGTGCACGCTTATTAAGCAAATAATAGAAAATGGGTAAACAATGGAAGTGGATTATGGATATAATTGTCCAAAACACTATTCATAGTGCAAGTGGGCAAAGAGTTAGCTAGTAAGTGTTGGTTTTTTTTGTAATTATAGAAGCATTAAAAGGACAAAGTTGTCCAAAACACTATTCCTCCTTTCCCATCATTTGCCATTTAAGGAAATGGACCCTTACTCTGGGACGTACTCCGGGACGTACCAAAAGAGAAAGTAGGACTCTACTCTGGGACGGAGTATCAAATTGCACAGAGAAGATCAAGGTGTCTAAACACAACAAAAATTAAGAGTTGCTTTACTGGTGTGTTACTCTAGTACCATTGAATGTGTGGGACTGAGATACAAACACACCAGCCATGAAATGTTCAAAATAACAAATGGAGCCACAGGATAAAATGGAATGGTCTTACAGTGCATTTTGTGTTTTTTAACATCAAAATTAGGTTAGCTTCTGAATTGCTTTTCATGCCAAGCCATATAGTTCTAGGGCAGTTAACTTACTTCCTTACTCATTTGCTTCTTCTTCAGCTTCTCTCTATAATGCCAATCTTCTATTGGCTTAAAAATGCACAGCTTGAAATTCTGAATTACGTGATTCTTCCCCAGAAATTTCCTCCACTCACTCCAAAAATTTTCTTTGAATGTATGGCGGTTTTCCTCCGTGCTTTCCTCCAAGTAATTAGTACCTAACATGACTGCATACATTGTTGCAACCTGCCATGTGGCATTTCATATTAGAAATAAAACTTTGGACCAAGTACATTCAGCAAGAAATATTACTATTAGTTCTCAAGAGTGAATAATGAGGATCCTAAGTGAACCCACTTTAATGATCCTTCACTCAAGAAAACATGGTAGATGATACATCGATGAAAAATCAGAAATGTAAAGAAGTTCACCTCCTCTTGTTCAGGTGTCAAGTCAACAGGCTTCCCATCGTAAAGAATCGGAACACCATGAGGTTTGTAAGGAGGGGGGAAGATAACACCATTATGCTCCAGGCTTGTCCACTTTTTCCCTTCACCAGATTCTGGGGGGATCTTTGATGACTTTGAATACTTTGACTTTTTCATGGCTTTCTTTGAATTTTTATTGGTTTTTTTCAAAGATGACGAACCCACTTTTGCCACTTTCTGTATCACAGATGGTGATTTACTACCAGATGGGGAAGGCTTCTTTATTCTCTGGGAAATAGGAGCTTGATCATTCTCATCATCATCAGGCCTAATTTCTATTTTTGCAGGGACAGAATTACTATTAGTTGGCATAGATGCATTGGTGAGCTTTGGCTTTTTAACTGACGACTGACCAGATGATTTGGCCTCACTTGAAGGTCTCTTATTCAGTCCAGTTGATTTCCTGGCCTGAATATCCCTAATTGCCGAACCATTTTTCTGTATTATTGAAGACAAGGGTTTTTCATCATCAGAATCATAAGGATTTCTCGTTGACGCCCCTGCATTGGATTTACGCTGGATTTTTGACGACAAGGGTTTATCATCATCGGAATCTTCATCATCATTTCTGGGTTCAACAGGAGGTTTCCTCACTGGCTTCTCCTCCTTGACAGCAGGGGAAGCATTCGGTGATGCTTTAGGGCTTGCCAGAGGTGATCTCCCCACAGATGAAGATGATGCCTGTGGGCTTGCTAGGGGTGATCTCATTGGTGGTGACTTGGACGAAGAATTTTGAGCACTGGTGCTTTGTCCATTGGAAGAGAGTATATCAGAGTGCTGCCCACCCGATTTACTGTCATTGTTCTGTGATGAAGATTTTTTCACTTCTGGGTTCGAGTGAGTTTGTTTAGTCACTGTGTTATTCCGCTTGAAACTCAATGGTTTGTCATCCTCATCGGAGTCATCTGCCATCCTTGGGCTGGCATGACTCTGAACATCCATCATCCAATCAAGCAAAGTGGTTTCACACATAGCAGATCAATCTCTGCAATAACACAACATTATGAACAAAAGAACGTTTAGCTTTTCCAACTAAATAAATCTTACCTTGTCGTACGGCATACATATAGAAGAAGCAAGCAAACTACACAAGAAAAAAAATCAAAACTTTGTACTCCAAGAGCTCACAAAATGCACCAAATCTCTTCATACATTTCGCCATAGAGACGGCATTGTACAACAAACATCACCGAATGCAAGAGTAATAAATATGTCCAGGCTTTAAAATGAAACAAACTTACATGCATATTCAAATTTGTGGCTGCACAACTCTTTACTAAGGAAAAAAAAAAGTTGAAACACAATTTAATGTCTTGAACAACTTTCATCAATTAAATAAGTAGCAGATAAAATCTCTCAAATCAGTCGAAGAAACAAAAAATGGGGGGGGGGGGGAGGTAGGAGGGGACGATTATGTAAGGCACTAAGTTCAACAACTGGATTAAGAAAAACGCTTTTCTAACCCAAATGCATGAAGTTTACGCAGTCGTTAATATATTATGCTCACTCTGTTCCAAAAAGATAGTCCATTTTTTTTGTCGTTACTACGAAGGAACTTTGAGCAATAATTAAGGCTATATTGATATCGTTTAGTTATTGCTAAAAGTTCATTCGTAATAACGATGAAAAAAAAAAAAGAGACTATTTTTCCAGGAGAGAGAGTATTATATTATATTATATTTAGCTGAAAAAATTAGGGCACAAAACTAAGTGAAAGTTCATGCAAAATTGAAATTAATCCCTTTTTGAAATTACCGCTTCATGAATTATTACAGGAGAGGAAGAAGGAAATACCAGGTGTAGGGATTTGAATGGCGGATGACGGTTGAACTTTGGGACCCGCCGCCGATATATCTCCGACCTCGGAAAAGAGGAACGGTGTTGAAGGTTAAGTTGCCGGTGAAGGGAGAGAAAACAGTGTTTCCTCCGTCTCAAAATAGATGTTGTTTTGGGTGTTAGATTTTTGTCTCAAATTACTTTTCGTTTTACTAATTTCAAGGTTTTTTTATTGTTGTATATTATACGGTAAATACTAAATACAGAGAATCTTATATACATGGAACGAAATATTTCAAATATGCCCTTGCCCGTCTCGTGTACGTATACACGAGATGGCTTTTACAGTCTCGTGTTACTTTACACGTGATGAATCATTTTTGCACACGAGACATCTCGTGTACAGTTACACGAGATTGTAAAAGCCATCTCGTGTACAGGTACACGACATAGTGTCTGAACCTGATTTTCACAACAGCAACAGAAAAGGCAACAAAAAACAGAAGTAGAAATGAAATTTGATTGTTAAAATGATAGCACATCTCCACAAAGCAGTGGGAGGGACCAATAGACCATTACACATATACTATCGCCAAATTTGATAATTCATACAAACGTGACAATTCAAAATCCATTACACATATACTATACCCTACGTAATCTTTCTCTTCTTGCATCGGTATCCTGATCATACAGTTCATTGAATGTTGCTATCCTATCTCGGTATCGGACGATCAGTTGACTTGCGCTTGGATCACAGTTTTCCCTCCAAGTGTTCGGTGGTGGTGGTATTGGGTAATCATTGCCTGACATGTGCAGCTGCAAAAGTAATAACAGTTAAATACAACGAATTTAAGTAAGACAATTAAATATAACTAATATAGATGAGACAGTTAAGTATAACGAATTTAAGTAATATTGTTAAATATAACGAATTAAAGTATCATACCAATATAAAATGGTTTGTCACTTGTCCCAACACAACTGTGTTTATCGGTGGTCCTACTCCTGCTGGTACAGTCACTGGAAGGCATAAGTTGCCACCGCTAGCCGAGTACGAAATGAACGCCACATTATACCTCGTGGCAATGATGTGCCCAAGATCGGGGAGGTCCATCCAATAAGTATTGTCCGGCGTCGGCCGGACATAAATAGCAATCCTACGTAAGAGTTCTTTTATATCTATCCAAAATAGAACTCTTTGATAAAGGTCTCGGCGAGCATGCACCTCATTGTAACATTTTGTGCGCACTCGAGCCCACATCTCCTCATCTCCGTATATCTGTGATGCTACGGCTCTATAGCCACAATGTCCATCAGATCCCACATCTGTGATGCCTCCAATAAATGGGATAATGAAAGGCAGAAAAGACGTCATACACGGAGAGCTGTATATACTAGTGTGATTGGGCTGTCCATTTCCCTGTCCACGAACCTGACCCTGATCCCGTCCTCGTCATCGACCTCGCCCTCGACCCCGTCCTCTCCCACGACCGGAAGGTGGTGGATGAGACGTAGGAGTACAAGGAGGGGTAGATGTTGTGGGTTCTGAAGCTGATTTCCGTTTGTGCGTGGACTCCGAACTAGCTTGGGTTGATGCCATGAATGCAGATCTAGACCTGAAATAGGGCAAAGAAAAGAGTGAGAAGCATTCATACTATCAACAGAAAAATCAAATCTGTACTGGGTTACCATCTCGTATATTGTTACACGAGATGAATCTCGTGTGTGTATACACGAGATTATAACGTGTAACACTACACGTGATTATAGCCAACAAATCGTGTATTTTCACACGATATGAAATCTGTACTGGGTTATAGAGAGCAGACACATAACTTAAACCACATAATCAACAACAATATTAACAAACTCATATCAAAAACATAATCAACAGTGTGAGCCACAAATGAATGAAGATCTATACCCTTTGCTAGTCGAGGATGGTGTCGCGGGGACTCGAAAAAATTTGTTAGTATGCTCCCAATCTGACGGTTCTCTAGAACTTTCGGCCCGGGGTTTATTCGCCTTTGAAATATGATCTGGCTCGTAAGCATCTCTCGTATGGTGATTAAGCCATTCTTCCATCGTTTTGAATAACTTCCTCCTTACCGGTTCAGGTGCTTGCTCAACTTTATTCAACATAGCTTGAAAATTGTCTTTATCTATCGAAGGCTCACATGGAGGGTTGTCTACTTCAATGTCCAACTTCTTCCAAAAATCATGAATTGAGGAAAGCTCAATCTGTCCCCCACAGTCCTCTATCCGTGCAATCTCGTGACTACATGGAAGTTCATGTGTTCGCCTGTAGTAACACCCGCAGGCAGCCTCAGTGATGACATTACCCCCATTACGACCCCGCTGGTTTCTAATGATTTTTTGAATACGAGACCGCTCTTTTCTGATATTGCGCAAGGCTACCGTTGACACTTTAGTCAATATGTTCTGATACAGATTACCGGTCATCAAATCAATTGGAGTTCTGGTCTTTGATCTATTCATACTCTGTTTGATATTTTTTAGTTGGATATCCAAGATCTTATGAGCCTTTTTGAAGATCGTGTCAAAAGTAGAAGAAGCACTCCCCAATGCCTTCTTCAACCTGCAAATCACAGAACCTTCAGTTTCAGTACGTGAAGTTTATATTTCGTGTAAACCTACACGACATACATCTCGTGTGGTCTTACACGGGATGTATGTCACCATCAGTTCTGAATATCCAATATTCTCATGTGTATTTGAAGATTGTATAACTAAACCTCATGTGTAGGTCAAGATTGGATTTTTAATTCAAGATGGGATTTTTAGTTCAAGATTGGATTTTTAATTCAAGATGAGATTTGAATTTTGATTTTGATCACAATACAAAACAAAAGAAAACATTAATAACTTACTTCATAGAAGCTTGGATCATTGAAACTTGGAGAATGTTGATGTGGAGGAGAATTTGGTGAGATTCCTTCTTCTTCATCATGAACAAATTCTATCATATCAAGGTCAATACGCTCATAAGAACTTGTTGAGGGATTTTGTGAGGAATTCATGCTATGATCATTGGAACTTGGAGAATGTTGGGGAGATATTTGTGAGGAATCCATGCTAAAAACTTAGAGATT
This sequence comes from Campanula takesimana, assembly GCA_026119855.1. Taxonomy (NCBI): domain Eukaryota; kingdom Viridiplantae; phylum Streptophyta; class Magnoliopsida; order Asterales; family Campanulaceae; genus Campanula; species Campanula takesimana. The sequence goes on along the minus strand of JAOWBW010000193.1, from coordinate 945,878 downwards.
GATTGTTTGAATAATAATGGGGGTTTCTGTTCAGAATGGGTGTGTTTCAGTAGGGTTTTAACGTTAAATATAATGCAGGTCGTCGTTTGAAGGGTTTAAACGTAATTTAAACGTCTCGTGTAGTGTAGCACGAGATAGAAGGAACCATGTCGTGTGTATTTACACGTGACAATACGAAACATCTCGTGTATGTAGACACGGGATGTCTAGACCCTAAACCCTAAACCAGATATTGTGAAAATGGTATACAGGTACCTATTTATTTATTTTTTTTAATTTTTTCTACATTCTAAATGACATTTAAAGTGTTTTTCATTAGTATGACTTTCCTCAAATTCCAAATGGAAATCGAGTTAGAAATTTGTGCCATTTTTCAAGGTTTTAAGGATTATGTCCCGATGTTGTGAAAATGGTATACGGATACCTATTTATTTATTTTTTTAATTTTTTTCTACATTCTAAATGACATTTAAAGTGTTGTTCACTAGTATGACTTTCCTCAAATTCCAAATGGAAATTGAGTTAGAAATTTGTGCCATTTGTGCCATTTTTTAGGGTTTTAAGAAATATGACCCGATGTTGTGAAAATGGTATACGGATACCTAGTTTTTTTTTTTTTTTTTTTTTTTCTACATTCTAAATGACATTTAAAGTGTTGTTCATTAGTATGACATCACTCAAAATCCAAATGGAAATTGAGTTACAAATTTGTAACATTTTTTAGAGTTTTAATCCAAATAAATCCAACTAATCAGTAATACATAATCCAAATAAATCCAAGTAATACAAAAATCCATAATCAGTAATACAAAACTCCATAATCAGTAACTCTCCTAAATAAAACCTCCTAAAATCTCGTGGGCCCGTGTAAGACCAGCTCTGACGTCCTCGGGGACCCTGGCATCCGTCAAATATGGAAGTATGATAGCTCGTGCCTCTGGAACCCCAGGCTGCGGTGGAACATCAAGTGGGGGCGGTGGGGGAGGTGGAATGTCAACGGGGGGATCGTGTATCGGATTAGATATCCGAACATGACTCCTAGCCACAAACCACTCCATATAATCATCAGTCACGAGAGAAGATGTGGTCACTAGTGGCCCCCAGCGGCGAACGGGCCTGAACTCCTCCATGCCATGCTCCACCCACGCGTCCCAAACATAATCGTGGTCACCATGGTCCTTCTGGTACCCCTTTTGACCCTTTGCCAAAATGCATATCGTGGGAACCAGGCAGGGTTGTCTAGGGATCCTCTGCTGGTGCCCGAACTGCCTACTAACACGCTCAGGCATGTACGCCTCAGTGATGTCACAAAATCGTAGAACCCCTGTGAAGTATGAAACCGGCAGTATCGCGTCCGCTCCGGTACCATAAGGAGTCCAAAGAACCTGTGAGTAGACTTTGTTAGGTAAAGTGTACATAATAACGGAGGGAGTGTAACAATTTGAAACAGTTTTAATATGAATAACTCACCCTCTCAACATGCATCCTGTCAAGAGTGCGGCGATACTGCACTAGATGGTCTAATGCCCTCCCAGCTGTATCAGTACGAGACCATCTACGGGCTCTCGGCTGCCCCTGCTGCCAGTGAGGGTCAGAAACTCGCCGGAAATCTGGAAAATACTCGTATATCCAACCCTGAGATGTATGTAAAAAAGTATTAAATACTAATCAAATGCAACATTCCCACCCTGTCTCCTCCTATGCCTCAATGGTCGTCTAACAACCTCCTCCTCCTCCTCCTCCTCCTCCTCACCCTCCTCCTCATCCTCCTCCTCATCCTCACCCTGCCCCTCCCCCTCCTACCCCTCCTCCTCCTCCTCAGTATCCCCCTCCTCCTCCTCCTCCTCACTATCCCCCTCACTACCCCCCTCCTCCTCCTCCTCACTATCCCCCTCACTACCACCCTCCTCCTCCTCCTGAACATCATCAGACGCTGCCGCCTCCTCCTCCCTTCTCTTGGTCCGCCTTTCTTTTCTCTCCATATGCGTTTCAGCCTTCCTCTTTCTGTTGGAAGCGGTCATACGTTCACGTGGCTACAAAAAATCAAATAACAGACAATAAATTAGCATCTGGCAAATATGAACAAGACTATACACGTCTCGTGTTGAACAACACGAGACGCATCTCGTGTTGCCAAACACGACATATCGTGTTGTCTAACACGAGGGTCGTGTTGTCCCACACGAGACGCATCTCGTGTTGTCCAACACGAGACTCATATCGTGTTAGCCAACACGAGACGTGTCTCGTGTGGTACAACACAAGATGACCCTCGTGTTAGACAACACGAGATGCCCCTCGTGTTAGACAACACGAAAAAATTATTGATTGAGTTCAGACAAGAATGACATTAAACACTCAGTTCATACAATCGATTTGATATAATCAAACAAAAAATTATACATTGGGAATTTGATGAGTGTAAAATTAGGTTAATATAACATTTTAATTTACATTACCATTTTTACCGGAACGGTCCTAGATGAAGATCCGGCGGCGGTGATGGAAGCGGCGGAAGCACCGGCGGCGGCCTTGGGAACGTTCTTGGGAACTTTCACTCTCGCCATCGTCGTGTGGTGGTGGTCGTGGGTCTCGCGTCGGCGTCGGTGGTGGTGCGGTCTGGTGTGCGGCGTCGTCGGTTTCGCGGTATAGGTTACAGAGAGTTTGAAACAAACGATTTGAAATCAAAATGCCCAAAATAAGTATATAAAGGGATATTTGGGTAATTTTAGCCCTTCCCTGTATTTTTGATTCTCTGTATTTAACTATATCCATATTATACCCTTATTAATGAAAGTGAATTATCTCTTGCAAGCATTTAATTACCTAGGTAATTGGATTACATTAAGGGTATATGAGACTTTTTCACATGTATTAATTGCATGCCTTAAAAATAGTGCAAGTGCTCAAAACGACATCAAATTTGAGACGGGGTGAGTATTTGTTTACTTCTGCTTTACCACGTCAGCAGTGCAGCGCTCCAATCAAAAAAATCAAATCGCCAAGCTGGACCAGGTTTCCTTCTAGTAGAAATCTTGATTGAAAATCAGAAGATTTGGGAATTTTTACTCAAAATAGCACTTTTAAGAAAAAAAATCACCATTTGCGATTTTTTTTTTTTTTTTACAAGAATCTCACAGGTGCAAAAATATTGCTCAAAATCTGTAAAGATTTACTCTTTCAAGCCTTAAATGAATGTCCTTTTTTTCAATTTTTATCTTAAAATAAATCTTTTTGAAAATAATTTTTTTACCATTTTTCTTTTATAAAAAAAAATAAAAAATTAATGGCCTTTTTATATTTGCAAAACAGAATATTTAAAAAGATGATTGAATATCTTGATCACAAAATTGTATAAATAAAAAAATATATATATATTTAAAATAAAATTTAAACATTCATTTATGGACGGAATAGAAACCTCTAATTTTAAAGGTTAAATTCACATGTGTCAATTTCATTTTCATGTTTTTCAAACTTATTATTTACTTGGGAAAGATTACAAACATATTTACAAAATCTTGTATATATTACTTTTTTTTTGGGGGGGGGGGGGGATACGTAATTTCAACTATAATGGCAACTGCTATTTTGAGGAAAAATTAGAAGATCTAAATCATTTGCAGGCTTAGACAAATTTAACTAGATGATACAACTTATTTCACACTTAATGTCATATATTTCCCACTTAATGTCATTATAAGATGTAAATAATACTACCAATACCATCTTCTATTGAAAACGCACGCTCATACTCACAACAACTATATACTCACTATTCTCTACTCCATTTTCTCTCTTTCAATACTCACATCACAACACCTGCTTTTAAAATATTTTTTCTTAATTTCTAACATTTTCCCTGAATTCCCGTTCGTAAAAGAAGTGGGAACTTTTCCACACGCAGGGAATACTCGACTTTATAATCAAACAGCGAGTTCATTTTTCCTGAATACATTTCCGGCGACATCAATTGACACTTATATGGTATCTCCGGTCGCGCATTTTTTTGCCAAAAGTAGTTTGGTTTCATTGCGGGAAACGAGCAGCAACTCAACTGAGTTGTTAACAGTTCCCTTTTCTGACGATGAACAACCAGCAGAATATCTGCATTGAAATGGCAATATTGGCAGGCCATCCGATGTTAAACTATTCATTGTACAAAGAACAGGAACAACCAATTTGATCAAAAACTAAACAAAAGATAGAACAATAAACCCAAAATGTTGCCATTCAAAGTGAATACATATATATTTGCTAAACATCTAGCAATGACCTGCTTCTATGCAGCAACATAATATATAAACCATTGGACAAAACAGTCTTTTCTCCAGCCCGAGCCTCTATTTCCAGAAATACTTGAAAGATATGAGTGCAAAATGAGGGCCATACGGAGCAAGAAACAAGCTACTATTACTTCAAATTAGCTACATTAGTAGTCAGCAGCAGGATCAAGATTCTGTCACCTTCGCTTTTGATGGTGGGGTCGTATCAGATTGTTCCGTACCTTTTTCTTGAATATCCAAGTTCATTTGATCGGTAGTTTCAGGTAGGTTTTCATCTGCTGCTGGTACTGTGGCTGAGGGTGCGGGTGCTTGACCATTGACCGGCGGCTCAGTGGAGTTTGGTTGACCAGTTACTGGTGTGGTTGAAAAGTCAACTGGCTTGGTTGGTAAAGGGGCACAGTTTACTTGATCCGTTATTGCCAGGGTGGAGATATGATTGGTTGAGGGGAGGGGTAAGGGTGAAGGGGTAGTGGAGTTTTTGAGTTGTGAATTTGTTTCGGTAGTTGAAGTATCGTACTCGGAAAGGAGATCCATGAATTCGTTGAGTAAACGCTGGACCTTTCTATTTGAGGCCATTGCAGGAAGAATATCTTCCCTAAGGAGTTTGTGCTTCCTCATCCCCTGCAGATAGAAACCAACCACAAAATCTTAACAAGTTGTACATGTATATCATCAAGAAATGTACCAAGAACTAGAGAACAGTGAAATTGAATGATGCGCGTATACACACATACAAACACACATGAGCTCTTCCCATCTATATCATCATATACAAACAATTAAGGCGGGAGTTGTTGTAGGGTGGAGGGGGGATCGTTCTCTGGCAATGGACGTAAAGCTATTTTCTAGGTGGAAGCTAAACATAACAACAATTCAACATGCACGGGCCTCTCATGATGGTCAAACAGAATGAATGAAGTGATCGCTTCTAACAACAGCAGAATGACAGTATTATATTGTGATTCTCCATAAAAGTCTGTGTTTTCCAATACTGCCCTTGAACTTTCAAGGCATAAAAATATGAATTTTGAATGCTAAGAAATTATAAGACTTGGTAGCGGATCACTTATAAAATGCATTTCTATAAGGAAACAGACTTGGCACAATCTCATGAAGGAAACACAGTCAAAATTGTTGGAAAGCTGCTGCTAATAGCACTCCACTCATGGCGGTAACATTTGGTACAAGCAAAATAAAGTACCAACGAGTGTCGCATTTGAAAAATGGACAGCTGATATCGATTCCTCTATTGGAAATATTCACTTGCCGACTACATTAACTTCCAATATCAAAGCAAAGCCATGAGCTGAGCAAGATAACTTTATTTTATTTTATTTTTGGGAGACAAGGTAGAGAGAGAGAGAGAGAGAGAGAGAGAGAGACTAATAGCTGCAATCATTGTTTAGGAATGTCAATCACCCAGATACAAAGTGGACAGCTGATATCGATTCCTCTATTGGAAATATTCACTTGCCGACTACATTAACTTCCAATATCAAAGCAAAGCCATGAGCTGAGCAAGATAACTTTATTTTATTTTATTTTTGGGAGACAAGGTAGAGAGAGAGAGAGAGAGAGAGAGAGAGACTAATAGCTGCAATCATTGTTTAGGAATGTCAATCACCCAGATACAAGCTTAAAAATCAGACAACATGAAGGAGCTGGTTAAGCTAGTTAAGAAACATAGATAGACGCATATATACGAGCCCTTTTTTTCGGGGGGGGGGGGGGGGGGGGGGGATTGTGTGTGTATGTGTGTGTAGAGAGAGACAGAGAGGGGGGGGGAGAGAGAAAAGAAGCCTACGAGCGCACAAGGATCCCATGCAGTCGTTTCTTTATCAGAAGTAGATTCAGACATCCCTGTTGGAGGTCCAAGAAAGCTCTCACAAACTTCTCGCAAGCGAGACTCATCAGCTTCTCTGCAATTCAAAAGTAAAACCATCACTCTGATACTCGTATCTACAAGTCGCTAACAGTTTACAAGAAAGGTGTGCTTATCAGAGCAACACAAATTAAGAAGTAAGAAACAATTCCCACGACGAAACATGACTATTTAAGCATTGATCTCCGTTGTAAGAATCTTTTTGTTCACCATATGCTGACAATATATGTGTATTTGAATCGAAATTTCATGTTGATTGCATTTGAAGCAGGAGGGAGAGAGAGAATTGCTCGCATTGAATGGTATTGGTAGTATCATTAGGAATGTTATGAATAAAAAAAAATTAACTACGTAACAACTATAACTCATGTACTACAACCTTTAAAAGATATTGTGTGCAATATGTAAGTTTGAACATTAAAAAGCTTGCTCCTTTTATAGTAGAGTGGTACATTACCAAGTATGGAAAACCATTCAAATTATTCATCATTTGAAAGATTCCCAAATCTATTTCATAATCCATGGAAACATTGAGAAAACAGACGGGAATAATCTTGTTACGGCTGAAATACACCTAAAAATGGTGTTCATACAAAAACGAGTGACCGAGATGTGACAATAGCAAAAGTTTAGGACCAAAACATGGTGCGAAATTATCTATGGGCTCACTTAACAGCCGATGCAGTACTTAATGGGCCGCAAATACATCATACAAAAAAAAATGTGTTTTGGTATAAAGAAGGCCATAACACCGCCTATCAGGATAGTAACTGCAGAAGTTGCAGCAACAGCTGTGTCACAACATCTAAAGTGCTACTACATACTACCCATATGCAAGAAACAAAATATGATACTTAATGGCACTTGCTTTAAGACTATAATGCCAGTTCACTGTAAAACCCAAAAACTCACTGATGTTCTACTTGGACCTATATACTCACAATTTCTTTAGTTAAATGTATTCCCTTGGTATTTCATGCCAGGCGTGTTTGAGTTTTTCACTTTAGGTTCTTTAAGTACTATGCCGATTACAAGAGTCAATCGTTTTGGTTAATATACTAAGCAAAATTATTGTAAACCGTTAAGAGCTACAACTGGTGATTAACCATGACACCTTACAACTTAATTGAATAGCAGTAAAATGCCTACAGAATGTAACTAGTTTGGTGTTGAAAGATTAGGTGGTGTACCTACGAATTATGATCAGTTCAAACCAAATGTAAGCATAGCCTTGCAGATAAAATTCCGTAAATTGAAAATTTTTGTCATAACATTTGCGAAGACAGGTAAAAAAATGGAGGGGCTATTTTGACCCCACCCCCCTAATATGCTTCCCACACTCTTTATTGACGTAGAAGCAAACATGGTCTCTGAACAAAGTTACCCATCTATTGTAGCCTTCTTAAAAAGAAAAATCTCATTCCAACTATGTGCATTAGCATGTGCAAGTTCATTTCAAAGCATATCATATGGGTCATCGAATCTAACATTTTTCTTGTTAAATCTTAAAAGACTCCTACGAATGTCCTTATATCATATGATGACTCAATCAAGTAATGTTTATTAGCAGAGAAAAATTACCTCTACTTGAATATATTTTCAAAGGGTAAATGCTAAGATGAACAGACTATTTAAGTGAATATATTTGGAAAAAAAAAAAAAAACTGTACTTTGAACAGTAAATAGTTTTCTTGAAAAGCCAATGTTTTGGCAATATTAAGCATATATTTTGAAGTGTTTTCATTTTACCCAAAGATGAATGTCATTTAACAAAAGCCATGCCTTATATTTGGTGCTTGACTACAACACTAATTGTGGGATGGAAGTAACAATTATACAGAAATTTGCACTAAACCTCGAGTAAACTGCATGCTATTCAACCTAAGTTTTAATCAATTTATCAAATTCAAGAATTTCGAAGGACGCGTGTGATACACCAAAGCCAGAACACATACCTTGCCAAAAAGCGTACATAGGACAGGAGACACTGGCGGTATTCTTTTGGAGATTTCAATGCCAAAGCAGATGCCAATTGAGCTTCCAAGTGAGCACGTGTCTGAACTCCATCATCAGTCACTCTGTACCACAATACCGCCCATAACTTAAAGGATCAAACGCAAATAGAAGTCCAATAAAGAGACTCACGAATCAAATAATATACAAAATATCAGTACAAAATGACATCCGCGTGACATCAAAAATCAGTTTAATCAGCAATATTTAAAAGATAAGGAGTTCAGATTCAGTTTAGTAACCACTGCAAATATAGCATCGCAGTCAAAATAATATATTCCCTCACTCCCAGAGTAAGAGTCCTAATTTTCTTTTTGGTACGTCCCATAGTTAGTCTCATTCCCAAAATGGCAAAGGATGAATAGGGTTTTGGACAATTTTGTCCTTCTAAGGCTGTATAATTACAACAAAAACCAACACTCTAATAACCTACTTTTACCCACTTGCATTGTGAATAGTGTACTAGACAATTATGTCCTCCTCACACTTGAAATATTCACGCTTTTCTTATTGTTTCCTTAATAAGCGTGTGCAAAACCAAGGTAGGACTCTTACTCCGGGATGGAGGGAGTATCATATATGAGACACGTACCTGCTCCAACCTGGCTTCCTAGCCAAAAACTTCCTCACATCCACCTGCAAGGCTGCCAATTCGCCACTCTGAATAGAACCCAAATTCCAGGAGCTGGCAAAATTTGACGCAGGGAAGCAATCATCTGCAACTCTCAGCCAACACATGAGGCTCATATCAAAGAGAAATGCGTGTCGTGTCCCCAGAATAACAAGAGGAAATCCAGATTTTGATAACTTGGCAGATATAACTTTGATTGTGCCTGGAATAAGAATGAAGTGAAAAAATATATGTCAGTCTGCATGTAGGACATGCACCAGTTTAAAGTCTAAACCAACAAGATGATGTGCAAATGCCAAACATACTATTATAAGATTATATGCATACATGTATACACACACACACATATGCATATATATATACACACACACACATATACTCCCTCCGTCCCACCTCACTTGAGACCTAAGAGGTGGGCACAATAACTAAGGAAAAAGAATAAAATAAGGAAAATGTGTGGTAGAAAATGAAGAGAGAGAATGAGTGGGGTTAATAGTAAGTTGGTTGAATGAATTGTGTGGTGGAAAATGAAGAGAGAGAATGAGTGGGTGGGTGGGGTAGATTGAATATAAAATTATAAAAAGTTTACCATTTGGGGGAGTCTCAAGTGATGTGGGACGGACCAAAATGGAAATAAGTCTCAAGTGAGGTGGGACGGAGGGAGTATATAAGTAAAAGGCACTATGAATAATTCCAAGCTTTAAGACTTACCTGATGAATTTATATTTGACGTAACAAGCGAAGACAATGAATCGTGAAGGATACATTTCCTGTTGAACAGGTCCCACATATATAAAGATCCCTTCTGTGTGACAAGTAACAACTTCCAAGATTCATCACAATCTATAAACACTGCTGCAGACTCCATCATCATAGCTGGCATGGCACGCCTACCACACTTTGTGTAAACCTTCACGAAGTCATTAAAATATATATTATTTTACTTCTAGAAGACTAAAATATTTTCAACGGATCCAGGCAATCATGAATCATGATATCCTATAGAGCCCTCCCTGTCCAGCTAGAACAACTCACACTTTCTTCCAGTAATGGATCAACTGTTGTGAGGAACAAATTACCTTCACATAGATTTGTAGAAACTTAGGTTCTATGGCTGTTTATTTGCTATCTATAAGACTTTTAAGTAACATGAAAATGTTACAGCATATTTATTACCCATTCAACATCTAGATTGAGATGATTAAAAAATACTCCCTCCGTCTTTTTTAATACTTCACACTTCGACCAATGCACGGGTTTTGAGGGAAAGCGTATATTATTGGTAGTGGAGTGTTGTGAGTATGAAAAGTGAGGTAGTAAATGTAAGTGGGGTAGTTGTTGTGAGTATGAAAGTGTGCCCTATTGAATAAAGAAAATTATAAACATTCCATTTTGGGATCTGAACTTTCAAAATGGACACCCAAAATGGCAAAGTGTGAACTATCAAAAAGGACGGAGGGAGTATCCTTTATTAAGATTGCCATGTACAAAAACAAAGCTTCTACTTAGGAAAAGGAGAGATGTGCCATAAGTTTATAGCCACTGAAATCAAAATAATGCAAACATGCACAGTATCTAGAAACAGATATCCTTGAAGGCCAACTGTTAGCATAGCATATTCAAGAACTTCACTAACCTGCAGACATCCATCTTCACATCCAACAGCCCAGAAGTTGGCGTTTCCAGCCAAAACAGTGGCCTTGCCAGAGATCCTATCAGACCATAGTGTTTGCTCCCCTCTTGTGCAAGCAATTTCTGTTTCTTTCATCAAGAATGTATTTCCCGTCCCAATAATGTCATTCGCTGCATGTTCTTTAAGGCGGGCTACCAAACAAACAGGTGTCGTATCGTGCCCTTCTTTCTTATCAAATACCTTGATTGCAAGAGTATTACCAGACGCTAATGAACCCAAATTCTTCACTACTCCAGTCTGTTCAACAGTAAAGGTTCCATCCGTCCCATTAGCGGCGGGGACCTTTTCAATAACCAAACTCTCACTTATAGTAGCCCTAGCAGTTACACCCGAACGCTCCTTCATGTCAGAGCTTCCTCCCAATGTTCTTGTAACAGAACCTACTCGAGTACCAGAATCAATCTGCACCAACCCATTATCATCTTTCCTAATATCTGATGAATTAAGAGGAAAGTCATGAACTTGAGATTGACCACCACCAGAAATATTTACTTCCTGAACAGGCACTCCTACCGCTTCTGGAATTATTCTCTTCCGGCCATCGGGTCGTCTATATTCTCTTTGTTTTACAGGACTAGACACCCGAACAGATGGGGCAACTTTATTCAATGCATCCCCAACACCTGCGGACGATTTTTTCCCATCGTTAAGTTGAGATTCAGAAGATTTTGTTACAATCCCCAAATCGGAAGATGGTTTCAAGGATGAAGGATTTTGTGTTCCATTTGCTGCTATCTTTTTGCTTGTGGTTTGCTTAGCTGCTGCTGCTTCAAGCAGCAACTGTGCTGGACTTTCAGCTAAGTTCGCTTGACGACCTCTGACATCACCATAGCGATTTCTCTTCAAATCTTCCAGTTCGGTATCAGTAAGCCTGTGACCAAGTTCATTAACCTCAAAGTGGAATGTGGCTACTGTGCCGTCCAATGAACACGCAAATAGTGAATATCCATCAGGACTCCTGCTCCAAGAAGAAAGTAATTTTAATATAGGAAAAGGGAGAACTGGGTGATGATGTTAGAGAAAGATACAACAAGAAAACCACTCAGTCCATATACTCCCTCCATCCCATTTGAAATTGCAAAATTTGTCATCTTAAGTGTCCCACTCAAAATTGCAAAAGTGTAAAATGGGAAGTCTTATACTCCCTCCGTCCCAAAATATATGTAGTTTAAGGGGTTGAAATTTGTCCCAAAATGTTTGTAGTTTTGCTTTTATCTAGACATCTTTGACATTGTTTGTCAAATATACCCTTATTTATGATGGTAGTTGTCATTGTAAAAGCATTTAATTGTCTTGGTACTTGAAATATTTCAAGGGTAATTTAGTCCATTAGACATGCATTAATTGCTTTTCTTAATTTGTGTGAAAATCCTAGAACTACAAGTATTTTGGGACAGAGGGAGTAATATTTTTTAATCAATGGGACCCACTTGTCATACTCCCATCAAGCAACCCACTTACTATTCCCTACCCCACTAATAATTACTACTCCACTATTCATACTCACAACACCTTAATATTACATACTTCTCCTTAATTCTCGTGCATGACCTTTTTTTTTTTTTGCAATTTCAAACAGGGCGGAGGGAGTATACATTTAACAAAATTCATAATCCCTGCGTCCCTAAAAACAGTCTCATTTGGCAAGTCAAACTTTTCACCAGTTATGCCTAAGTTGAATGGAAATTACTTATAGTTATTGCCATTTTTTGAAAGGGAACTAATTTTGGGACAAACCAAAAAGGAAAGTGAAACTGTGTCTTTTGAACAGAAAGGGAATACTTTAAGGAGCTGTTTATTAGGGAGCATATACCATGATAAATCCACAACACTTTGAGAAAAGAAATGCTTAGCCACGAAGAGAGGACGAGCACTTGCAGTAGTCCACACTGTTATGGTTCTGTCCTGACTCCCTATAGCAATAATATTATATGGCTGTAATTCTTTATCTGTAGTATTAGAATTTCCATTAGCCCACCCAGCTGAAGAGGCTTTCCCATCCTGATCGTTAGAAAACTCCCTTCTAAACATGGAATTGTTGAACTTTACTACGATGATAGGAGCATTATGTCCCAAGAAGTCAAATGTAGCAGACCATTCCCCTCTCTCAAGAACAGGTGCAGAATGCCTCGGTTTTTGAAAACCGTGAGTAGTGGTTATGAAATGGCCACAAGGCGACCATCCAAGCCGCCTAAAGAAGGTGGAACCAAGCTGAGAAAAAGAGGAGCACTTTAGTCAGAGAGTAGAAAGTGATAGAAACAATCTGAATAGATTAATTAATAATTACTAATTAATAAGCATACAGATTTCGCCCAGTGTCCTTCTGTCTTATGAGCAAGGCTCCAATCGCTTGTTCTCCATATGATAACTGTCTTATCGTCTGATTGACTGGCTATAAAGGAACCAATGGGATCCCACGTAACTCCTTTAACAAGACTGGAGTGACCCCTAAGAACAGCGGTACAGATGCCATTGCTCATATCCCATACATGAACGGTGTTATCCAAACTCCCACTTGCTAATATTGAATCATCAGGAGACCAATTAAGATCCACCTACTTCAACATGGAAAAACAACTCTATGGTTAGGTTGCACATGCCTAAACAAATAAAGTTAAGAAGACTTGAGAGGAAATCTATTGAATTACTCCCTCCGCTTCAAAATAGAAGTCGTTTAGGAAGCTAAAATTTGGTTCAAAATACTTGTCGTTTTTGGGCTTAAAGCCTTTAGATCCCAATTTCACCCCTACATTAAAACTTGTTCCATTGCATTGGTTGTACTTTTTGAGTGAAGTAATGCATGAGAGAAAAATAATTAATAAGGGTACTTTCGGTACTTCATAAAGTTGTAGTAATAACTGCATTTCTTAAGGCGTGCGAAAATCTCTAAAACGACATCTACTTTGAACCGAAGGAAGTACAAAGATGTAGTTCGTTCTCTTAGATGTTTCTATTGGAAATTTAAAAAAAAAAATGACAGACAACTGAAAGTCAGTACTCCCTCCATCAAAAAATAAATAAAACCACCTTACTTTTCTTTTTTGGTTTGTCAAAAAATATACAAATTAAAAAGTTTCATTCTAAAAGGCAATTATCATATAGTGCAATTTGAAGTAATGAATTGTCCAAAAAAAATTGACTAGTCATATGGAACTATCTTTAGGTACGGAAGGATTATGTCATTTCTTGAAAAGAGGAGCTTGAAAGACATTACCACATCGGCGGTATGCCCTCTCAAAGTCATGGCAACTTTCCAATTCTCAACATCTGGTGGTTCTCCACTACCAAATTCAGTGGTTCCTGAACCCGGCTTTCTCTCGTGAATGAGAATGACTTGGTCATCTGACCCAGATGCCAAATAACGCCCGTGTTTAGCCCACCTAACACAATTGACTGAACCAAAATGATCACGGAGTGTTGCAAGAAGTTCTGCTTTTGATTTGTCAGCGTCCAAGTCTTTTGCAACATATTTCATGTTCCATATCCGAACCTGCATGGATCATATGATTAAAACAACACTTGGCTGATTGAGTGACAGGACCGACGCTAAATTCTTGAAACAGTATATGCATACAATACAACAACAAAGCCTCAGTCCCAAATTAATTTGGGGTCGGCTAACATGAATTGCCATATGAGATTGTCAATGGGAATATGTGAGAAGAACAAAAAAAAAAAAAAAAAATGAAAGCCAAGAAAAAATAGGTGGGAAGAAAATTTGAGGGAAAAAAAAAAAGAAAAAGAGAGGGAGAAAAAATAAATAACAAAGTCAAACCGCATCATCTACATGAATTTTTGCCCTCTACTCCGTTCTCTTCAACGCCATATTTTCTTCAATCACAAGTAGAACAATATCGCTTCAATCACCCTTATCCATGTTTTCGTAGGCCTTTCTCTACTCCCTCACCATCTTATCACTTTTCCACTTTTCAAGCTTCCTAATCAGTGCAACACTTGGTCTCCGTCTCACACGACCAAACCACCTTAGCCGATTCTCCCTCATCTCATCTTCGATGTGTACAACTCCTACTTTCCCCTTAATCACCTCATTCCTTAACTGAGCTTTTCTTGTAGGTCGACACATCCACCGTAGCATCTCATCTTTGCCACAAGCATCCTATTAACAGGATACTATTTCACTAGTACCATATAGTTGCAAGTCTAATTGTCGTACGGTAGAATTTTCCCTTTAATCTTTGGGCATGTCGGGATCACAAAGAGACCTTGTGGCTTCAACCAACCTGTTTTGATTCTATGAGCCAAATTTCCATCCAATTCTCCATCTTGAACATTATCATTTTCATTTAGGCAGGCTTTTTATAAAATAAAAGGATTAAATTAATGTCCATTTACCCATACAGTTTAAATTCAAAAATTAACAGCAAGTCTGAATCCAAATGTTTGGAGGGGCTATTTAAAGAATTATTGGATAGTTGAGGTATTTTCTTAATTTGTGTGTCCAGTCATTTGCTACTTTCTAATGGGACAAAGGGAGTACAATATCTGCTCCAATCAGAGGAATTATTTGCAACTCTAGAAACTACAACCCATACTCCTTCGAGCTCAATATGGATGCTCCTAATCGAAGTTCTTAGCCTGATCACTGGTCATAGAAAGCTGTGATGAACTATTTTGCCATATTTTTTCACTCTAAGTGGCTATAAGACCCGTATGATCTCTCTACTATTATCCTCCCATATAAGAATACCAGCGTAAGCCGCAACAATTAGATCTCTAGAGGAAAATTTTCAGTTCTTTTGCTTCACTGAAACAAAAGATAATCATTATATGGGAGAGACCACATATTTCTTGACACAGTTCGCCATTTCTCCAAATCTCAACCATTAAACAAAAGAGAATCTTACATAAACCTGTCTGGGAACGTAGCGATATTTTAAAGTGTTACTTCAATATAAACTGTTAGGGAAACCTAGACTTTACCAGCATAAAACATTGAGATGTAGTATATAATGGGATGAAAGGAGTAACTCTTTCCATGTGCACTGTATCGACGAGAGTTTCGTAAAATTTTAACATTTTAAATTACAGTTAGCAGAACCATTCAAGTCATACAATCAAAAACAGATAACCAAACACCATAACTGAATCGCCCTGGTACACCAGACAATCAGGTGTTGATTCCCTGTAACCCGATTAAAAAAACCATATGTTTTCTCCGCACACCAAGCAGAAGTTGCTTCTGAACATATTCAAACAATATAGCTTGGTTCCTAGTAACAAAATGCATCAAAAAACAAGCAAGTTACTGCTCCAGAAAAGGAAAACGAAATAGTGAGTATACCAAATTTCTAAACTGGCACATTGTAATTTATCACTGTAACAACTCCCACATTAAATTTGTACATAAGCAACTCCACACTCTCTCAAGAATTTACACTTGCCCATAAAATTTAAGCAATTAGTTTCAAACATTTTGAGGGCATTCTACAGCTCAATGGTTGTTCCAACCCAAAATACATACAAACCAAAGCACACCATTTACCCAACAAAAAAAAAATAAAAAAATAGAACGATAGAAATACCTTGTGATCTCCACCACCAGTTGCAAACCTAAGCCCACCAGGCTGTATATCAATGGAGAAAATCTGCATGCCCTCATGCCTAATCCAACCAGGCTTTTCCGCAATCATCTTCAATTCCTTGCTCTAATTACACCCAAAAACACGCAATTTGCAATTTCATTGCACTACAACCTCAATAACAAACATTACCCAGATGGGTTCGTCAAAGAAAACCCGAAAAAAATCCCCTTTTCCAAATGGGTGTTGATCTAATGGCTCTGACAAAAACCCTAGAGTTAAGGGATTAAGCAAAATTCTTTCTTTAACGGTCAAATCTAAATGGTAGATATGAAAGACTGCAAAAAAAAGGGTCAAAAATAACGAAAAAGAGGGCAGTGAATTGTGGTTAAGACACCAAAGATTAAAGACTGTAAAATACACAGCGAAGAAATTAGGAAAGAGAGAGAGAGAGAGGGTTTAGGGTAAAGGTTTGAAAACGAGAGATGATGATGTGATTTTAGTACCACTCAAACTATTTTTGTCACTTTTAGGTCAGTCTTCTGACCCAAGTCGAAGTAAGTCTAAATTTAGGTTTTTTTTTTTTTTCCTTCCTCTTTATTTTCTTTTTCTTTTTCTTTCCTTTTATCTTAAGAGAATTGCTATTTGCACCGTAAAATTACTAGTATACCCGTATCATTTTACTAAGAGCAATGTTAGGGGCACAAAATAAGGTCATGCTCACAAAATGAGGTGGTGATATTTTATTGGTTGCATCGATAATGGATCCGCCCCAGTCTAATTAAAAACACTAATAAAATCATTACACTTCAGATTTTGTGACTTTTTTGTGCCCCTAGTATTATTCTTTTACTAATTAATGCATTAAAACTTTTTGACTAATGCTAGGGTCACAAAAATAAGGTTACAAAATCTTACTCATAAAATGAAGTGATGATATTTTATTGGTTTCATCAAAAATGTACCCGTCACACTCTAATTATAAACACAAATAACATCATTACACCTAATATTTTTTTTAAAAAAAATTGTGATCTTTTTTGCGCCCTTGTTCAAACGTTTTTTGCATTCATTAACTTAAACTAATAAATACACCAATATTGTTCCAATTTTATCCTGTTTAAACTACTCCTTTCATTCCAAAATACTTGTAGTTGAAAATATAAGCACAAAAAATTAAAAACATATAAAAATTACTATGTTAACCTTCATTAATTATGATATAAATAATTACTTATGAACCTATGTCTGAATGTTATTGGTGGAGCAATCCAACTTTCAATGGAAGAACATTGGGAACACAAAAACTCATAGAAAAATATAAAGAATACAATGCTACTATGTGTAGTAAACAAAGGTATTTTTGGAAAAAATGTATAAAAAAACTGTAAAACAATAAAAAATTTGGGACACATTTTAGCTCCTTAAACTATAAATATTTAGGGACGAATGAAATATCAAAACACACATTTAAACTAACACATCATACCCGTACCCACAAGCCCACTCACACACCAACGCGTCACCCTTTTCAACCTTACGACCTCTCCTTCCCCGCCCCTTCAACTATAGAAAATCGTCTATTTTTCGAAATCTAGTTCAAAATCAAACTCATTGCAGATAACGACATCGTCCGAACATTATTAAAATGCATGACAACATTAGACATAATAAAGATAATATGTTCAGCAAGAGGCCTCCAAACGCTATGAAGATCATGAGGACATTGTCAAGCAAACATGATAATAAATGTTCTGCCACCTGAACTTCCTCTTGTGCGTTTAACTGATAACAACTAAACAAAAAGTGTGTGTTCTTCCGATGCGGACCGAACACATTTTGAGTTATGTGATGTTGGTTGAAGTTTGGAAAGTCAAATCATAAAGAGGGATGAGAGGAATTGTAGCATGGAGATGGGATGGGAGCTGATGACTTTTGACCGAAAATTAGGACAAATGTGATGGTTCGATGATAATGGGTGGCAATTGTGAAAGAAGAGATGGATGGGGAAGGAATGAGATGAAGAAATTGGAGGTTGTTGAGATACACAATATAGAGAACGGGGGGCTATGGCATGACTAGTTTGAAGAGTTATTATAGACAATTTCATTAATGACATTCTTGTAAGAAAAGTCGGTACAAATATACTAGTGTTTAAGGAATAATTCCTCAAGGCCATCTTAGCCAAACCATTCTCTAAAAAAAAAAAAAAAAAAAAAAAAAGTGGCATATTCAAAAGCTCACATACACTCGAGAAAGAAATCATTTTTTTTATAAACCCAACACCTCTTCGACCCTCATATACATTGTCTTATACCTTAGGCATAAGAGTAGATTGGTTGAAAAATATAAGATTTTTATTATTTTTTTAACAAAATATAAAACTTGTAAAAAAAATTACTCTTATACTTGAGGTATAAGAATACTTCTAGTCTTATACAAGTAGAAGTGGACAGGTAAGAGCGTGGGTTTATATAAAACTTTTAATATGTTGTCGGTTTTTATGGCTTTTTAGTTTGGGTGAAGGTCCCTACGGTCCAAGGCCCGCAGTGTAATGAGTGCAAATAGCATTTTTATTACTCCCTCCATCTCAAACTATAGTTACTTTTGATCAAACCTACTTGTACGTTGATTAACAGTTTATACTAAACTATTAATCTCCTTAACAACTTTTAAAATGATTATTGATAATGTATCTAATGAATTAATTTTACTACCCACCCCTAGAGTAGAGGTTCGACATATATCATAGTCTTCCGTAAGGCTTCATTTTATTTAACTGCCCACCATTTTAGCAAAAGAATGATAAATATGTCATCTTTAAAATAAACTATGCTATAAACAATTTCTAAGTGGAAGTGATATATTAGGGGAGAACGCTTTTGCCTTACATAAGTACATAAAACTTCATTAGAAAAAATCTCTCTTCTTAAATTGTATTTTTATGTTTAAAGTTAACCAATCAAAAAAGTTATATTGGAGTATAGCATAAAAGAATCTCTTACCCGAAATAATTCTTATTACGAAATAGAAATGCCAAAGTTAAATAAATTTCAAACTCATATTCCAATAACGAAAGATAAATATTTGATTTATAGTGACAATTTCAGAAGATTTATATAAAATAATGCAAGAAGAATGGGTTGATTATTTTATTAAAAGAATTAAAAGAATTTTCGCAAGGAATCTGGGAAATAAAACATGAATTAAATGAAATATTGCAAGAGAAACATCAACAACAAGATTTGAACCCAACCACAATGCAAATGGGCAAATGACACATTACTACCCTAAAGTTTTACATGAATTGAAATGTGCGTCCCAACGTACCATTTGTTGCAATTTCACTCATTATGTTGTTTGTTTGTGGCAAAGTAGGGCTTTTTTGGACGTCCGTTAAATAAATTAGACGAAAGGTAACAAAATAGACGAGAAACTTAAAGAGCTTCTTTGAAAACTGCATTATACACCCCCAAACATTCAACAAATTCTCTTTTGCCACTATTTCGTTAATAAATTTATAACACACTAACTGACCCAACCAACATGTTTAACAAATCAGCTCATCATTATCACCCACCAGTCCACCACCACCATCACATAAGCCACAACCACAAGCATCACCCACACAACCACCACCGGCCATCCCTCTTAAACCCCACAACCAGCACATCACCCCCACCCATCGCATTCACCAACCCATTCACAAAAGCAATAGCAAAAAATTGAATTTCACTCACTTCAGTTTGACCCCGCAATGAAAGCTAAGGACTTAAAACCAACATCAGGAATCCATAGCTTGAGATTACTAGGGTATTGAATTTTAATCTTTTGTGTTTTAACCAAATTTTCCCTAGATTTCGAATTCAATAGGCCGTAAAGTGCTCACCGCCGGTGTACTTTATCTCTACTATTTTTTAGAACTTTCCGATTCAGATATATTTTACGTCGGCTTCATCTAGAATTTCCACCATTGTTTTGGTGAGGTTTAGGTTGTGATAGAGAGAAGGGAGCTTAATAAAGACAAAATGAGGGGACGAAAAGTTGGAGAGAAAGACTTGCAGTGTATGAAGGGGAAAAGATTGTGATATCCCCCCTCCCACATCGAAAATATGTGGGAATTGAGTGTGCTATATAGAAGGCCCATACACTCCTACTAAGCATCAAATCATCCATTGGACTTTTGGAGGCCTGTGATGGGCTGTGTTTGACCCAATTGAGGAGATACTTGGTGGGCTAGTGTGTGGTACCTATGTGGCGGGTCGGGTCTGTGGACTCGGGTCGTTACAAATGGTATCAGAGCGGAACCCCGGCCTTAAGGCTTGCGAGCTAGCCCGGGGGTACGATCTGGGTATTGATTGACCTTGCCAGGGACGGCAAGGGTTTGAGTGGGGGAGATTGTGATATCCCTCATCCCACATCGGAAATATGTGGGAATTGAGTGTGCTATATAGAAGGCCCATACACTCCTACTAAGCATCAAATCATCCATTGGACTTTTAGAGGCCTGTGATGGGCTGTGTTTGACCCAATTGAGGAGATGCTTGGTGGGCTAGTGTGTGGTACCTATGTGGCGGGTCGGGTCTGCGGACTCGGGTCGAAAGAGGGGGCGGGATGTGAACAGCCGGACAAATCCGTTTTCAATTTGAATTGGGGGGGGGGGTGACGGCACTAAACGGATATCGAAGGCTCATGAAGTGGGGGAGGTGGGTGGAAGTCGCGAGGTTGTCCGGCAGGAGAAGAGGCGTGGTTGGTAGGGACGGCCAGAGGTGTCGAAGGGTGACGGTGGGAAGAGGGAGAGGGGGAAAGAATCTGTAACGGACCTTTTGTCTCTATCCATGATTAGGGTAGTTTTAATTTAAGGTTAATGTTTGTTTATTTAGCTTATTCATAGTATAGTTACTATTTTACCCCTTTTATTTCCATGAACAAAAATTTATAATTAACCAACAATGGTAAATAGAAAAATTATTAAATTTCAAGGGTGGAGAATCATTTTTAAAGAAGCTCGTTAAATTTACAATCTATTTTGTTACCTTTCGTCTAGTTTATTTAACAGACATCCAAAAAAGCCCTACTTTGCCACAAACAAACAACATAATGAGTAAAATTGCAACAAATGGTACGTTGGGACTCACATTGCAATTAGCGTGAAACTTTGGGGTAGTAATACGCTATTTGCCCTTAATGTTACGAGTGTATTCAAGTATTGAGTACAATAATGTAGAATTAAATCATTACAGGTGTATAAAGGGGGTGTAAATATATGTAAGGGTTACTTTTGACTCTTTTTTTTATGACATTTTTGAAACAATGTGGATTACGAGTTTATTCAACGACTTTACATGTGTGTATAACAACACTCAAGAGAATATTCTTTTTTTAATGTAAAAAATAATGTAATACATTGGAGATGATTTTCTTTTAATGTAAAATTTCCAAATTTGGTGGTCTCCATAGAAAATGCTCTAAACCCACAAAATGCTTAAGATATTTGCACTAATAAAATAAAAATATTTAAAAACCACCCCCACCACCATAACAGTAACAGTAAGGTTATGAAAGAATATAAGGGTATTTTGGGAAATAATTTTTTTGGGGGGTTTTCTTAAAATGTGGGATGTATTTAACAATCTCTAAAAATAAAATAGAAAAATAAAAAATCGGAGTAACTACTTTTCTATTGCAGTGTTTGGCGCTCTAATAAAATTCCACATTCTAGCGCCACTCCAAAAACACAAAATATGAGTTTGGTACCCACTTTACGGAGGCTCAAATTTTCCCACAATCTCCAAAATTTCTCTCACAATCAGCACCGTTTTTCTAAGTCTCATACTGTTGCCTTCAATGTCGACAAGGGCTTTTGCAGTGCACCCCAAATGGTTGATGAAATGCCACACAGAGATGTATATTACAACAATCACTTTCTTTTCAAGTACTCTCAGGAAAATCAAAATCTCCAAGCTCTCCGTTTCTTTATGCGAATTTGTCATATGGGTTTACCAATTGATGGGTGTAGCTTTTCTTGCATTTTGAAGGTTTGTGGATGCTTATTTGATCAAGTAACTGGTAAGCAGATACATTGTCATTGTTTTAAGTTTGGGTTTGTTGAGGATGTTAGTGTTGGTACTTCTCTTATTGATATGTATACTAAGACTAATAATTATGTTGATGCGAAAAGAGTGTTCAATAAAATGCCTGATAAAAATGTGGTATCTTGGACTTCATTGCTTGCGGGTTACACGCGGAATGGGTTGATTGACCAGGCAACTGAACTTTTCTTGAGGATGCTACTGGAAGGAATCAAGCCTAACCCGTTTACTTTTGCGACGATTCTTGGGGCTTTGGCGGATGACGGTGCTGTTAGGAAGGGAATGCAAGTTCATACCATGGTTATCAAATGCGGGTTTGAGTTGATTACATCTGTGTGTAATTCTTTGATTAATATGTATTCGAAATCGGGGATGATTGGAGATGCTAGAGCTGTCTTTGATGGTATGGAGAATAGAGATGCAGTTACTTGGAATGGGATGATAGCAGGCTGTGTGACAAATGGGCATGATTTGATTGCCCTTGAGCTGTTTTATAGGATGAGGCTTGTCGGAGTTCAGCTTACAAATGCAATTTTTGTTACAATCATAAAGTCATGTGGTAAACTTAAGGAAGTTGGCTTTGCTAGACAACTCCATAGCCAGGTTTTGAAGTACGGGTTTTTTTCTTATCCTATTATTCAAAATGCCCTCATGATGTCCTACAGCAAGTGTCTTGAGATCGATGATTCTTTCAAATTGTTTTGTACCATTGATGGAGTTCGAGACGTGGTTTCTTGGACATGCATGATTAGTGGATACATGAAAAATGGTGGAATAGAGAAATCAGTAAATCTCTTTTGCCAAATGTGTAGAGAAGGTGTTAGACCCAATGAATTTACTTACTCAACCATCCTTGCAGCTCACCGCATTCTTTCTATATTCCAAGTACATGCCCAAGTCATTAAAACAAATCACGAGTTCTTACCAACAGTTGGAACCGCATTATTAGATGGTTATATCAAGAGAGGAAATATAGATGAAGCTGCAAGAATCTTTGAGCAAATAGAAGAGAAGGATATCGTTGCTTGGTCAGCAATGCTAGCTGGATACTCCCAAATAGGGGATACTGAGAGCGCGATAAGAGTTTTCGGTCAATTGACAAGCAAGGGGGTCATGCCAAATGAGTACACATTCTCTAGCATCATCAATGCATGTGCTAGTCCTATGGCAGCTGTGGAGCAAGGAAAACAGTTCCATGCAGGATCAGTTAAATCAGGATACAGCAATGCCTTATGCGTAAGCAGTTCTCTTGTTACCTTGTACTCTAAAAGAGGAAATATTGAGAGTGCAAATGAAGTTTTTAAGAGGCAACAGGAAAGAGACTTGGTTTCATGGAATTCAATGATCTCGGGATATGCCCAACATGGTTACGCGAAGAAGGCTCTTAATATCTTTGAGGAAATGCATAGCGCTAAATTGGAAATGGATGCTATAACATTTATTGGTGTATTTACTGCCTGTACTCATGCAGGACTGGTTGCTGAAGGTCAAAAGTATTTTGATATGATGGTCAAAGATTTTCGTATTAAGCCAACAGCAGAGCATTACTCCTGCATGGTTGATCTGTACAGCCGAGCTGGATTTCTAGAAAAAGCAATGGGTCTCATAGACGAAATGCCCTTTCCTGCAAGTGCAACGCTTTGGCGCACTCTATTGGGTGCTTGTCGCGTGCATCGAAATTTAGAGCTAGGGAAACTTGCTGCAGAAAAGGTGATTACACTTTGTCCACAAGATTCAGCTGCTTATGTTTTGCTGTCTAATCTGTATGCCTCAGAAGGAAACTGGAAAGAGCGAGCAAAAGTGAGAAAGTTGATGGACGAGAGAAAAGTGAAAAAAGAAGCTGGATATAGCTGGATCGAGGTCAAGAACAAGACACATATGTTTATGGCTGGTGATCTTTCCCACCCCTTGTCTGATCGTATACATTCAAAACTTGAAGAGTTAAGGACTCGACTGAGCGATGCTGGCTATAAGCCAGATACAAGTTATGTGCTTCACGATGTTGAAGATGAGCATAAAGAAGTCCTTCTTTCTCAACACAGTGAGAGACTGACTGTTGCTTTTGGATTAATTTCAACTCCCCCTGGCACTTCACTTCAGATTGTGAAGAACCTTAGAGTTTGTGGTGACTGCCATACTGTTTTTAAGTTAATATCTAAAATTGAAGGGAGACACATTGTTGTTAGGGATTCGAACCGATTCCACCACTTTGAAGGGGGTTTATGCTCTTGCGGGGAGTACTGGTAATGTGTATATAGCCATAGAAGTGGCGTACCAAAATCCTCTTAACAGTCCTTAGTGTCTCAGGACATGTTGGAAAAATATCTGCGACCCTTTTTGCTGCTGAATAGGTGGACGTGATTCTTGAAGTTGTAGGAGCTTAACTATGAAGCTTTCATGTTATGTGGTTTCTCCAGGATCATGAATCATTAGCACCATCAGCAAAGGTCTGGTGACAAGCAGTAACAGCAAACTGTGATTTCTCATGATATTTGCATCAAAGAAGGCGGTGGCAGATACGATAATGTGAACAATGTGGCGGATGATTTTATTACTTGAATGTTCGTGGAAGTTTCATATCTGGCATCTTATAAAGAATGATTGGATCTTTGAACAGTAGGGACTACTGAAAAGACTTCTTGAGGCTCTGTAAATCGTAGCTTACTGAGGACTGGATTTCGTTACCCCAAGTTGCAGAGAAAAGAGTTGAGGTATGTAACAAATAACCTCATCATTCAAATGGGACATTATGCATTTAAGATTCACATGTGTGGCCTAAGTGAAAAGGGCTCCTCTACTGCAAATGAAGGAATTATTTCTCCACAAGGTGATATATATATGTGTTTGTATGCATATGTGCTTTTATCACTTGAAGACAAAGATGCATTGAATGGTAGTAACCAGAATAACATGTTCTTCAGTTTGCAGGTTGTTTGTTGTTAACACAGTTATGAATTCCACATGCAAGTTGGTAAGTGAATCAGTGCCGTGATGTTTTGACTAGCTTTTCCAAAGATTACGAATGTATGTTATTCTTTTCTTCTTCTTCATATGGCTGTTTTTCTGTTTACTTCAATTTTGTTCTAGTTGATGTCGTTATTACCATTATTGCTGAAAAGGAGGGAAAAAACTTCATAGTTATGGCAGATCTAGCTGAGATAAACTTATAAACTACTCTGTGCTAAAGTAGCATTGACATGCTTTTTTGTAGATTAAATTTCCTTTTTTATTTTCAGTAGTTCACACTTTCTTCCTGAATTTCAGCCTCTTTGCACAGATTAAGTGATCTTAAAGCGTTGTGTCAGTGGGTCATGAGCAAGCACCTTCTCTTTTTTTTCTTTCATAGAACTAAGAACTCGAATGTTTGCAAAATTAGAGCTTGATGATATAACTGCGAATACGTTACATGAAAGCGGCACCTGTAGGTGGTTACGGTGTTCATGAATATATTTCCACAAGCAGGATTATCCAAATCAAAATCAGGGAAATGTTTTAACATGAGATGACTACATAGGATCTATAGAGTGTGCAATCTTTTCTCATTGCTTATCTTTTGTGCCCTAAAGCAGGGAGTATCTTTTTTCATCACCGCATTACTTGTTGCAGTTAAGGGTACATGATCTTGTTTCTTTTAGGGAAAGGATTCAAGTATATAACCCAGATGAACTATACAATGAGTAGTTTCTCATCCAAAGACTCGATCAGTCTTCAGTTTGAATGCTCATTCAACAAGAGACATATAACTATGATTTGTTGTCATTCTTCACGCCTATAGAACAGGGGGATTTGGAGATCATTGCGGTTCAGTGATGTAACTTTGGGAAGAACTTTTTTTTTAATCACATCTTAAAGCTGAAAGTGGGATTTCTTCCTTGCTGATGTAGACAGTAACTTGGGCTTAAGGCTCGTTTGTCGCAGCTGATGGCTGACAATTTATAGTTGATGGCTGATGGCTTATGGCTTGGCAAAATGGGTGTTTTGGGTGTACCCATTAAAGTTAAAATATTCGGATATCCAATGGATTTTTAACTTTAATGGGTAAACCCAAAACACCCAATTTGCCACCCCTACTTATAGCTGATTGGTTGAAAACTCGTTTGTCGCGGCTGATTGCTGATGACTTAAAGCTGGCCTTATGACTTATAGACTGAAAATCAATTTACCAAATATAAAATGTTTATTTTGGTAAAAATTAATTTAGAAAAAAAGGGTTATAATCGATTATTCTTTAACATGGGCCAAAAAATGTATAAATTTTGAAAAAAAATATTAAATGTAATTATAAAAAAAAAATTAGATTTTTTTTAGGATGTCGAACTATAAATAATACTCCTTCCGTCCCATACTTATCACTACTTTTTGTTGACCATATTTGAACTTTGACTAACATTTTATGCTAAACTATTAATCTCCGTAAAAAAATTAAAAATAGTTATTAATTCACCAATAGAAACATTATCAATAACAATCTTTACATTTTTATAGAGATTAATAGTTTCGCATAAAATGTTAGTCAAAGTTCAAATAAGGTCAACGAATATTAGCGATAAGTATGGGACGGAGGGAGTAACTAAAAAATGAGACTATTATTCCGAGACGGGTCGAAGTAGATAGTACCCAAAAAGATTAAAAAATGAGCAAAAGTATAAAGAAATTAAAGATAGTATTAATATTTATTGCGATTTATACATTTACATTTTTTCTAAATTATATTCATTCATTGAGTTTATAAAAATTATCAAAGATAGATAAAGAAAATAAAAATAAAACTGTGAAAAGTAATTTTATATTGCTGGAGGAAAAGGAAAAGAAAAACATGAAAAGGGGGAAAAAAAAAAGGATAAGCACATGAGAACTAAAACAATAGTAAGCTCATGAGAAGTTCACTATCTACTAAAACAATAGTAAGCTCATGAAGTTCTCATGGTGATCGGCGATCTCATTACCAGCTCTTTAATTTTGTTTGGATCAAGTTTATGCCTAGATTTGCAATGATCAGATCTTAGCAATGTAAGATTTTTTTGTGTGCCATCCAATAGCATAATTGAAGTAAAAAAAATAGAAAGAAAAATGCTGCAATCAATTAATGAACTTATTGTCCCTCACAGAAATAAATGTCTTGAACTTTTTTACAAACATGCTGTATCTGAAGGATAAGCACCAAGTTTGTTGCTAAACAGACAGAACATTAAGGCCAATGGGACTTCTAACTCGATGGATGCCATTGCTCCATGTTAAAGCCCCAAAGACGAAGCTCCCTTTACTACTCTCATAAGGTGTAAACTCTAACTTAAATGTCATTTTCTCTCCAGTTTTCATAAATTTGAGCTTGTTAGGTGTTACTGAAATATTAACCCCACTTGGATACTCTAGTTTTGCAGTGTAAACTGTATGGTTTTTACCGTAATAGGTAACTGTGCGTTGAACCGATAGCTTTCCTTTCATGTTGGAGACCCCTATTGAAGGGTAGTTGAAATCATGGGTAGGCTTAAGAGGCTTCTTACAATGAACAATCTCACCCGTGAGGTTCTGTAGTTGTGCAGGTCTTGCACCAAGGCTGCAAAGAAAATCTATAATGTCGTTGGGACCAAAATCGTATATTAGTCCAGGATCTACAGCTGCGATTGGATTTATGTGGCCGGATCCAAAGCTAAAAGGTGTGGCTTTTACACCGTCTAGATCTCTGACTATGAGGTTTTCTGTATTATCTGAAACTGTAGCTGTAGACGAGAAAAGAAAGGATATTTTTTAATTTGACTAATAGCTATTAGCTGTTTTTCACTAAAACATTCATCTATTATTTGTACTACCTCTGTCCCAAAATGAATGGCCAAAAAAATTTACTCTTGGTCAAGAGCAAATTTAAAACTTTTTTGGTCATTCATTTTGGGACGGAGGGAGTAAAACTTACCTGTTGTCATTATCGCAGATTTTATTGCTGCCGGACTCCAATACGGATGACATGATTTTATGATAGCTGCCAATCCAGTAACATGGGGACAAGACATGGAGGTGCCGGAGATTATATTATAGTTAACTGATCGTTCACCAGTGACATCAGTTGCCACCGGAGACCATGCAGCTAGAATATTTACTCCCGGTGCTGTGACATCAGGCTGCATTTCAAAATTTGCGTTTATCAGGTACAAATTTCTGGAAATTAATGTCTTCTTGATTCAATAATTGATGTCAAATGTTTGTCTTAAAAGATACTACCTCCGTCCCAATTTTTTTTTCCCCAAAAAATTCAAATTGTCTCTTGATCAAGAGTAAATGTGAAAACTTTTTGGACATTCATGTTGGGACGGAGGGAGTAAGAAATATTGCTATGTTATAGTAAAACCTACTTTGATGATGTCTGGAGTTATAATGTTTGGGCCCATCGAGGAAAAGCTTGCCATCTCTGGCGCTGGTTTAGTAAAAACAACTGTCCTTGTCGGGTAGATTTTTGCCTGTGGATTCCTGTAATCACAAAAACATTATACTGTTAATTACCAAGCTGATCATTATACAATCTAATTGTCCTACTATAAATTGATTTTTAAGACCAGTTATATATTTCGATTTAAAGCATTTATAATCATCTCACTTACTTGTCACTGGCGATATAAGCATGAAGCACTTGTGCGTCTTCTTGATCAATCGAAGCACTTGGGATCACATACTGAAATGCAAGATCTTTTGCAAGTGAATCGATGATTATAATCCCTACACCACCACCTTGTGTTACTGTAAGGTCTTTTTCTCTCCGATCAGCAGTAATCGTCTCAATTGTGCACACGACAATCTTTCCCTTTATTAGTGTAGGATCTAGGGTATTGTTATTGCAAAAGCTGTATAGAGGAGGCAGGACTGGCGTTAAAAATCATAAATGAGAAAATGGAGCAAAAGGTGAGTTATTTGATCTTATTATGGCAAGGTATGAAACCAATGTAACCCCAACTCAGGAACAAATCTTGGTGGTGGGAGAATGTTGTAAGGTGTGGTGTGGTGGGAGATGGTGGTGGTTGGTGGAGAAGAAGGGAGTAACGTTTGTTAGATATGTCTGTTATACTCCCTCCGTCCCAAAATGAATTGTCCGAAATTGCTCTTGATCAAGAGCAGTTTCGGACCTTCATTTTGGGACAAAGGTAGTATTTATTAACGCTCTTTAACCACTAGGGTCACGTTTTAATTTTTTTATATTATACTTTGTTAAGTTATTGACGGACGTTAGAATAATGTAACGATTAAAAAGCACGCTGGTTACTTTTGCTAATTTATCTATAGCACGCAGGTTACTTTTGTTGTTTAGACAGTATGGATGTTAGTTTTGGAAATGGGCCATCGTCCCATTTCCAAAATTAAGGCTTCAAAATCACGGAATTTCCAAAACTTATAATGTGACGTTAAAATGTTTGAAAGTCGAACGGGACTACTAATTTTGGACGGAAGGAGTATACCTTGCATTTTGGGGGGATATTTGAGGGGCTGCTGCATCTCTCCCCATAATCAAACCATAATAGCTCTTTAATCCCAAAGGGCTTAAACCAAAACCCTGAAAACAATTAAATCAATGATAAATTTAGCTTAATCTTTTCAGGTTGTATACTTGTATATGCCGTTCCATGAAGATAGATGAAAGATCACCTTGATGACTTTGGAATTTCCAAGAGTTATGTAGGACGTGAATTGACGATCAATAGTGCTTGCAGCAACTGTGAAGATCCACGGGGCAACATTAGTCGCAGTACCCGGTAAGAAACTATTCCCTGCTGAAGCAGACACAAAAACTCCCTTATGAAATGCATGAAAAGTCCCGATTGAAATCGCGTCTTGAAAATAGAGAGGCTGGGGAGGTTGTGGGCCCAGGGAGAGAGATACAATATCTACGCCATCTTCAATTGCATCATCCATGGCTGAGAGAATGTCTGCATCACTACAGAATATAAACCAACAAGCCTTGTAGATGGCAAGTCTAGCAGTTGTTGCTCCTCCTCTAGCTGTGCCTTTAGCCATTCCTAATAAGCTGGCATTGGCCACTTTTGATCCAGCTGCTGTGGAGGCGGTGTGGGTCCCATGTCCATCACTGTCCCTAGCTGATCTGAAGAAAGTACGATTTAGTAGTAGTTCAAGTGGCCCGTTTTGGGCTTCTAGTCCTTTCGAGTAGAATCTTGCTCCAATAATTTTCCTACAAAAACAGGTACGGACACTAGTACCTTAGTACCAAATCTATGTATGATGTGCTAAAGCACGATACAGTTTACTCCCTCCTTCCAAAATGAATGTGTGAAATTGTTGTGGATGAAGAGCAATTTCGGACATTCATTTTGGGACGGTGGGAGTATTAAAGTAGTCTACCTGTTGCAGTTGGATAATGTGAAGTTCTCTCCCGTAACACATTCTCCCTTAAATTTTGTTGGCGCAGGGCCTAATCCGTAATCATTAAAGCTCTCGGACTCCGGCCAGATTCCTGAATGTGAGAAATTGGTACGTTCTCAGATGCATTGATCATCATGATTAAATACTACTCCTTCCATCCCCTAGTAAGGTTCACACTATCCTTTAGGGTAAGTCCCAGAGTAAAATTGACACTTTGCTTTATTCTCAAAATGGAAAAACATGAAGTGTTTTGGACATATATGTCCTCGTACTTTTGGATAATTACCAAAAACCTATGTTTAACTAACCTATTTTTTACCCACTTGAATTATGAGTAGTGTTTTGGACAACTACGTCCCCAACCCACTTCAAAAGTTTACCCCTTTTTAGTGTTTCCTTAATAAACGTGCAAATCCAAGGTGTGAAACTTGATCCGAGACACAGAGACTATGAAAGATTTAGAAAATGAGCATTAGTACCAGTATCGATGATACCAACAATGGTGTCAGATTGTGATTCTAATGGTAATTGACTAAATTGCTGAATAGAGTCTATCTCCAGAAAACTCCATGAACGTGTTGTTTGAAGCTCATTCATCCTGCTCTTAAACACTGAAATAATCGAATCAATATCTGCAGCATACAAAAACAACCTGTTAAAGGGGAAGAACATATTTCTGACAACACTAAAATTATAAGATTAAGATGTGATAAGTATGATTATACGTGTGTTTAACACTACTCCAAAAGATCTGGAACATGTCGATGAATCATCAATCTCTAATAAAAGTAATACTCCCTCCGTCCCAGAAAGGTAGTCTCATTTGGTTTTGATGGTCAACACAAGTGAACTTTGCCCAAGCATTAATGTCAATCTAATCATCTCAAGAAAAATTTAAAATTATTACTGATAAATCACTTGATGCTTTAGCAATAATAATTTTTAGAATTTCACTAGGATGATTAGATGGACGTTAATGTCAAAGTTCCTTGTGTTGACCATCAAAAACCAAATGGGACTATCTTTTCGGGGACGGAACTTAGTCCTTCCTCCAACGACTGGGCTAATTTTTTCTTTCTGAGCTCAATTATTGGAATGTAGAATAAGGAATCATGCAGAGACCTGCAAGTTTTTGTGCTTGGTGTGGGGTAAGCATAGCAGAGAAGCCCCTGAAGCTTTTGGTGTAGTGATGAACTGATGCTTCTGTTGCTCCATCAAAGCTGAAAAAGTTTGCACCAAAAGTTGGTCTCTCGAGTATATAGTCAACCGTGAAGGATTTTTCAACTTGTTTAATGGATACGTATAAGAAAAGACTGTAGTTTTTGTGTGTGCGTGAGCGCGCGCGTTTTGGAAGCGTTGTGTCTATACCTACCTTCCAAGAACTTTAGCGAGCATCTCGTGGTTGGCTGTGATCACAGACTCTGAATCTGGGTGCGTGTGATGCCCCATATAAACAATGTAATGATGCTGCACATTAATGTAAAATGGTTCAAAGAAATGTTTATGAATTTGATTGTTGAGAGAGTTTTTTTTTTTTTTTTTTTTAAATTTTCGCCCGCTCGCATTACAAGGGCTATATGGAGAGAAAGGTTACCTTTGTGTCACTGGAGGCTCCATGTAGGGGGATAAATCTAAAGAGCAAGAGAAGAGCAAAGAGTACTTTCATGTTATCTGTAGGACAGAAAAAATCCAGAAAGCAAAGTATGGGATTAGAGTTCTTTCTGCAATACAGTTATGAAGACAAGGGTTTTATGGGTGAAACAAATGTGTGAATGAAAAATCATATCAACTCCGTCCGTCGTAGAAAAGTCTGTCGCATTTGACAAGTCAAACTTTTCATGATACATTCTTGTAATTACCAAAAAGGATGAAAAAGGAAAGAGAGAAATATAAAATTTGAATTGTCTTGTTCAATAGTCTCAGTCATAGATTTCATTTTATTAATGATAGATTTCACTGTAGTTATGGAATTAATCAATAAAGATTTGCCAAGACATAAATTTTTCTCCAAATTTCCCCTTGGGCTGTTGAGTTGTTTAGTACAAATAGAACACTTCATTTTCATTTTCATTTCAATGGGCATCACCACAAGAAAAAAGCGGTAGATAATTGAACACAATGAATGTCTTGAAATGTCAAATTAGTGATTGACGGAAAAAGATAGAAAATCATTGTTGACAAAGATCTATTAACATGTTGATGTAGGCAGCGGAAGCGTAAACGATGAAAAGGGATAAAAACACTATTAATCCGTTGATTGTCGCAACAATACCGGAAGAATAGTATCAAACATTGTTGAATCGCGCACGATTGCTAGTGAATGATCTTCAATTCTCGTTGAATCGCGCACGATTACCGATAATTGGCATCCAAAAGGAATTCAAAATAAAGAGACACGCTCAATATCAAAACTTTATTAATCATCAATCAATTTTCGGAATTACATTTAAGCCTATTTTTATGACTCGAGATCTCCTGTACCACTTTTGTGTGCCACTCCATGTACCACTTCTAATCTAACCGTTCACATGTTTGCATAATATTACAATAATACCACTCTTAACAATTGTGAGCCATTAAATCAAAGTGGCACATAAAGTGGTACAAATGATTTGAACTCTATTTTTATAGCACTCCTAAGACTTGGAAATCAAGTCAAACACTATTAAAAATATTCCTAATCTATATAGTAACCTAAATCAACTAGAAAACATCAAAATATTGCATAAATCAACTCTAAAACATGATTTCATTACCTAATTAAATAAAATTTCGAAAATACATAATAATAATTAAAATTAAATCTAAACAAATCTCCATCATGATCCCCATCACATGTTAGGGTTTTTTTCTAGAGTCTTTTTCAACAAGGAATTTAAGGAATTGGCAATCTTTCCTATCATCTCGAAACGAGTTCCGGCCCCAAGCCTAAACTGATTTCTTAAAAAAAAATAAAAAAAAAAGCTCTTTTTTACATTAATCACAACAATCACAGTTCAATTCTCCTCTTAATACATGAAGAAAATTTGTGTATAACTTTCCCTCATCAAGAAGCTTAAACAGATGCACTCATGTGAGTATCAAGCTTCCAATAGCCACCTTCATAAAAATAAAATACAGATTACAGATTGTGTAAAGTAGACAAATAGACTTGTCGTGAATCTAGTGATTGTTTTTAGCCTTCCTCTCCAAATTCTTTTGTAAATCTCTCGTGCACTTCAAGATCACTTTTGCTCACAGTTGGCTTCTGCCTTGCAAGGACTTTGTCGAAATCTGTTTTGGTAATTGGTGGTGGACTAATCTGCACAAAACCATAATCAACAGCAGAAATTCAGCTCTTATTTTGGACTTCTCCAAAACAAAAAAAGGTTGATAGATCCAATTGGTAGTATTCCTTCCTACCTCAGTCAAATGAAAATAAAAGGTAAAATAAATCAAACTAGTTTTACTTCTAAAAACTTTAACATATAGACTTCCCTTTCTAATCTATCTTTTAAGGGCTTGTTTGGTAACCCAATTAAGCTCTTAATTTGGAACACTTTAAGAAATTAAAAAATTAAGCTTGTTTGGTAAGGAAAATTAAACTTGTTTTTAACCCTTAAATCCTAAACCTTCCTAAACCCTAAACCTTAAACCCTATATAACAACCTTAAACCATACAAAACAACCTTAAATCATAAACCCTAAACCTTAAACCCTAAACCTTAAACTCTAAACCCTAAACCTTATAAAACCAACCTTAAACCCTATAAAACAACCTTAAACCCTAAACCCTATAAAAACATGACTTTTTATAACTTATGGAGGAACTAGTTTCCCCCAAAATTTTCTCAAATTTAAATCACTTAAGTGGTTAAGATTATCTTAAAAGAGGCTATTAATTTTAAGCTAGTAAAGCAATTAACAAGGTAAGAGGTGGAAAGATAAAGAAAGGGCATGGGTTCAAACCCATTCATCACCATTTTTGTTTATTTATTCAATGTTACTTTCTTTTGTTGAAATATTTTAGTTTTTCATACAAATTAAATTTGATCAAATTAAAATGTAATTATTTTCATATTAGAATTTTTGATAACATTTTAATCGAGTATCATAATGAAATTTATCAAAAAAAAATTATCAAAGTTTAATAAAGTTGACCAAAATAGAAATATGAAATTTATTAATACGGGACAAATGGGAGTACCAATAAAAAATATTCAAATGTTATTACTATCAAACTAAATAAAAGATAATTTGATAGATAATATTTTTTAAAAATTAAAATTATTTATTTTTAAGAAATACGACCATTTATTTGAGAATAAACGAAAAAAATCAAGTGAAAACAGATGATACTATTTTTTGAGTGTTTATTTAGAATTTTAATTAAATTTAGATGTATGAAGTTTGTCATTACCAAACAAGTAAAAATCTTACAAAATTCAGCAACTTAATGATTTCAGCTCTACATTTTCAGAGCTTAATTTTAAGTTTTACCAAACAGGCCCTAAGGAACATGATATTTCTCATCTTGATCATGCAAATGAAAAGGTGCGCTTGTCGTCCAAATGAACATCCATTTTCCGAAGCATTTATCCCTTATTGAGTCTCCAATTTCTAAGAAAAGCCTAAAAAAAAAAGTCGCCTTATTAACTACTGCGTCATAATTTGCATTGGCAATGACAATAGTGTGCTCATTAAGGGTCTTAATGTATAGGTACCACTGAAAGTTCTTAGAGGTCAACGTTCTTAATTTCCTTGAAAAGCCAAAAATGGGAACTCATTTAGAAACATAGGAATATATCATATCAGAGTGAGCTGAAAAATCTTCTTGAGATGGAGAAAGTATTTTGTAAGTGTATCTTTTGGTCATCCGGATTAGTTCTAAATGAGTAATACTTAAGTTACAAAAAAATGGTTACAAAATGATTTGGCAGAGTTTTATTGGATTTTGTATCTGTAGGACCCAGTATTAATTAATTGAGTATCCAATTAATAACTGACAAATCATTTTGTAACCTGTTTTTGTAATCCTAGCATTGCTCGTTCTAAACAGGTTCAAGAGGAAGCCTCTTCAGCGTACCAATATGGAGTGGCATTTACTAATAAATCAAAATAAGGGTTCCCCATTCTTTGATGATCACTTTCTGAAGCATGAACTTAAAATTTACTTGGCAATTTAGAGAGTAATATTCATCACACGACACAGCAAAAGCAAGACTCAAGTTTGACACATTGTTGACTAGAAAGATCAAAATCATAGTGTATACCATAAATCACATAAAGAATAATGGATTACCTTTGAGGCAAGCCCTTGTGCAGCAAGCTCTGTCATGGTAATCTGGACGGCACCCGGTTGCTTAGGTCCACATGGAACCCATGTACCGTCGTTTGTCTTAAAGAAGAACATAGCATCTTGGGTTTTACGCACAGGTTCAAAGAGAACATCTTTAACCTATTAGCATAGGCCAGAAAATGAAATTATACACAGATATGCATATATATATATATAAAGATGCAAATTCTAAGCACGAAAGACCCGGTACTCACACAAACAGAAACATCAGAACCAGAAAATCCTTCTGTCTTACGACCCAAGCTTTCGAAGTCACTTTCTGTCAAATTATGTGGAGTATCTCCTAAATGCACCTGTATAACAAGCCACAAAAACAAATTATAACAAGAAGTTTCAATGTGAAAACTAAGGTTTGGTTGTCTGGTCTATCTTTTTCTACTCAAAGTATTGACAAAATAGACAAGAAACACATTCCTTACTTTAAACATGTGTTGACGCGCCTTTGCATCTGGAAGGGGAATGTATATACGCTTGTCAAATCGTCGCCTGATAGCCTGCAACAACTAAGAGTTAGCCATGAAATAGTATTTACTCATAAGTCACACCACCAACCAATATTTGTGCATTGGCCTGAACCTGATCAAGGGCATAGGGTGTGTTTGTTGCGGCAAGAACAAGAACTTTATCATCATTGTGTCCTACACCCTGAAAATGAGAACTTGATAGTGTAAGATCCAGTTCAAATAAAATGCACGGGAAAAAATTAATCATCCGTTTCTCTTTCCTATTTCATATTCCAATGAATTGAGAGTTTCGCACATGAAAGACTTGCCAGAAAGCATTTTGAGAAAGTTTATACTTAACAAAGATAAAAGAGACCAAGAAAAATAATGCAAAGGTGAAATTTCAATATGCTTTTATTTGAATTTAGAGGCACTTGATACCAAGATTATATACACATTAGTCAGTGGTAGCCCTCAAAATGATTCTTTCTATGCAGCCCAGATCCGAGCTATCATGCTAACCACACAGTTTCTTTTCAAGTGCTGGCATCATGAGTTATAGAAGATGTGATACTTTAGAGGAATTTCTTCACAATAACTGTTTTTGAAGATTGAATGTAATTTCTTGACAGTGATTCTAATCATTATTCCGTTATTATGCTATTCAAAAAAACAAAAAAACAAAAAACACTTGTTTCTTTTTGTTAATAACTAGCAGATCAACTTGCAATGGATAAGAGGAAGCTTGGAAGCAATAAAGATAAATAGGCTGCATTCGATAAGGCTCACATAGCATACCTTACAAGATGATTTCGCAAAATGTACAAAAGCACAAAAGACATACTATGTTCAAGGATGTTGAGCATAAATTTGGTCGACTTGGGAAGACAAAAGAAAATGAAAGTTGTTCATGTGACAATTAACCATGGAGAAGGATTCCTCGGTCCTGGGAAAACATCAGTGTTAGGTAAAACTGTGCAACCGTAGAGTTTACATCTCTCTTGATGGTGCATTAATGCTTCACCGTTAAGTTGCATACAGAAAAACACAACAGTAACATACGAAGACGGAGAAAACAGTCAGACAATCAACTAAGAGCTGCATAGGGAATGAAATATCAGACCTTCGATTGCATACTTTTTTTTATATAAGAAAAGAAGATTATTATATTAGCCTTTGATTGCATACTCTAACGAAGCTTGTGAAAAGTGTATAATATATGTTCCCCTTTTTTCTTGATTTTGGTGAGCATTGAGAATACATTCAATGTTCCCTAAATATTTTTGACCAACGCTCCGGCTTCTTTTTTATAGCATCAATACACTAGACGATCTCAATGTTGCCCAAGAACAATTATTCTGTAACTACACATTAACTATTCATACCGATCATCATAAACAAGATAATCCATCTTGTAGTAATAATTAAGATTGAACTACAAGCCATAGCCTGTGTAAAACATAAAACCACAAGCCAAAAGAGAACATATGTAGAATCATGGAAGACAATATTTGCATACTCCAGATCTAGTTAAATAAAAACACCATTCCCACCATTTAATAACATATGCTTATGTTCTAAGATATACCTGCATCTGCACAAGCAGCTCGGTTTTTATACGTCTAGAAGCTTCACTCTCATTGCCTTCACCACGTTGGCCGCAAAGAGAATCTATTTCATCAACAAAGATAATAGAAGGAGAACTTTCTCGGGCCATCTGAAATAGATTGGAAACCAGTTTTTCACTTTCCCCCATCCACTTTGAAACCAGATCGGAAGAAGAAATACTGCA
Organism: Campanula takesimana; assembly: GCA_026119855.1. Lineage (NCBI taxonomy): Eukaryota > Viridiplantae > Streptophyta > Magnoliopsida > Asterales > Campanulaceae > Campanula > Campanula takesimana. The sequence goes on along the minus strand of JAOWBW010000193.1, from coordinate 907,807 downwards.
CAAAAGTGGCAGTTGGCACTTGCCAACTTAATGGATTAAGTTTACGTTCATAACAAATTCAGGAAGGATTCTGGAAAAAGAAAAAGAAACGCATTTGTGTTCATATTAAAAGGTAAAAGTTTGAAAAATAGTGAGAATCACGGATACACACATTTAGGCTGCGACATATCTTCATATTTTATTTTATTTTTGATAGGACATATCTTCGTAAATGTATGTAGCAGTATAAAGCATATGAAATGTCGACTAAATACAAAGCTACTCATCTTTCATCAACCTAGTCTGTTGCAACAAAACAGCACATCAAAGAAGCTGAAGATAGTAACTAACTAAAAAGGGTGCTTGGAAGTACATGGACAGTGGTTTGGTAAAAATATTCGTGAAATTGGCTTGATAGTTAAACATGAAAGAATCTGACTAATAAAACAAACAATTTAAAAGGCAATACAAATCTTGCAACTAAACAAACAAGTAGGAAGAGAGAAGACGGAGAGAGAGGGAGGGTGGACATGCTTGTGTGCGCTGGCGAGCTGAGTTTTTTATGCTAGTCATTTTAATACACATATAGCTATCTGCAGGGGCTAAATCAAAGCGTGCAGAAAGGGATATTTCTCAGTTATTTATGTGATGAGTGATGACTAATGAGATACCTGAAGAAAGTAGAGTCTGCTTCAGTTGCAACTGCCTTGGCTAGGTATGACTTTCCTGTTCCAGGTGGACCATATAACAGAAAAGCTCTCCAAGGTCGCCTTTTACCTACAAAGTTTGAGATGACAATTAATGCTAGTACTTGAAAAGAATCATCCATTGGCAGCTCAAACATGATGCAGCTTACATGACAATGAAGATAACCAGTAAGTACTTTTGGGCTCAAAGACAGAAGTTTTAACAAACTAGTGTGTCAGCACTCCTAGATGTCTTTACATTAACTACGCCCCCATGGCACCAACACATACAGAAATCAGGATCATACTGATGAACCTGAGACAAATACAATTATACCCCAATTCATGCTCACAAAACCTGAAAAAATGAAGCAATCAAGCCACCATGGGGAAAGAACCCTTCTTCCAACCATCAAACACTTAACTACAAGCTCTCAAGTCTCAACCATCCCACATAAAAATAGTCGAACGATTCCCTCATAGAACACCCAGAAAATGATAAACATGGATAAAAATCATGTACCAGATCAAGGACACATAGCTTGAAAGATCCCCAGTTTTCATTTTATTCCCTCTATATCATAGTTACAGAAAACTTGAATGCTGCAAATGGACTTGAGAAGCTACAATGAAGTAATGACATTCCTAAAACCTCTAGTCCATTCACAATGACCAATATGCTAATAAAGTGCAAGTGGATCCGACACATGCCATCAGCATTAAATATCCTAAATCTCCATCGCCAAAGTCCAAACAATAGATATGCCAATTTACCTTATCATGGCATTCTGATTGTTGAGCTAAAGCACAAGACTGCAGGCCCTCAATAGCATCTAAGCTAAAAATACGACAATCACATGTTCTTATATCGCTATAAGACAAGTATGTTTATTCCAGCTGTCCACACGAAACAAGCTGCATGTGTATTCACTTAGCAGATGGAACGCATAGAAAGAATAATCATTCACAGAAATCAATTTATCAATACATACAAATCAATCAAAGGGATGGCACAAATCAATTATTACCGGTAAAGAACTGGGGGAACTTAACAGGCAGTATAACCGCCTCCTGCAACGCCTGTTTGGCACTCTCCAACCCAGCCACATCATTCCACTTCACATTAGGCTTCTCCCTAACAATAGCAGAATTCAACCCAGACCTAAGCTTAGCCTGCTCCGGATCCTCCCCATCGCCACCACCTTCCCCGCCGCCTCCACCGTCCTTGGGCTTAGTCTTCGGCCTAGTAGCCACAGCAGCATCTCCATTAGCAGCCGGCCCAGACCCACCATCATCCAAAACAGCCCTGATCTCCTCCGCTCGTCGGAGATACTCGGTGAATTTCTGGGTAATAGCCTCCTTGATTTTAGGGTTTTTTTCGTACTTCAAGTGGGTCTTGAAGTACTCCAAGGCGTTCATGTATAAAGGGAAGGCCTTTGCGTAGTTTCCATCATTGTCTTCTTTAACAGCTTGCTTCACGTACTCAATCGCTTGTTCTTTGAAATTACTATACATCTTTGATCATATATGGATCAAAATTGAACAAATTTAAAACCCTAGAAATTCAACGAATTTGGGGTCAGATGAGGAGAGAGCTGGATCGGGAGGAGTGATTTGGGGGTCAAAGGATTGATAGAACGGAGAGAAAAGATGAAGAAATGATCAATTTGGATTTCATGACAAATCTAAGGAGGAAGATGATTTATTGAATGTTGAAATTTAATTTGTTATTTTGGGGTTTTCCTGATTTTGGATATTTTAGAAGTTACGGGTGGGGGAATATGTAGAGGTTCGGGTATTCGTCTACTTGGGCATTGGGCAACCAACGCTTAAGGTTGTGTACCGGATGGGATGGCTAAAATCGAGTAAACTGCTTTTTCTCCACCTCGTACATCAATTTGACATCCGTATTGCTAAAACAACAAATGTATGATGCGTACTATAGTTTTATTGGTAAAATTAACCAAAATAATATTCAATCGTCAATTCTTTCTAACAGACGTTATTTAATGTAACGGGTATTAATTTATTTTAACAGACGTTAATAATTTAACTGAAAACTATAAACCTTTTTACGTATCAATCATTGACTCCTTTTTATGTTCGTTTTAGCCCCTGGCTTACCTATCTAATGTTCCATGTCACCCTTCCATCTATATTTGTCATATTTTTCGTTAAAATTGCCTACATCTGCCACAATAACCACCCAACCACCATCCTCACCAACATCATCTTAACCACCACGAGCAAGTACCACAGCACCTCGCCACCACCATTTAGCTATGTTTCACTCCAAAAACAGAACCAAAAACAAATCTCCTTCAGCCAAAGACCATAAGCACTAGCACCAACCAAAAAATGACCACCATCATAGCCATTTCCCAATACTCATCAAATATATGTCGGGTAAAAAAAAAAAAAAAAAAAAAATCAGAAAACACCAAATTAAAAAAAAAACATAGATAACAGATTGAAGTCATGTAACAATCGTAAATTACCTCAAAATTCAAATTCTTACCCGACCTTCAAAGAAGATAAAACTGAAAAACCAAATTAAATGGTAACTTTGGATGCAAATATTTGAAATGAGTAGGGGAAGCTAGATTTGGATCTATATGTTCAACAATTTTTAGAATCAGATCCAGATCTAAATGTTTAATCTCATCTCCACTTTCGTGAAATTTCAAGCTAGAATCCGAGGGAGAGAGTAGGGGCTAGGGAGAGGCGTGAGGGCGACCAAAGAGGAATGACATAGCCGGATGGTAAGTTTTCAGAATTGTGAATGAATTTAACTGGAGAAAGAGGTGGATGAGATGAATTGGTCGGATGTTAACGGATAAGGAACATAAGAGGGCAGTGAGGGGAGAAGGTGGCGGCATAGCATAGTTGCGGGCTACGACGGTATTGAAGAGTAGGAAGGGTGGCTTGGAAGGATGGGGGTGGCGTGGGAAGATGGCAGCCAACGGCGGAGGGTTAGGGTAAGTAGAGGGAAGAGTACAGAGTGATTAAAACGAGGAAGGGAGATCATGATTTTTCTAAGAAGTAAAAACACCAGGTTTTGGTCTAGTAGGGTTTAATTTGTAAATGTAATTTACTTGATTTAGCTCATTTGTTATCATTGGATTGATATTTAGGGCTAGTAGTTCAATAATTCACATTTTTACCCCCCCCCCCTTAGACTTTTTAAATAAGAAATATCTGGTACCACATCTCAACATTTGTAAATTTTAATTCTAATTCTTCTAAAATTATTAATATCTGTTAAAATAAATTAATACCCGTTAGAAAAAATAACGTCTGTTAGAAAAAAAATGACGATTGAATAGTATTCTGGTTAATTTTGCTAATAAAACTATAGTACGCATCATACTTTTGTTGTTTCAGCATTACGGATGTCAAATTGATGTTGGAGCCATAATACGAGAGGCAGAAAAGCAGTTTACTCGGCTAAAATCTCCAATATGTACCAAATTCGGTACGGGTGTTGTTATATACACCCGTAAAATTAATGAATACACCGTTAACTGTGTAATTATTAATGAATACACATGTAACTGTGCATTACACTGTTGTACAAAAACTTCAAGCTACTTATGGGTGTATTAATTAATTTTACGGGTGTGTATAACAACACCAATTCGGTATATGAACCCGCATCAAAGAGGGTGAGTTTGGTCACAAAACTTTTTTCAAAATGTTTCACTATTTTTGTTTTTTAGATGTTCACAATGAACTTTTACGATTTTTAAAATGTACCCACTTTGTCAATAAAATTTGCTAAAAAAACTAACGATATATAGTCACATGACTTCACATGATTCATTTTGTTAATCACGATCTAGGGTTAGTGGTCTTTTGGAAGAATTAATTTATAATATTTCCTATAAACTATGAAGTAATGACATTATACATTAATTAATTTGTAGTCTTCGGCATAAATTTCAATAACGTTAACATATCAGTTGAAAATTTAACATACATTAGTCACTTTAAATCACGACCAAATTTTGTTAGCTTTTAGCGAATTTGTTAACAGAGTGAGCGCATTTTAAAAATTGTTAAAATCTAGTGAGAACATTTTGAAAAGGCAAAAGTTTAGTGATGAATATATGATTTTTTCCAATATATATTGACACACCCCCAGGTCCCGGGATCCTCTAATAGAACCTCGAACCTGGATGGGAGTGCCTAACGAGAAACAAGAAACTTAACAAGAAACTTAATGACATTTGTTTAACAAACTGACATGATATTTATACTCTAGAGTAAGGAGCTATACTAGCTCACAACACGAGTTCTAGACAAGAAAATTTAAAACCAAACTTAATACATACACAGCGGAAACATGCCTAGCACATAAGCTGGCATTAAGAGTACTATACAAGATGTCTAGTGACAACAAGAACTGAACAAGACTGTCTACCCCAAAATAAGGAGTTATACAACCCAATACATCGTCCTCGCCAAGTGTAAAAGGACACAAGCCCCAAAATAATCACGACCTGCGAAGCAAGCTCCCAACTATGTCGAGACTCACTGCGCACTATCCTTCCTTTCCTGGGGGGGTGGGGAAACAAATAAAGGGTGAGATAAATCTCAGTAAGCTATTAGATGCAACTACATGACATGTTATCATGCAATTCAAGTAGATACTCAAGTAATCATATATCAAGTATCATCAAGTAACAAGTATATGAGAGGATAATCCACTCATCAATTAGCACATAAAGCTAATCAAGTAAGTTATAAGGATATTGCTTCCTTCCTTATTCCTCCCAAGAATACCATTGTTGTCGCAGCTTGTATTACTTTGACAATCACGATCAATAACAGGAACTGATTATTCAGTATATATCAGAAGACCCGGTAACCAGTGTCATTCTCAATATCAGTACTCATGATTATTCACGAGGTGTTCAGGACGGGAGTTTAGCATTCACTTAAGTCAGGCTTATTGCTCCAACTAAGGAAGCTATGCCCTTACTATGGCCGGTAGTAAGGGGTCGGGCGGAAATACATAGGGATCCGATTGTCACTTAAACCTCAGCTCTCGCGACAAGCGTGAACCTATACATTTTCGAACAAGCAAGGAGAACCAGCTGGACTCACACAAGAAAGTACAAGTAGATTTTTACTTGAACTACGGGAGAAGAACTAATCCAAAAGTAGTAGACTAGCTCAACAAGGAACATGCTTCAAGTACTCAAGAAGTCACCTTGTTATCAAGCAACTATATGCAATGTTTGCACATACACAACAAGAACATGTCTCATACACGTTAGTGCTTGTTCATAGCACTTCCAAGTTCACTACCATACATATGGTGTCAAGTCAAGTACAAGATTTTATTATCTTATATTCAAGTCTTAATCCATTTCTATGGATGTTCAAGTCATGTACAAGATTTTAAAGGTCTTATACTTCAAGTTATAATTCCAATCTTTGGACATTCAAGCAAGTATAAGAGTTATACATTTACTCTTACAAAATACAACTCCTATTCTTAGGATGTTCAAGTATAAGACCTTAGGCTAATGCCTCTAAGGTGCACAATCATTGGATTCACAACAAGTATAACACATTAGTGCTTGTTCATAGCACTTTCAAGACATAAAGAAGAGATACTACTCTTATACTTATGTTCTCATTTTAATTAAATGAGTATACATGTTTAAGACCAAGTCTGATGCCCCTAAAGTATCACAATCCTTGCTAGGACATCTTATACTAAGGTTATATACCTTAACTAGGGTTACTTCCAACTTATACAAACTTTAAACAAAATCTTTGTTTTTTCAGATAACTGTGCGGTCGCCCAAAATGGACTGTGCGGCCGCACACAAGCAGGTCACTTTCTTTGAAAAACCCTTCAGAAAGATGTGCGGTCGCACACTCATTTTTGTGCGGTCGCACAGTGTACTAAAATGCGAAATTTTCATTCTTTCCCAGGTTGAAATATTTTCCGTCCCAAACGTAGGAGTAACTTTTTACCAACAAGTTAACAACTCCAAAAATACACTAACATACTCAATTCACTTAATCCAAGTTCTTCCAATATGCTACACATGGGAAATATACTCCCTTTGTCCCAGATTTACAAGTATCCCAAAAATCACCCCAAACACAAAATTAGCAATCACAAGTATTAAGAATAACATTTATGCATGTTATTACAAGTAAGGGGAAGCTAATAACTTACTTAGTCAAAATTCAAGTTGACCCAAACTTATTTCTGTTCGGCCTGGAACGCTCTATTCAACGCCACGAATATTAATCCGGGATCGGAATCAAGAACGGAGGGATAATTAAACTCGAAGAGTCGGGAATAGGGAAAACTTTTAACCCTAGCTTTGAAACAGAGGGAGTGTACGTAATGAATTTGGGGAGAAATGATTTTCTCAGAGAAGGAACCCAAAGATAAACTTAAACTTTCAAAGAATGACACTTAGGCCCCTCAAGTTTCACTTTTAACAAAAAGACCCCTAAAGTCAAATTTCCACAAATGACCCAAAAGTCAAAACTAGACATTTAACCACCTTAACTATTTTAAGTAGTTAAAAATGTAACCCAAGTCAAACTAACACATAATATGCAAGTTCAAGTATTTAACAAATATGTCAAATATTTAACGATAATAAGGATGGGCGTTACATCCTCCCCACCTTAAAGAAAATCCGCCCACGAATTTTACTTACCAAAGTTTTCAAATAGGCTCGGGTATTTATCTCGCATCTCTTTCTCGGTTTCCCAAGTAGCCTCTTCAATTTCATGATTCCTCCAAAGGACCTTCACAATAGGAATCCTTTTGGTACGCAAAACTTGCTATTTCCAGTCAAGAATTTCAACAGGTTGTTCCTCATAAGACAAATCAGGCTGAAATGGAATAGCCTCATACTCAAGAACATGTGATTCATCTGCCATATACTTGCTAAGCATAGATACATGGAATACATCATGAATACCAGATAAAGAAGGAGGTAAAGACACTATATAAGCCAACTTCCCAACTCTTTCAAGAATCTCAAATGGACCGATATAACGAGGAGATAACTTTCCTTTCTTCCCAAATCTCTTTATACCTCTACGAGGAGAGACCTTCAAGAATACAAAGTCACATACCTGGAATTCAAGATCCCTTCTACGATGATCTGCATAACTCTTTTGTCTACTCTGAGCTGTGCGCAATCTATCTCGAATAAGTTTCACACTTTCAACTGATTGTTGAACCATTTCAGGACCCAAGAGTCTAGCTTCTCTCACTTCATCCCAGCATATAGGAGATCGACATTTTCTGCCATAAAGAGCCTCATATGGAGCCATTTCAATGCTAGACTGAAAACTGTTATTATAAGCAAACTCAGCCAAAGGAAGATGAGTATCCCAACTGCCTTTGAAATCAATAACACAAGCACGTAACATATCCTCAAGAATCTGTATAAGTCTCTCAGATTGAGGATGAAAAGCTGTACTGAAATTCAATTTAGTACCCATAGCACCCTGAAGAGCCTGCCAGAATCGAGAAGTAAAACGAGGACCTCTGTCAGATACAATACTCACAGGAACCCCATGCAGTCGGACTATCTCCTGAACATACAAAGATGCCAATTGAGACAATGAATATCCCATGGAAATAGACAAGAAGTGAGCTGATTTAGTCAACCTGTCCACTATAACCCAAACAGCATCATGGCCTCGTCTAGTACGTGGCAAACCAGTCACAAAATCCATAGTAATATGCTCCCATTTCCACTCTGGAATTTCCAATGGTTGCAACAAACCTGCTGGACGTTGATGTTCCACTTTTACTTGTTGACAAGTCAAACATTTGGATACATACTCAGCAATTTCTCTTTTCATATTGTTCCACCAGAAATGTTTCTTCAAGTCTTGGTACATTTTAGTACTTCCATGATGAATAATGTACTTGGCTTTGTGAGCCTCTTCAAGAACTTTCTTCTTTATCTCAGGATCAACTGGAATACAAACTCGACCTCGGAAGGTAATAATTCCATTACTATTAAAAGAAAAATCTGGTTGCTTTCCTTCATTCATTCCGCTAATGATTTTCTGCAATTCAGAATCAACTACCTGAGCTTCTTTGATCTGTTGGAGTAAATCTGAAGTAGCTTTTATATTCGCAAACATAACTCCATGATTTGATTCACAAGGACTCCAATCACACAAGTCTTCAAACATCTTCCATTCACGAATCATCAAGCAAGAAATATAAGTCTTTCTGCTCAGTGCATCTGCCACAACATTTGCTTTTCCTGGATGATAAAGGATAGTACAATCATTTTCCTTCAATTTCTCCATCCATCTACGTTGTCTCATGTTAAGCTCTTTTTGAGAAAACAAGTACTTCAAGCTCTTATGATCAGTAAAGACTTCAAATTTGGTTCCATACAAGTAATGCCTCCATTTATGCAAAGCAAAAATAATCGCAGCCAACTCTAAATCATGAGTAGGATAATTCTTTTCATAAGGAGATAATTTTCGAGAAGCATAAGCTATTACCTTGCCATCTTGCATTAGAACACAACCCAATCCTTCTTTAGAAGCATCCGTATAAACCATGAAATGCTCAAAACCATTAGGCAAAGCCAAGACTGGAGCTGTAGTCAAACGCCTTTTCAACTCCTGAAAACTTGCTTCACATTTGTCATTCCACTCAAAAGAAATAGCTTTTCGAGTCATATTAGTCAATGGAGGAGCAATCTTGGAGAATCCCTCAATGAACCTCCGATAATAACTAGCTAAGCCCAAGAAACTACGGATCTCAGTCACTGTAGTTGGCCTCTTCCAGTTTACAACTGCTTCAACTTTGGAAGGATCTACTGCAATACCAGTAGCAGACACAACATGCCCCAAGAATGAAACTTCTTCTAACCAGAAAGCACATTTGCTGAATTTTGCAAATAATTGTTTCTCACGAAGAACTTGTAATACCACTCTAAGATGTTGTTCATGCTCAGCCCGTGACTTAGAATACACAAGAATGTCATCAATGAATACCACCACAAAACAATCAAGATATGGCTTGAATATGCGGTTCATCAAATCCATAAATACAGCTGGAGCATTTGTCAAACCAAATGGCATAACAATAAATTCATAATGCCCATACCTGGTAGGGAAAGCTGTCTTTGGTATATCCTCAGAATACATCTGATCAAGATTTCAATGCTGAGCTGGAGATAACCACTTCTCAAGATCTGTCAATGCTTCGAATACACTACTGAACCCTGAAGCTGATCAAACAAGTCATCAATATGAGGTAACGGATATTTGTTCTTGATAGTTACCTGATTAAGATCTCTGTAATCAATACACAATCGCAGAGTCCCATCTTTCTTTCTGACAAACAGCACTGGTGCACCCCACGGTGATACACTAGGCCTGATAAAGCCCCTTTCAAGCAATTCCTCAAGCTGTGTTTTCAACTCTCTTAACTCAGCTGGAGCCATTCTATAAGGTGCTTTAGAGATTGGTGTTGTACCTGGTAATAACTCAATACAAAACTCAAGCTCTCGATCAGGTGGCATGCTATACTCAGAAGAGAACACATCTGAAAATTCAGACACAACAGGAATATCCTCCATCTTGGGAACATATAAACTCTGATCAAGCACACTCGCGAGATACCCGGCACAACCACGAGATAAAAGTTTTCTAGCTTTTAAAGCAGAAATAACATGTATAGCACATAAAGGCTTATCACCTTCAAAGGTAAAATCAGGCAAACCAGGAATAGAAAAAGTTACTACTTTTCTATAACAATCAACAGATATATGATGCACATATAGCCAATCCATGCCAAGAATCACGTCAAAGTCCCTTATAGGTAACACGACTAAGTCAGCAAGAAGGGCATGATCACCCACAAGAACCTCACATTTCTTGTAGACCTCAGAAGTAAACATGCAATCTCCCATAGGGGAAGATACTTCTAGCACATAAGGCATAGAATCAGGAAGAACATGCAAATGCGACACAAAATGAGATGCCACATAAGAATGAGATGAGCCTGGATCTATCAAGACTCGCGCTCTCGTACTAGAAAGTAATATAATACCTCCAATGACCGCAGAAGACTCAGCTACACCCTGCTGATCTAAAGCAAACACTCGACCCTGAACTTTTGGTCGACCCCCACTATCTCTCTTAGAACCTGAGGCTGGTTGACTTGTACCCCCAACTTGATTTACTTTACTTTTAGAACAATTTCTAGCAAAGTGCCCCGCTTCACCACACACTATACACTTTCCTTGCTTTAGCCAACACTTGTCTTCAGAATGGCCTTCTTTCGAACAATAGCCACATACTCTCCTGGAACCTTGGACTGTTGTCCTCGAACCAGTTGATACACTACCTTTACTTTCAGTTGGCTGTCGGAATCGACGATCTTGGTGGCCAGATTTACCACCTTTAGAACCAGATCCCTGAGTTTTCTCTGATACACGACCAGTCATGGTTGTCCCCAACTTCACCTTGTGTTCTTCGATATCATTTTCAATGGTATAAGCCTTCTCCACTGCTTGCTGATAGCTAGAGAGCTGTAGAGAAAGAAGTTGCTTCCTATACTCAGTCCTCAACCCTTTAACAAACCTCTGTGCCTTCTTGGCTTCGTTTGGAACTAAGTGATCACAATACCTTACCAATTCTGTGAACTTGGTTGAGTATTGCCCCACGGTCAGAGTTCCCTGCTCCAGATTAAGAAATTCCATTTCCTTCCTATCTTGGACCACTGTTGGAATAAACTGTGACTTGAATGCCTTAAGAAAATTCTCCCATGTCTGAGGTACACCTTCCAGTTCCCAACTTTTACTCAACACTTGCCACCAATGTTCAGCGGCTTTCTTAAGTTTAAAGGTTGCAAAGGTTACCTTATCACCACCTGCACATCTCAAGGCTGTAAAAATCTTCTCAATACTTTCAATCCACCCCTCTGCCTTTTTAGCATCAAATTCCCCGTCAAAACTGCGAGGTTTCAGCTTCAAGAACCTTGTAAGGCGATTAGGATAATCCCACTCAACATTATCAACCATTTCTTCTTGAGGAGTTATAGATCTCAGCTGATTACTACCACTAGTACCTTCAGAACTCATTGTACCTGTAGGTAAACACTCAGCGTTATTAATAACACCCCAAGACTCACCCATACCTAGGCCATAGACCCTATCTAGACTTAGAGCAAACCAAGGTAGCTAAACAGGGTAGCTAAACCAGGGTAGCTCTGATACCAACCTGACACGCCCCTAGGTCCCGGGATCCCCTAATAGAACCTCGAACCTGGATGGGAGTGCCTAACGAGAAACAAGAAACTTAACAAGAAACTTAATGACATTTGTTTAACAAACTGACATGATATATATACTCTAGAGTAAGGAGCTATACTAGCTCACAACACGAGTTCTAGACAAGAAAATTTAAAACCAAACTTAATACATACACAGCGGAAACATGCCTAGCACATAAGCTGGCATTAAGAGTACTATACAAGATGTCTAGTGACAACAAGAACTGAACAAGACTGTCTACCCCAAAATAAGGAGTTATACAACCCAATACATCGTCCTCACCAAGTGTAAAAGGACACAAGCCCCAAAATAATCACGACCTGTGAAGCAAGCTCCCAACTATGTCGAGCCTCACTGCGCACTATCCTTCATTTCCTGGGGGGGGGGGGGAAACAAATAAAGGGTGAGATAAATCTCAGTAAGCTATTAGATGCAACTACATGACATGTTATCATGCAATTCAAGTAGATACTCAAGTAATCATATATCAAGTATCATCAAGTAACAAGTATATGAGAGGATAATCCACTCATCAATTAGCACATAAAGCTAATCAAGCAAGTTATAAGGATATTGATTCCTTCCTTATTCCTCCCAAGAATACCATTGTTGTCGCAGCTTGTATTACTTTGACAATCACGATCAATAACAGGAACTGATTATTCAGTATATATCAGAAGACCCGGTAACCAGTGTCATTCTCAATATCAGTACTCATGATTATTCACGAGGTGTTCAGGACGGGAGTTTAGCATTCACTTAAGTCAGGCTTATTGCTCCAACTAAGGAAGCTATGCCCTTACTATGGCCGGTAGTAAGGGGTCGGGCGGAAATACATAGGGATCCGATTGTCACTTAAACCTCAGCTCTCGCGACAAGCGTGAACCTATACATTTTCGAACAAGCAAGGAGAACCAGCTGGACTCACACAAGAAAGTACAAGTAGATTTTTACTTGAACTACGGGAGAAGAACTAATCCAAAAGTAGTAGACTAGCTCAACAAGGAACATGCTTCAAGTACTCAAGAAGTCACCTTGTTATCAAGCAACTATATGCAATGTTTGCACATACACAACAAGAACATGTCTCATACACGTTAGTGCTTGTTCATAGCACTTCCAAGTTCACTACCATACATATGGTGTCAAGTCAAGTACAAGATTTTATTATCTTATATTCAAGTCTTAATCCATTTCTATGGATGTTCAAGTCATGTACAAGATTTTAAAGGTCTTATACTTCAAGTTATAATTCCAATCTTTGGACATTCAAGCAAGTATAAGAGTTATACATTTACTCTTACAAAATCCAACTCCTATTCTTAGGATGTTCAAGTATAAGACCTTAGGCTAATGCCTCTAAGGTGCACAATCATTGGATTCACAACAAGTATAACACATTAGTGCTTGTTCATAGCACTTTCAAGACATAAAGAAGAGATACTACTCTTATACTTATGTTCTCATTTTAATTAAATGAGTATACATGTTTAAGACCAAGTCTGATGCCCCTAAAGTATCACAATCCTTGCTAGGACATCTTATACTAAGGTTATATACCTTAACTAGGGTTACTTCCAACTTATACAAACTTTAAACAAAATCTTTGTTTTTTCAGATAACTGTGCGGTCGCCCAAAATGGACTGTGTGGCCGCACACAAGCAGGTCACTTTCTTTGAAAAACCCTTCAGAAAGATGTGCGGTCGCACACTCATTTTTGTGCGGTCGCACAGTGTACTAAAATGCGAAATTTTCATTCTTTCCCAGGTTGAAATATTTTCCGTCCCAAACGTAGGAGTAACTTTTTACCAACAAGTTAACAACTCCAAAAATACACTAACATACTCAATTCACTTAATCCAAGTTCTTCCAATATGCTACACAGGGGAAATATACTCCCTTTGTCCCAGATTTACAAGTATCCCAAAAATCACCCCAAACACAAAATTAGCAATCACAAGTATTAAGAATAACATTTATGCATGTTATTACAAGTAAGGGGAAGCTAATAACTTACCTAGTCAAAATTCAAGTTGACCCAAACTTATTTCTGTTCGGCCTGGAACGCTCTATTCAACGCCACGAATATTAATCCGGGATCGGAAACAAGAACGGAGGGATAATTAAACTCGAGGAGTCGGGAATAGGGAAAACTTTTAACCCTAGCTTTGAAACAGAGGGAGTGTACGTAATGAATTTGGGGAGAAATGATTTTCTCAGAGAAGGAACCCAAAGATAAACTTAAACTTTCAAAGAATGACACTTAGGCCCCTCAAGTTTCACTTTTAACAAAAAGACCCCTAAAGTCAAATTTCCACAAATGACCCAAAAGTCAAAACTAGACATTTAACCACCTTAACTATTTTAAGTAGTTAAAAATGTAACCCAAGTCAAACTAACACATAATATGCAAGTTCAAGTATTTAACAAATATGTCAAATATTTAACGATAATAAGGATGGGCGTTACATATATATCCTCACTATCTCGTAATAAAGTTTTCATTTTATCATTTAGTGTTTTACTAGAGTGCCAGGTTTTCCAAAAAAATAAAAAATATTTATAATCTTTATTAATGAAATTCACTTGTCATACTCAATTTAACTACCTAGTAGTATTATTTTTTCTACCTCACTTTCTTTCTCCTACCTAACTTTTTATACTCACAACACCTACTCCATCACCAATGTTATAATAATTCTCCTTAATTTAATTCTCGAATAAAAATAGAAAATTTGTTTTGTAAATAAATGAGTATTTCATTATCGAAATTTTGATCATTAAAATGATAATTGAGACAAGAGAAGTGCATGTTTTTTCTTGATCCAAATTGAGGGAACCAATATACTCCATCCATCTTTGAAAGGGTAACATTTTACATGACACAAAGATTTTTTTGACAACGGGAGAAATGGATCCAACCTTTGTTCTTTGGAAGGAAGCAAGGATCTATGTCGTGTAAGTCACTATCTATTGGCACCCGAAAATGATTAAAAAAAAGTGCTTATTATATAAGCAAAGGGAGTGTAACGCAAGTTTTAAGTATCATGTTTAACGTTTTTCTTCCGATTTTGATATAATTAATTTTACAGTAAATATTTGAGCAAAATTCACGTGCTAACCATCAAAAACTAAATGAAATTATCAAAAGTGTAACCGAGGCGAAAAGGGGGGGGGGTGTTAAAATTTTGGTAAAAATACATTTTACCCCCCAAAGTATCCATCGATTCCCACTTTACACCCCCCGTCTGAAAAGTCGGTCTTTTTGGTACCTAAGTTTCTAATTTTTCCCATGGAAAGATAACACCGGATACCGCTTGAGTTAGAGCTGTATAGTATCTTCTATTTATGCTAACAACGTGGTTTCTGTATAATAACCCTTTCAACATCTTTAATCTATTTTTATGTTGTATGTATACACACACACACACACACACACACATAAATATAAATACATAGATGAATGGTGAATAATAAATTGACCAGATCAAAAGAGTTAACCTGACTCGAGTCAAGCACAATTTTGTACGAGTTATATCGATGAGGTTATAGACTTCTCACTAGATAAGGACTCCACCCATGTAACAACTCTTTATCAGACTTCAATCATAGATAGAATCCTCAACACTCTTATCAAAAAAGAATCCCTCCCTATTCAACTAGTCCTCATAGTCATCTTCAATATATACTTTATACATAATAAAAATCAGGTATAAATAGAAGGTTACGTACCCATCTTAATTACAATTTCCATTCTTAATTTGTGCTTGCTATCAATTTAGTGCATTGCTATCTCTTTGGCTAGCTACTAATTCTTACTATGGAGATTCTGACACTTCCAACGATCTCACATTTGTTCTTGATCTCACGTAAAGTGTGACTAACCCATATATTCCCGCCGAAAACAGACTGATCCATACAACTTTGGCCTGATAAATTCAGTTCCTTTTCCAGGAAACATAATCGCCTGATTTCCAAGAATTGATGCCGTGAAAAACTCATAGAATCCTTTAAATCAAGGAGCCATCATGCCCAGAGTGTTCACGACCGAAAACTGCCATAATCAATCACTTCTTCCCATTGTGGCCAAATGATCAAGAGAATATGGATGATTTTGGTGGCCGTGATATGGGTTCAAGCATTTACATGAACAAATTTCATTTTCTCGACATTATATACATATATATAACCGTGAGAACCGAGCATAACCATTAGATTAGAATCAAAATCAAGAGTCTAGATTATAGATACATTGAATACAATTGGATACAGTAGCTAAATAACTACTGTATCCAATTGTTTTAGAAATCTGCACTTGGATACAGTAGCTTTGCGTCGCGCTCCAACAAGAACCATTTAAAATGAGAATCGTGAGAACCAAGCATAACCGTTTGATAAATACAAAATCAAGGGCCTAGATTATAGATACAGGGGATACACTTGGATATAGTAGCTAATTTTCAAAACACACTTGGATACATTAGTTATTTTAGTAAACAATGAAGAGAATTCAGGCCAAATATTCTAATTTCAAGACGGGAGTCAAAATAGCTCAATTGCATCTTCTAGGCCCCAGTATTGATTTCAATTCCGACAGTATATATATATATACTCCCTCCGTCCCACCTGAATTATGATTTTTGGGTTGGGCACGAGGATTAAGGAAAAAGTGTTAGTGGAGTAGGTGTTGTGAGTATGAAAAGTGAAGTAGGAGGGAGAAAGTGGGGTAGAGAATAATGAGTGGAAAGTTGTTGTGAGTGTGAATGTGGGTCCCATTAAATAAAATATTTCTATTTTTGGGTTGTCCTTAGGAAAAATTCCACAAGGCCCCTCCTCTCAGATTCTTATTCCGTAAAACCCCAGGCGAGATGCAAAATTCCAACTAACCCCAAATTTGAAATCAAAATGCCATAAAACCCCCCAAACCCCATCACTCAGGCCCGCCCAACCCGATTCCCCCAGCCTAAGCGGATTCGGACCCCAGCAACCCGCTCCAGACCCGCCCAGACCCGCCATTGTAAATGGAAAACAAAAAAGTTGCCATAAGGTTTCGAACTCATGATCTCCAAGAGGAAAGTGTGACTTAACCACTAAACCACAGAACATCTTATTTAATGTTTCTCAACATTTAATATTAGAAGTATCATTCTGGCCAAAATAAATGATCTAAATTAAATCTTTCCAATCAATTAATGAAATTCTTGATTATTCACAAAAACATTAAATTTGTAAAATAAATATCATTTTACATTAAAAAAATGATTTATTAGGTCTTATAATTTGTATCAAAGTCTTGTAAATTCTTATTAAACATGTACATTGTCTCATATCAGACTCATGAGAGCCATTTACAAAGGTCTCATATCAGACTCATGAGTCTCTTAAAAGGTCTCATAAGTGATTTTTAAAGTCTTATAATTTGTATCAAAGCCTTGTAAATTCTTATGAGACATGTAAATTGTCTCATACCAGACTCATAAGTCTATTTACAAGGTCTCATAGCAGACTCATGAGTCTCTCAAATGTCTCATAAGTGCATTTTTTAAGTCTTATAATTTGTATCAAAGTCTTTGTAAATTCTTATGAGACATGTAAAAAAGTCTCATATAAGACTTATGAGGGTCTATTTACAAGGTCTCATAGCAGTCTCATGGGTTTCTCAAAGGACTCATAAGTGCATTTTTTAGGTCTTATAATTTGTATCAAAGTCTTTGTAAATTCTTATGAGACATGTAAAAAAAAGTCTCATATAAGACTTATGAGGGTCTATTTACAAGGTCTCATATCAGACTCATGAGTCTCTCAAAAGGTCTTATAAGTGCAAATAATGACAATTTGGTAATAAAGACTTAAATAGTATCATTTTATATAAATAGTTTACTGGAGGGTGCTAGTAAAAAAAATAAAAATAAAAATTCGATATTGCACAAAATTATAATTTAATTTATCTTTGGGTCTTTTATATTTTTTTCTAATAAAATATTTAAATACTTTATATTTTTTTAAAACTTGTTTTTCATTTTTTTTTAAACAAAAAGTTGATGTTTTGGGAATAATAAAAAAATTTATAAATTGGTTTAGAATCTTGTTTTTTCTTCACTTAGTTTCATTTAGGCGCAATAGTAATAGAATATATTGCAAATTTTGTATCAAATAGTTGGTTGGTGTAGTGGTTAAGTTGTTAGTTTTCACAATAAGTCATAAGTTCAATTCCCATACTCTAACATTTTAATTTTGTATCCAAACGGTGAGCTGGGCTGGGCTGGGCCATGGGCGGGCTCGGGTATGAGGTTGGATGGGCTGGGCAGGGCATGGGCGGGGTTGGGGCGGGTTGTGGGTTGTGGTGGGTTTAAATGGGATTTTGATCTGACCTTGGGTTTTTATGACATTTGGATCTCGCCCAGGGGGCCTAGAGTCCAAAGCCCTTGTCCTAATTCGAATGAGACACCCAAAAGGATACCCTCTTCAAGGTTAGGTTAACAATGAGCCCATTTTTCTTTGACCAAAATAACCCTCTACTGATGAAGCAAATAAGTTATTAGAGAGGGTATAAAACTAATCTTGAAAACCACACTCTCCCCGTGTCCTCTGCCTCTGTGAGTCGCCTCTCACAATTCCCTCTCATCTCTTCAAATTACATGACACCAGAATTGCAAAATTCTTTTGATTAGAAATTCCATTAACTTCAACCTCCAACCCATTAAATCTATTTGTCCTAAACTCATTTGATTATCTTTTGCTTTTTTTTTTTTTTTTTTTTTAATTTGGGGGAGGGTCGGGTGTACAAAAACTCATTTGATTATCACATCAAAAGATAATTCACCTTTCTTTGTTGGAGTCAAAATCAGTACCCTGATTCTTTCCAATATTGGAACTAAATGACTTGAAATTGACCAAGGAACTGAAGGAATAAGATTGACTCAGAGTCAAGGCTTAGAAATTTCCTTGATTATCCGAACTTCAAATCCTTGGTTGTAGTGATTCATCAAAAAATGCTTAGATGTAACTGAGATAAGAATGATGTTATGATTGTTAGTAAGTGGCCGCAGGGCTGAGTTTCGTGACGGCAGAATGGGGAAAAGTGGTTGACGATGACGTTGGCTCAATTTGTACTACAAGTATTTCATTCGAGGATGTCATAAGAAAAAAGATTTAGCAAAATGGATTGATGAGCAGAGGCTAGAAGCTGGGATCGATGATTAAAGAAGATGAGTAGACTGTGTGGAGGAAGGAGGATGGAGATAGTGGGTCCCATGTTCGATCGAAATTACCATCATTTCCACTTTAATTAACTTGCAGTTTTATAGAATAACTAGTGTAACACCTGTGCGTTAAACGCACGGTTAAAAATACTTTGACAAACAATAATAGGAACAAAATCAAAAGAGTTACGATAATTATAAAGGTTATTTAGATTTTTTTTAAAGAAAATTATTTGCTAACATTTGATCACTTCTTACCTGTAATCACCAAAATCGAAACATCATCAGATATCTTTCTACGTACGACTCCGAACCTTTAGATTCTTACTTATAATTTGTCTTATGTTATCATAGATTTTTTGTATATTTTGTACTATAAACTCTTATCCTTGAACAAAAAAAAACAAACTACATTAGTAAATAAGAAAATAAACTATTATTTATCATATTTGAATGAAACCAATTTTACATACCTCAAGAAATTGTTTTCTTATAGCTAATTATTAGAACATTGATGCACTTATGTAATCACGAATCATGGTGGTGGATATTTATTTCTAGTATTATCTTTGTCCTATGATGCATATTAGAAATTTCTCTTTTTCAAAATTAATATTAATATTTATTTTGAAAGATAAATATTACTTAATTTTTATCACTCGCAACCTCGAAAAGTTACCACCCTTCCTCTTTCTTCATTATTTGTTTCACCTTTTTTTTATTGTACATTTAAAGTTAGTTCGATACACTCAAAGCTAACTCCATTTATTTCATTAATTTCTGGCTTCTTACTATGGATAAAATTTTATTTTTCTTGTTTATTTTAACTAACAACTATAGATCTTTAAACAAAATAAAAAGTAAAAACTATAGATAATAGACGTGTATTAATTTTTTTACAATCTAGCTGCCCTCCAATTCAAAATAATAATCTATCCATTTTTCAAGCCTTATAATTCACCCTCTATTTTCCAAAATATGCTCATTCTCTCTTCTTTTATAATCGTTCTTCAGTCTTAAACTTTGAAATCTGTAGTTTCACCATCATCTTTTGTATGTGTGTGAAAAAATCGTGCTATACATCAACTTTAACAGTAATTTAGTAATTTATCATCAACATTTGTTGTTCAAAAACTATTCTGTGTGAAGAATATGTGAAAACGATAAACTGAATTGAATGTTGTTTTTTACGATAAATATTTAATTGAATGTTGGGTTATACAAAACTACAATTTTTTTTTCAAATAAAACAACTGTTTTTTCATAGGGTATAACAGCTCTTAGAAAGATAGAATCATGCTTTAAAAATTCCAAACAATTATATTTACATTAATGTTTTTTAAGCATATTCATTAAATTTCTTAAAACAATACATCCAATAAACTTATCGAAAAATTGAAATAATAAATTTCACTTCTTTGAAATTATATCCCTGTAATTATTGTTTCACCTCATAAGTTATTTTTATATTGATGTTGGCGCATACGTTTATTATAAAATTAACTAAAACATCTTCAAATTTTATATAACTAAAACTAATTTTTCCTTTAATATTAATTTTCTTACATTAAAGTTAACCATTTTAAATATAAAATAAACTTTACATTATTATATTTATTTGAAATATTTAATTTATTCGTCGCATAATTAAGATCTTATAAAAATTTATTATATTAACATATTTACTTTTATAAGCAAAAATTGTATGTTCATAAAAAATCTCATGCAAAAGTTGTAGTCATATAAACTTATTTTCTTTATGAAAGAGAAAACCAAACTAAGTAAAAATGATTTGAACTCCTACTTTTGGTGATTTACCGAATTAAGAGCTACACCAAACATTTCTTTTATCTTATCCAATTTACAAATTCAAAAAAAAATATATACACATAGATAAACATTGAAGAACATAGAATCTTATTTTTTTGACTTTTTCAATTATATTTACTGAGTTTCTATTTTTAGAAGAGATATTTGAGCGGGAAACTAAGATAGAAAGGGGCTCTATCTACTTGAGGCATTATATATATATAGAAGGGTGTATTGGTCTTAAGAAAATGGGCCACATGTTAAAGTACTCTAACAAAACCATATATATATATACTCCACCCGTCCCGCTCGAATTAGGATTTTTGGTCAAGAAATTTATACTTTGACAATAATTTGAAGAAATATTATGATGCTAACAAAATTTTGAAAACTGTTATTGTATCACGATTAATAATAAACGAAATAACTATTTTCAAATTTTCATTACGATAATTATTTTTCTTCAAATTGTTGGTCAAAGTATAAATTACTTTACCAAGAATCCTAATTCGAGATATACTCCCTACACTCCATCCGAAATAATATTTTTCGTCCTGTACATGATTAAAGAACACTAACATTTGGTGTAAAAAGTAAATGTTGTGAGTATAAAAGAGGGAAAAAGTGGGTAGAAAATAATACGAAATTAAAAGATAGTAATATTTTATTGTAAAAAAGTGGTTTAAAAATAGGTGTTTTTGAGTATAAAGAGAGAAAGTTGATAGAAAATAATAAATGAAAAGTTATTACAAAAAGCGAGTTGTTGTGAGCAGTGTTCTAAAAATCGGCCTAGGCGGCGCCTAGGCGCTGGGCGGTGACCTACCGCCGCAATTTCCTTCAAATCGGTGGGATTTGGCGTTAGACGGACTAGACGGGCTTGGGCGGAGCTAGGCAGCATGGTGGTCCAGGCGAGATAGAGGCGGCTTGAGTGCCGTTGAAATCGTCCAGCGGCTGATTTGTTTTTTTAATTTGCCATATAGAACGATGTCGTTGAAAACCAGAGTTAGACTTTACAAAATTTCAAAATCAACTAGGCTGAAATCCCCAAATCCGACCCCGTCTTCCACTTCCACCTTCTCCATCGTCATTTTTTCCATCTTTGATTGGTCTCTAACGGCGCAAAAGAAAGAGAAATAGAAATAGTAAAGAGAGAGAATGAAGTTTGGGTAAGTTGAATGGGGGAAGAGAGAGGGAGTGGAAATGGGTTTATCTTAGAAAATCAAGTGTTAAGTCTACGGTTGTGGTAGCTGTGTGCTACGTGTTACGTAGATTTTTTTTTCATTCCTTTTTTTTTTTTTTTTTTTTTGATGCCCAGGTTCATCAACTTCGCCAGACTTACGGTTGCTCGGCCTAGCTCCGCCAACTACTCCTGAGGGTAGTAGTTCCGGTCCCTCTTCTCTACCACCCGTTAAATCGCGGGATGTGCCTCAGTAGCCAGGGTTTGAGCACCCGGCAAATCGCGGGATATGCCTCAATAGCTAGGTTTAGAGTACATGTCAACTAGTAACACAATACAAGGTCCGACCCCGGAAAAGAGCCCGGAGAACTCCGTTGTACCTACGGTTGCTCGGCACCAAAGAACTCCGTTGTGCCTACGGTTGCTCAGCACAGATGCTCCCACCAAGTTTCGAACCCACGCTGCATGCCTCCAGCGCGACTTATGTCCTCCTCCTTTGCCACTGAGCTATGCCCCGGGGGCTCATTCCTTTTTTCCTCTGATGAAGTCACGTGTGTGCTTTCTGCGCTAAGTTTTAGTTGTAATGTATTTGCAGATTATAAACATATTTCATCCCTCCACCTCATAAAATGGTTATTGAAATAAAATTTTACAAAAGAAAAGTATGGCATATGTGTGGTAAAATAAAAATATTTATAATTAGTGTATTAATCCTCGGTCCCGAGGCGCTAGGCCCGGCTCCGACGCCTAGCATCAGCCTAGCGATTTTTAGAACACCGGTGAGTTCATTTAAGAAAATTAATAAAAAAAATCCATTTTATTTTATGATGTTTTATTTTGAGTGTGACACCCAAAATAACAAAATAATTTATTTCAGATGAGACGGAGAGATTATATATAAATTAAAAACCTAAACAAAAGTTGAATTAACTGAAAACCCTAACTAAAACATTCCAATATTATAGCCAGACAAGTAACAAAATAAGTATTGTACAAGTCCAAAAATTTCCCAATCTCACTCTCTACCGGTCTACCCATTATCATGAGTAGGTTTTGGGGGAAATAGTTAAGTTATAAAAAATCTTGTTTTTAACCCTTAAATCCTAAACTCTCAACTTTAAACTCTAAACCTATAAAAACAAGATTTTTTAGTACTCCCTCTGTCCCTAAATGAGGGTCCAAATTCCATTTTAAGGGACACTGAAAATCTCAATTTTTTGAACAATTTGGTAACAACGGTTCATATATAATCTTGTAATCTCCTTTCCAAACCTTTAGTTTTGCACGTATAAAGAAACCGGTGAAATTTTTTTCGAAAAAAAAACGTTTAGGGAGAAAGTTATGCTAAAAAAAGACACTTATTTAAGGACAAAAATTTTTTGAAAATGAACACCCATTTAGGTAGGGACAGAGGGAGTACTATAATTTATGGACGGTCCAGAAATTTCTCCATTATTATTGTTCGAGACGGATACCCCCCAACCATCACCTCTCCTCCCCAACTTTTCAACTCGTTTCTCACACTCCACAGATCTATTTATTAATCAACCCGTTATTTATTCAAATTAATATCTCCGGTTCCCCAATTCTAGATCCAATCTACTCATCAATTTTTGGGTTTGGTTCATTAATCTTTACAACAATGAGGAAGAACCGAACTCGATTTTTTTCCTCAATGTTGCTGAAATCAACTTTGAATGTCAAAATTTAGCATTCATACAAGCTTCTTCGTCTTCTTCTTCTTCTTCTTCTTCTCCAATCTTTGATCTCTGAAGTTGAAGGTTTCCTACAATGAAACGATCAGTGCGGCCCTTGTTTAGCATGTGTTTGTTCATTGCAATCGCCGCCACTCTTGCTTTCCGAATTGTACTCCGATCCGGACCCACTTTCTCCGATGAGGTGCCCGCCGTCGCTGCTCCTGTATTTAACGCTACCCTTCTCAGGTATGCTGCAATTGACCTCGGAGAAGCAAAGATGAAGCAAGACATTGAAGACTTAGTTGAGGGTAATTTCAAAGGGGCGGCGCAAGGCCGTCAACGGTCGTTCCTGTCGTCTGGGAAGTACCGGATTGATATTCGCGCAAAGTCAGCAAGGGGAATGCCGATTCAGCTCCGTTCACCGGAATTTTACCGTTTGTGGCTGCAGTTCCGCCGACACTTGCAAGACTGGTCCCGGAAGCGGCGGTTCCAGCCGGACGTCATGTCCAATTTGGTGAGTACTGTAAAACCTTTTGTTGGTCAAACCGACAGCGTTTTGAGATTGGGGAAGAAATACAAAACTTGTGCTGTAGTGGGTAATAGTGGGATTTTGTTAAAGAGTAGACTTGGGGAAGCCATTGATAACCATGATTTTGTGATCAGATTGAACAATGCTAGAACAACAAGTTACGAAATCGATGTGGGCAAGAAAACAAGTGTTTCGTTTATAAACAGCAATATACTACACTTTTGTGCTCGTCGTGATGGTTGTTATTGCCATCCTTATGGTCAAAATGTGCCCATTGTTATGTACATATGCCAACCGGTCCATTTTCTTGATTACACGTTATGCAATTCATCGCACAAGGCTCCATTGGTGATCACTGACCCGGGTTTTGACATGTTATGTGCTCGAATAGTTAAGTATTATTCTTTGAA
Organism: Campanula takesimana; assembly: GCA_026119855.1. Lineage (NCBI taxonomy): Eukaryota > Viridiplantae > Streptophyta > Magnoliopsida > Asterales > Campanulaceae > Campanula > Campanula takesimana. The sequence goes on along the minus strand of JAOWBW010000193.1, from coordinate 883,017 downwards.
AAGATTCTTGGAGGAAACTGGTAAATCGGTGGAGGAATGGGTGGAGTTTCATGATGGGAATAATTTCCATTACTCTTCGGGGATGCAGGCTGTTATGCTAGGTTTGGGGATTTGTGATAATGTTAGTATTTACGGGTTTGGGAAGTCGAATTTGACTAAGCATCATTACCATACGAATCAGAAAGCAGAGCTGCGGTTACATGATTATGAGGCTGAGTATGATCTGTATCATGATATGGTGGCGAGGCCTCAGGTAATACCTTTTGTCTCTGATAAGTTCAAGTTTCCACGTGTTGTTTTGCATCAATGACGCTTTTATATGGGAGAAAGCTAGAAAATGAAAGGCTTTGCATAGTTTGAATAGGTTGATTTAGATGTTTGTTCATGTTGTATAACGTAGTGTTCCATGGAAAGCTAGGGGAAATTATATTAGTGTTTGGATTTTGGAACTATTAAGATTCTGTTCCATCAAAGATAGATTAAGGTATACGGCAAATTTGAAATTGGGTTTCAAAAAATGCATCATGTGTGTTTTTGGTTATGAGCAGAACTTGGTTCATGGTTTTGTTTTGGGTGATTAAGTTGGTTGAAAGTTATGGCGAAACCTACTTTTGGTCACTTTACTCGTTTGTTATGTTAATACGACTGATTTAGTATCACTCTTGATCTTTAAGTGATCGTGTCTACTCGTACGTAAGGATTTATTGAACTTTTGGCTGTTGCATTCAACTTTGATGTCCTATAAGTCAGCTTAGACCGAGAATTTTGTTGACTGGAGGGTTTGACAACTAATGGTCATAAGACCTCTATAGGATCTGTCCTACAAAGCCAAAGCTTTTAGTTTCGATCTTGATGATCAGAGAGGACCGTGCAATAAAAAACATTCTCCATCTTGGGATGTAGTTCTTGAAAGGCAAATGTTTAATACCCACAAACGGGAAATCGAAGTTTGAATTTGTGAAAAAAACAAAAGAAAGATAAGACGTTACATTCAACGTCCAACTCTTGTGATGTCCATAACACCCCCGTCAGAACTTGGCATAGTGGCATGTAAAATGGAGGTTTTATGTCTTACCCTAGCAAGGCAAAGAAAAGGAGAGCTATTTTGATAAATTAATGGCCAACGACACGCTACAAAAGAAATATATCGTGTTTTCTACAATGAGTGATAATTTTTGGAAGGCAAATGTCAACTTTCTCACAAGGCGAGGAAGTGATTTTCCGGGTTATAGAGTAAAGAGATGTAAATCACTAATAAAATCAACTAGGGTCCACATGGGGTCACCCAAAAGTCCATGGATGATGTTGGTACCTAGTGGCTGTAGCTTATTACTTGCACAACACATTCCCCCGGTCCCACATTGAAGCATCGTTTCATTCTTTTTTAAATAATAAAAAACAATGTTGCAACCAAGTTGCAAGTTTGGGGAGAGTTTATTTAGTCCCTGAGTATTGTTCTAGTGGAAGGTCATTCTGTGCATAAAGAGACTAAACTAATTACAACTGGATTTCACATGCTACAAGTTTAGGCAAGAAGGAAAGGGTCTGACAGCTGGAATTTGGGTGTCAATAGAGTCTGAGCATTGGAAAGCAACCTAACCACACCCTCTCTTATATTTGGAAATCCATACAGTTGAATTATCAATTCATTCTCTTGATTATTTTTTTAAAAAGTAACTAACATGCAATTGACCAAATACCCACCACCCACCCCACTCCATCCCCACCACTACCCGTCCCACGCTAAAACTCTTACTAGATTCAAGAGGAAGAAACCCCCAGAATCTTCTGTTCAACAACTTTTACATTAGCTTCGGTGGGTGTAAGCAGTAGCGAAGACACCCAACGCAAATGGGGTTATCGGACATGGTTTTGACTTTCTGAAGGTCAACTCTACTTGTGTGAGTTGATTTGAGAGAAATTTAAGTTGCATTTTGATAACATCAAGCTTTAATGCTTAATACAACGCAACTTAATTTGAATGTAAAAAGCAGAATTTCTTTCATTCGTTCAACATAAACATGTCCAATATCCTCTTAATGATTGAGAATCATAATCCTTACTTAACGAATGAGAATCTCACTCAGCATTCGACATCTAGCGCTCTCAAATGCATCTTACCTTCAAGTTACGTTACATTCTATTAAGCAAATGACAGCCTCACTCAACATTCAACATCTAGCGCTCAATGCATAGTTGTGAAAGGCTAGCGCCTTCCTCGCCCGCCTCGCCTTTCTGGCGCCTTTAGGGGTCAACCGCCTTTTGGTTTTATGGCGGGCTGTTGTGTGCCATTTTGGCCCAGGCGACACCTTTCTTGGTTATGACAAAAGGCGTGAGGCATCCGCCTTTGTCAAAAGGCATAATAGGCGTGTGTGTGTGTAATGTTAAACTATGTCATTTTGTAATTTTATTTTTAATGTTTTAACTTGCAATGTTTTGTTTCAAAAAAACATGGGGCAAAGATAGCTCGTGGCTTGCGAAAGAAACAAAAAAGCCCCACCCAATTTTCCTCTTGTGATTGAAAGAAAATAAGTGCGATAAACAACTAATAGAACGATGACCAAGATGTGTGACAAAAACACTACCGATAGCTAGCCTAATTCTAATATTTAATGGGAGGTTTGCAATTTTTATTATGTTAACCAATTTACTTTGTTTTTTCTCTTTAGTTTGGGTCTCCTTTTGTTATTTGAAGTTTTAATAATCTCTTATAGTCATCTCCAGATATAGATTATACATTTGAAGTATATATTAGCTTAGTTTCATCTTTTCGAACATGCTTTGAAATTTATTTTTGCGCTTTTAAATGACTACTTGTTTACTAATTTAAACATCAAATGTGTCTTTTGTAATTCTATTTTTGGGGTTTTAGTTGTGTTAAGTTGCTATTACGTATGGAATTGTGACGTTTATTCTCGCCCGGCTTTCGCCTTTAACAACTATGGCTCAATGTGATCGAATACTTCCTATTTTTAAATAACGCTACGTAGCATCAAGCATTTACCAAACACAACCAAAATGTTCTGTGAGAGGTATGTGCTTAGAATAGGGGATTTAAATTCAGAACATAACTTCAAGGAATTCAAGTTTACCGGGCAGCCACTACTGTTCTGGCGTCTGTTGCAGGACCAGACGTCCAGCCTATCTACCCCTGCTATCTTGGGGATGCCCTAGGGAAAGTTCCATCAGAACAAAAAATTTCCGTTTTAACTGCATTTAATATTTTAATCTGCATTTTCCCTTGAAAAAAAATACTCCCTCCGTCCCAAATTAATCTTCTTACTTTGACTTTGCACGAAGATTAAGAAAAAATAAATATTGTGTGAAAAGTAAAGTAGGAAAGAGAAAGTGGGTAGAGAGTTTTTGTTGTGAGAATGACAAGTGGTCCCACTTTCCATTTTAGGTAATTTTCATTTTAAGTAATAAAGTAAAGTAAGAACCTCAAATTGGGACAAACCAAAAAGGAAAATAAGAACCTTAACGGGACAGGGGACATGGGAATAGAAAATTCAGATGGACCACCACCTCCAATTGGAATCAAACCATCACATTGGAGCAAACAAACAAAACAAACGGCTATAGTGGTAAATATAGAACCTCCAAATGCTGGAACTCAAATCATATCCATCACATGTGGCCCAAGACAAAATCGACAAAGCGAAAAGTCAGCTGAAGATAGTCCATGGTAGTAGATACCTAGTGGAACCTCGCAAATTCATAAAAAGCAAAGAGTAGAGACAACAAACAAGGTACTTGGACGACAAAATAGACACATATCTACATAAGCTAACTAGCAATATCCAACATGGATGTCTCTGATGATTTTTTACACCAAAATGGATCATCCGCATCAAAATCTAACCCCCCAAAAGTTCACTCCCCTACTCTACACCTATCCCCACACCCACCCCCAAGTCCAGCACAGATGAAAGAAAATGACAATCTTAAACAACCAAGTACCATCCAACGTCTCACAGTCACGTTTTACTCGGGAGGTGCTTCAGCTGGATCAGCAGTTTCATACACCACATCCTGCTCTTCAAACTTCACTCCAACCAAGAACCTTATACTTACCTACATCCATAACCCCGTCCCCATTAATCAAAACAATTAGATCTTCAAGCAATTCCCATATCAGTAAAAAAAGAAAATAAATTACCTGTTTAGGGTCGTAAACTGCATACTCATTATACTCCAACACACTCTCCTTATGTTCCGAAGCAACCAGCTTCCCGCACGGCACCTTTATATCATCCTTCCAAACAAAATGTTCCGATTCATCCGTTGTCTTCTTTCCCAATCCCTTCACTCCAACCTTCTTCTCTTCAAGAGAATTAGTATCCTACAATTATACACGACCTGTAATATAAGTAAACCACGCAGCTAGAACATCTACCCAAAATCAACGAAAATAAGACCGGATATTGAATTACGATACCTCAGGGTGACTAGAGACTTCTGTTATCTTGTCACCCAAAGATGCAACAGCCAAGACAAGAAACCCCTCTGGTCGATCGACAGCAGTAAACCCATACCTAGCTGCTTCTGCTGCTGCATCCGAGCACACAATCGCCTTACCAAACTACAACAATAAACATTACCCGCTTATAAGCTTTCGAAAGAACATTTATAAACTAACCCAACACATTCTTGAAAGCAATTTTACCATGTATCCTGGAACAGGTAGAGAACATATTGCAGGTAAAAACCCTTTATGTAGATGTCGCAGCAGATTCGAACTCCTTGTTCCTGAGATATAAAATCAAATGAATCTCCCAAAAGTTGAGGCAGAAATGTTCAAGGCAAATAATAACGGCAGCGGATGGTCAAGATAGTCAACTCACCACACCAAAGCAGAACTTTGTTTGGCAACTTCTTGATCTCATAATAAGACGGGCCCGCACTGACCTCAACCACAAAAGCGTTCTCAACAGACACCCCATAACTCTGATTTGCAAATAGAGCGCGTGAAAAAATAAAATAAAACAGCAATCATATAGGAGAGAATGAAGACAAATCTTACCACTTCTCCCACTCTCACTGGCTCATAAGTTTTCTCAAGGTACTTGACGATCATCTTGTAATCGTCCGATTCTTTATCCACTGGTGATATAGAGCATCCGAGCCTCTTGTAGCACTCAAAAAGAGGATCATCAATAGTTGCACCAGTCATATCCCCAACTACCCGTGAAGCCACATTAATGTCCCTGACCGTCTCAAGAGCAGAAGCACCCTACATTTTTCAGACACAAACTTAGAAAAACCTGAACAAACACCTAAATTATCAACAGAAAACATAACGTAAATAAAAAGTGTAAAAATAATACGTTTTCTGCAAGATCGTTGTAATCCCTAAAGATTATGGGCCTTGTCGAATGCATGAGAGTGAACCATCTCTGGCTAAAATCTGACCAAACCGCCCCTTCTTTCTGGCCCGTTTCTTTAATAGACTTAACTTTCTCAGCAAACTCCAGAAGCAGCTCCTCGCCTAAGATAGTTATGGCAATATTTTAGTGTTATCACAAACGATAAACAGAAGTGACAGACAGGGGAAGATAAAAGAGAAACAAAAAGTTCGCTCACATCTTTTCAAATGCAAGTCAGTAAGCATTCCTATCGGAAGATCAGGTGGGTCAAGTCCCATCTCCATCAACGCATACCTGTGCCCATTCCACAGCTCCAAGTTAACGGAAAAAGAGCATATTTAACGAACTAACACCAAATGATATAATAGACCTACCGATATATCTCTTGACCGCATAGAACTTTCATAAAGTTAGCAACCATTGGATCAAGCTTGCAATGCGCTGCAGCAGCTCCAAGCTGCCTAAGGCCCAGACCACCATATCTGATATCATAACCTTCATCCTGCACACGAAAATGACCCTTGTGACCTTGCTTTACCTATTATTATATGTATAAATCTACGACCATAAACAAGAACAAACCATATCGATAGGGAAAAATTTCTGAGGATTCTTCTTGATTTTCTTTTCTCTCTCCCACGGCTCGAATTCATTACCGGTTAGCTCCTCAAACAATCTAACAAACTCCTTGATTGCTGCATCTATGTCCTTCCATTCTTCAACTCTTTCTTCTGCTCTCTGATCGGCACCAATTTCGCCTTTCTTGTAGTACAAGTGTAATTTATTCTCGGGAACCATAATGAGTTGCATCACACAAAACCTGTAAAATAGTAACTTAAAAACTCCAGGCAAAACCAAAAAAAAAAAAAAAAAAAAAAAACATTACAAGCCCATCCAGATCAAGTACGTACTCGTTCACTCTTTTGCCTCTGTCGGAGACAGAAAATGCACAGTTGTATAATATCCCGTCCTTCTCAAAGATCACCCCACCGTCTTTGTCTAACTTGCTATCTTTATGCACGCCCCTCTTCCCATATAACTTGACCTGAAACTCAAAACAGAACTACCTGTTTCGAATAGGGTACACACCACTAAGCGGAAGGTACTACAGATTGGAGTAGAGGGTACCTCAGCCATAAGCGATTCAACAGCCTCTGCATCAGGGTCCTGCTTATCCCAGGGAATTCCCCTGCCTTCAACCGCAATATCACTCATAACATCGTACTCATCCAACGGTTGAGCTTCCTGTTTCTCTATGCTATCATTCAGCCATGCTTCACGTACAACAGATATGCCTCTTTCCCTGTATAATGTATTTAAATCACAAAATAATGCAATAGACTAACCAACCCTCATATCCTATACAAAAAGATATCGAGCACTTACACTGCCTCTGCAACTTTTGAGGACCCACCACGCTCTCGTTCAGCAGGAGACACCACTAAACAAGTGACACCTGTAGAAAAAACGGTTGTAACAAAGCCACCTCGAGTAAAGCTAGAATCACGAGGCAATTTTTCATTAATGAAAACATTACCAATGACATGATTGGCGACTTTTCCACCATGCTTTTCAATCTTCGATTTCCAATACTGCTACACGAAAGATCAGAATGTAGATCTCGTGAGTAAACCATAATGAACATAGAAGTAGGGTCTGTAGGACCCACTACAGAGTGGACCCCACCTCGCACCAAATTATTAGTTTCTAGGAAATTGACCACTCAACATTCCTCAGTCAAGTTAATCATTTGAAGTCTTACATGTGTTCGTGATAAGCGTCCAGACAAAGAAATGGTCATTCCTGCAAACGGTTTGTCGGTGGAAAGTAGCTCCCTTCTGGTTCGTGTCTTGGGGTCTTGGTGTTTCTTCAGTAACTAGAAAATCATAAAGAAACAAAAACCTTAAAAGTCTAGTTTCGAAGAATACGACAAAAGACGAACAAAAACGGGTAACAAATGGATTACATCAGCAATCTTCGATTCCTGCACGAATTCTGGGAATTCAAGTGGCTCATCTTTTCTGGGAGGCTCCCTGGTGGAGTATATACATGTAGACCACTCACTGTAGGCTCCCGTACAAGTATAAGTTGCACCATCGTACTTCAAGAAAGCACCGCAGACTGGACACTTGCCGATAGCTCCAAAGAACATCATATCCTGGCTGCAAGCACATCTAACATTTATATCTATACACATACATATACCTAAACACATACAATGTGTGAATATGTGTGTGTGTGTGTAGACACACACACACACACACACACACACACACACATGTACATGTATACAGTAGACATCTTGCATACAATGGAGATCTCTACAATCGAAAATAACAAAAACAAGTTCAGACTGATCCAAATAAATATTATTCTGTCAAGATTTTTTTCTAAAATTGCACTTTACCACCCCGAATTTCTCTCATTTACAAATCTGACTGTTAAATATTAAATGTTACATATTAGCCCCTAGTCTTCTTTTATTTTCGATCCAAACCCCACATGGTAGCGGCTTCTTCACTCTTCAAGTAGCTGAAGCTTCTGTTCAAGTCAGAAATACACTTATATTTTCCCCCTACTCTTATCTTATTTTTATATGCCCGAGAACTTAATGAGCAACAGTTGGGAAGCACGGGTCCGTACTAGTATACTTGCATACACACAAGGTATATATGTGTGCATACAACGTATACATGTGTATATACATATGAACATACATCAGTAAGCCCCCCAAAAGAATGAGATTCTGATGTGTTTGACTTACCATATAGGGACAACAGCATCGTCATTAGGGAAGTCCTGCCCATTGGCTTCGAGGATTTCCTTCATTTGCTGAAGGGAGAGATGCTCGCTTGTGGCTTTGCAGAACTTCTCAAACTCAGCAGCAATATCAGCCACCGACTTCCCGTAGGCCTTGCCATTGCTTCCATTTTCATTTTCGTTCTCAGACTTGGCTTTTTTGGATGCCGGTTCTTGTTTGCTTTCTTGCAATTCCGCCTTTTGCTTTCTGGTCATGATTTTATCTTCGTCTCCTGAAGAGTGAGCTTGAGATCTCGTCTCGTGGACCTACATACCAAGCTTGTTACATATTTAAAATGCATGTACAAGACTAAAAGCAATATTTCTTGGTGCGATTACTACTCCTTCCGTCCCTATGAATGTACATTCATTAAGGGACCCTCTGAAAATCTCTGATTGATACATATTTAAAAATGCATATAAAATTAACACTGACTAAAAGCAACATTTCTTGGTGCGATTACTACTCTTCCGTCCTTAAATGAATGTTCAAATTTCATTGTAAGGGACATCCTGAAAATCTCCTACTTTTTATACAATTTAGTGGCAAAGATTATTCATATATATATTCTTGTAATCCTCTCTCCAAACGTTTAGTATTGCACGTATAAAGAGACCAAAGAAAAAGTTTGGAAAACAAGAAATTCATGAAAATGGACATTCATTTAGGGACAGAGGGAGTAAATTGTTCCAACTTCAAGTAAATGTAATGCGCATGCATTAAAGAAGAGCACTTAATAGTACTCCTCAAGCGAGATCTTGGCTTGATGAAGAGAGTAATGATACACCAACCATCAGGCCTTGGCCTGATGGCCAAAGCTCAGGGCTTCCAACTTGGAGGTCATGGGTTCGATCCCCCTCCCCTAGAAGTTAGAGAGAAGATTTTCTCTCCTTAGGATTTGTCTCCTAGGCGCTTCTATTAATGATTATGTATTGAGTTCAATTATGATTTAAGTAACAAATTTTTTTTAAAAAAAATTTAGTAATGATACACCAGAAACTTGAAGAAATGAGACTAGTAAGCAGAGATGCGTTGATAGAAGTACGCATTTTAATTCAGTGAGGTCTAGATATAATGAAACTTCTTAAGATGACTACTGTAAATTCCCGAACAAGGCACACCATATCGAGACGATTTCTCAAATAATAAAACAAATTTTTTTGGAACGAAGAGAGTACAAACTTATCATGAAGGCACTAAAACAAGAGTACCTTATTGTGCTTCAAAGTGCAATAACACCTTCAATACAAATTCTTTTAAGTAATTTTTTTTTTTTCTGTTTACAAAATTACTCAAACTTAACACTACATGCATGAACAATGATAAGGTGCTTTCGGTTGGTCCTTTCGCTTTTTTTCCGGTTATTATCTCTTTATCACAAATGTTCTCCCTCATACTAACTGTGTTCTTCATAGGGGTGGCAAAATGGGTGTTTTGGGTTTACCCATTAAAGTTAAAAAATCCATTGGATATCCAGATATTTTAACTTTAATGGGTACACCCAAAACACCCCTTTTGCCACCCCTAGTTCTTCAATACAAATTCTTTTTAAGTAAATAAAATTTCAAGTCAGAAATTTAATAAAAAGGGAAAAGGAAAATAGGAAACAAATTTTCATTTATCCAGTAGTTCTTAGACCGTTTTGCACTCAGCTCATACTAAGTGTGTAGTACTTTTTGTTCCGTACCAAAAAACCAAAATAAGTGTGTACTAATTCAAGAGGTGTACTAACAAAATAAGTGTCCGTACCGTCCCAAAATAAATGTTTAAAAAATTTCAAAATTGCTCTTAATTAATCATGTTATAATTCTTTTTTTTTTTTTTTAAAAAAAACCCCACAATTTTTTTTTATTTTTTTTAAGAGGATGGATAGTGGTCCCCACTTACCCCTCATAATAACGATGTCCTAGGGGCATGGGAAGGGGATCGAACCCGGAACCTCACACATAGTGAAATTTGGCTCTACACTGAGCCACTCCTTATTCCTTATGGACAACAATTTTTGCTATTCACCCGCATCAAATCAAGTGAAGAAAAATTAGAAGATAGTGGCAGGCGATAACATGAAAACATAAATTAAAGAAATAAAAAATAAATGATATAGAAACAGAAAGAAGAAAATTACCTTCATATTTTGAGCTGATTTTTTTGACGGCAACAGTAGAATAGAAGAAAGGAGAAGTAGAAGTAAAAATAAATGAAGTGAGTTTGGGGGGTGGGGGGGGGGTCGTAAAGGGATGGAGGGAGGGAGGACACGTAGTTTGGTGAAAATGGAACAAGTGTATTTTCGAGTGACTGGGTAAATGACACGTGTCCAGTGGAGGGAGTGAATGGTCATCTTCTTGGGAGTTGAGTTTTAATTTTTGCCGTTTGTTTTCATACACCAACGTTAACACCACCGTCGAACCGCCTGTGTCATGTAGTGGAAGGAGAAAAACAGCCCAACTAATAATTCTCATTTTTCAATCTTATTTTAATGATCCATATAATTTTATTTGACCTTATATCTGATTTGAGCAAGGTTGTTTGACAATATTTTATTGGTTGTATCGATAGTGGACTCGTCACACTTTAATTAAAAACACCAATAAAATCATTACACACAGAATTTTCTGAGCAATATTTTATGATTTTTTTGTACCCCAAACATTATTCATTTAAGACAAAAATTTGTATGAGAACACCATGGCCCGTGATCCGGACTCACGACACGCGCGCAAATTTTATTTTTTTATATTATTATTTTTGGTATTTTTTCGGTTTGCCAAAGGTAACAGTTACTATAACTAAATGTAACAAATGTGTTACTTATATGTAACAGTTTGTATACATAAAAGTAATACAAATATACAGAAAAGTAACAATGTTTTTTTCTATGTTTTCTTCGTTTGTCAAAAGTAATACTTATTACAACTAAAATGTAACGAACGGTTACTTATATGTAACAGTGTTTATACATAATTGTAAAAATAAAAAGTACTCCCTCCGTCTCAAAATAGATGTCGTTTCAACCACTTTACACATATTAAGAAATACAATTAATGTATGTGAAAAAGTCTTATATACCCCTAAGTAATGCAATTACCTAGGCAATTAAATAATTGTTTAAGAGATAGTCCACTATCATTAATAAGGGTAGAGTTGGTATACAACAATAAAATAGCATTGAAAATAGCAAAACGACATGTATTTTGAGACAAAAAACAACTCTCAAAACGACATCTATTTTGAGACGGAGGGAGTAACATTTTTTATAAGCGAATGCTACATTTTACTTGTATAATAACATTGTAAAACAGTTACGTTTACTTGTATAATAATATATCCATACGTTTTCAAATAACAAGTTACAATGGGTTCAATTTATCATGATACATATAAAAGTATTACATTATCTATAGAAATCTGTTACAATATAATCTACTAATTTACGTATACAAATAATTACCCTTTATGTACTCCCTCCGTTTCATGTGACTTGAGATAAAAAATTTTGGCACACAAATTAATGAAAAGTAAGAGAGAGAAATAGTAGGAGGAAGTGTTTGTGAGTATGAAAAATTAAATATGAGAGAGAATGAGTGAGAGAAATAGTAAGTTGATTGGTGTTGTGAGAAGTGTTCTAAAAGACGCCCGTCTAGGCCGCCTAGGACCCGCTTAGGCGCTAGGCGTTCATGAAACGCCTAAGTCCCTCTTAAGATATTATAACTATTTCTGAATTCCCGGCCCCGCCTAAGTCCCGTTTAAACCCGCCTAGGCGCTAGGCCCTGCTGCGGCGCCTAGCGACCGCCTAGCGCTTTTTAGAACCTTGGTTGTGAGTGTAAAAGTAAAGTAGGAGAGAAAATAAGTGGGAGGAATAGTAAAGATTATTTACCATTTTGTGCAGTCTCAAGTCACGTGGAGCGGACGAAAAAGAAAATAAGTCTCAATTGACATGAAACGGAGGGAGTATATAAGTTGTTATTTTTCAAATGTTACTTTCTTTCAAAAAAAAAAAAATCAAAAGACACAAAAAAAAAAAAAAAAAAAAAAAACTGGAAAAACACTATTACATTTCAGTATAACGATAATTATATATGTTATTGTTAGTGCTACACCTATTTATAGTTAATATTACAATTGAAAGATGAGTAAAATGAGTTTTTTTTTTTTTTTTTTTTGTAAAACTGGTGTTACGTTACTTATAAAAAATGTTACTTTATAAGTAACACATTTGTTACATTTAGTTATACTAAGTATTACTTTTGGCAAACGAAAAAAACAACCAAAAAAATATATAAAATCTAAAAAAAAAGATTTTTTTTTCTGGAAAAATAAAAATAAACAATTGGGCCAATGTGTAGTGGAACATGGGTTGAGATCCTACGATTCGCGGAAAATGTTATACACGAGTCATAAGTCGACCCGTCTCTTTTATGAAACGGATCTAAGTGTTCTCATGAGAAAAAGAGACCACCACTTCATTTAATTTTAACTTTACTTTCAGATAGAGAATGTCAGTGGGTATGTTGTACTCTTTTTATTTTGCAATTGATAAATATAACACACGATACATGTATTATAAATTACTCCCTTCGTCCCCCCGGGATTAGAATTTTTGGGTTGGGCACAAGGATTTGGGAGAAAGTGTTAGTGGAATAGATGTTGTGAGTACTCCATAAAAAGTAAAGTCGGAATGAAAAAATGGGGTAGAGAATAATGAGTGAATAGTTGTTGTGAGTGTGAATATGAGTCTCATTAAATAAAACACTTCGATTTTTGACTTGTCCTTATTCGAATGAGACATCTAAATGAAAATTTGTCAATCGACAACAATCACAGGGACATCATCATCCTCACGGATTCCAGCATGGCTCGAGAATGTACCAAGCACCCGACTAACTTGGACATCAACATGGAAGCCATCATTTTTTATATTATTCTCTTGGTTAATAACTGTAATAGCTTTAATATTATTAAGGTAGATAGAAATGTTGTCAGGATGGCGCATGAAAACGATACTTTTGCTAGAAATATGTATCAACATTTCATCAGCCCTCCCTGAGCCGATTTTCTTAATAAAATAAATAGATAAATTTGTAAAAAAAAAAAAATCACTTTGTGATTTTAAGAAAAGTAAGGTAAATTCGGATGGAGACCGTACAATAATATAATAAACTTTAATTGGACTACATGTTTAATTATTTCTCTCTGCCAAAGCTAAACAAAATAAATTCATTACAAACCAATTTCAAGAACCAACTGGATATCCTAAAACCTAATTAACTCTATATTTTTTTTTCTTTTGATTTTAATCATTTTCTTCAAAAAAAAAAAAAAAAAAATTACTTTTGGGAATTCTTAAGATTGAGGAGGTATATTAGCTTAGGTGTAAATTGTAAGCATCGATCTTCGGTTTGACTATCTTAATGGTAGAATAAGATCCAAAAAGAACTTATATGTAGGGAAGTAAAAGGTAAATATAAAGTCACACAAAAGTATCATAAAATTTGGTTTACAAAATGATGCGATAAGATTTTATTGGTGTTTTTAAATAGAGTGTTCCGGGTCCACTATCGATGCAACCAATAAAATATCGCCACCTCATTTTGTATCCATCATTTTGTGAACTTCTTTTGTGCCCCTAGCATTGCCTGGGAAGTAAATGAAGCACTAACTGACTAACCTGCATCTGCATGTTATATACTCCCTTCGACCCAAAATGATCTTCACGTTTTACCATTCAATTTTTTTGAGGATATGAACACTTGTTTCACTAGCCTTGTTGTGTTTATGCACTTTTAAGCCTAAATTATAGAAATGGGAAGAACTTTTTGAGACAATGAGGAATGATAAATGAGAAGATCATTTTAGGACGGAGGGAGAGTATTTGTAACGACCCCAAAAACCCGTCCTTATTTATTTTATATTTTTAGGAATTTTAATTTGACATTATGTGTGCATTTTATGTGTTGCATCATATCTTATGATTTGCACATCTTACTTGATTAAATGTGTTATTTACTTAGTTAGTAATAATAATGGTTAAAGGAGTTAAATGATTAAGTTGAAACTTTAGGGTCCTTGTTGAAAATATAAATTCAGGGGCTTAAGTGTTAAAAATAAAAGTCCAGTGACCAAAGTATAAAAATGGGTAAAAAATTCTTATAACTTATCCTCCCATCTCTTCTCCCTCTGTGTATGTTTCATATTCTGCAAACTCTCTCGTTTCTTCCTAGGGTAGGAGAAAAAGGTAAGTTCAACCTATTTCGATTTATATCTTTTTATTTATTACTCCGTTTTAAAATCTAATTATATAAAAATGATCAGGCGTTGAGTATGTCATTTCTACCCGAACAAAACATATTTCTGCGATACTTTATCCAGAAATAGGTAAGTTACTAATTCCCCTTAAATAGTAAAATGGTCATATATTTGCTATATGTGTGATATGTGGTGAAATTATTGTGAAAATAATTTATTTGTGATACTTGTTTATTTGGGACAAAGGGAGTATAATTATACTGGGTAAGTGACTTGGTTTGTATGCAAGGATGTATATGGAGTATGTTTATATACCTGAGAATGTTAGTATAAGTGTTTGAAAGTATACTCCTACTCGTGGGACGGTAAAATATTAACTTGAGTTAAATGTTAAATAAGTATATTATAAAATTTATACTATTATTCATGGGAAGGGGAAATGAATGAAAATATCCCTAAATGAGTATACTAGTATATTAGAAAAATTATACTTATACTTTTGGGACGGTAAAATATTTAAATGGAATAAAAGAAAATTATTCTATTATTTGTGGGACGGTAAAAAGAATGAAATAAAATTGAAAGTAATGTTTTGGGATGGTTGTTGCACTCCTGGTAATAGTATAAGTGTTAGTAAGTTATACTCCTACGCTTGGGACGGATGAATTTGGCTTGCAGGAGAAATTTGGGAATTTTGAGTCTGGTTTTGGGCGACCGCCCATAAATGCTGAAAAGTTGAGTTGTTCAATTTCAAGTGATTTAAAGTTCAATCTTGGTCTAGGTCTTAGGTGATATCCTAGAGTACCTAGAGGGTTGTTGTGGAACACCCTGGTGTTTGAAATTGGTTCCTTTGTGAACATATGTGTTGTGAAATTTGACTAAATGGTAATTGGATATTATTGAACATCCTTTGATGTGGTTTGGATTGGTTCATCTTTGTGATGTGTTTGGCTTGGTTCCCTACTTTGGAATCATTGCACTCAGTTGTTGTTTAAGCAAGTATTTATTACAGTGCTTTGTTTGAAAGTCCAGCTGGTTTTGTGTTATCGAGTGGAGGTGGAAAGGATTATAGTGGCACACAGTCAAGTTCACTATAAGGCTTTTCCACTGGACCTTTTTTTAATCGAGTGGAGGTGGAAGGATTATAGTAGCACACAGCCAAGTTCACTATAAGGCTTTTCCACTGGGCCTATTTCCCTAGTCCAGATTGGCCTTGGATGGGATGAGTTAGCTCCCTTGAGTGAGCATTTGGGTTATGACTTTGTGTTGGTCCCAAAGGGGCAACAAGGGTATGAAAATCGCTAGAGGGGGGGGGGGGTGAATAGCGTTTTAAAAATTCTTTTCAAAGCCTTTTGCAAAGCAATAGCGTATGCGCACAGTTCTCAAATAATCTAGGTATAGCGCGCAGAGAGAGTGTGAAATGCACAGCGGAAATTTAAGCAGCTACTGCGCAGGAAAAGGCTGCGCAGAGATAAAAACGCACGCGCTAAGTTTTGGCTTAAAGTGTTGGATAAAAAGGACTCTAAGGCAATAATCAATAACAAACACAGCAGCAATAATAGCAATCTGATAAGATCAAACAAAGCAGTAATTCAGAAATGATTAAGCAGGAAATAAATAGCGAGAATAAGGAACAAGCTATTTGGAGAGGTTCGATCGATGAAAGATCTACGTCCTCTACCAAGATGGTTAGTCTTGGATTTTCTAATGGAGAGATTTATATTGATGTGAGGAGCTTTTACAAGATTACAATGAATCAAAACTCAAATCAAAATCTATTCTATGAAGAACAAATCCTAGACTAAACTGGTGTATCTCAAGAAGTTAGATCGATATGATCAAAGTTTCAAGAGGTCTGTGTGTGTCAGAAATTCTGGGCTCTAAGAATCTATAAGATGAAGAGCACGAAGAATTTTGGGTGATACAAGGCTTTAGGATCTGGGCAGGAGTTTGAAGGTATGAAGGTTTGAATGTTGATCTTGAATCTGGGAATATAAGCAACAATCTTCAGAACTTCAAGGATATTAGTAAGCACAAACTTTAGCAACTTGGAAATGAAGATGAGCAGGAAATTTATAGCTGAGAGCTTAAAACTAGCCGTTGATGCTCTGAGCAAGGACGATGAGCTGGCACTATATGATTGGTGCGCAGATGTCCTTTTATAGCCGTTGGGCTCTGATCAAGGTTGATGACCTGGCACAATATGATTGGTGCGCAGGTGATATAGAGCCGTTGGAGACTGAGCATGAAGACCAAATTCAAAAGCTTCTTCTAGAAGGTTGACAGCTATCTGTTTGAAATATTTCTCTTGAGCGCATCTCCACCGTTGGATCTGCTGAGTGTGCTTGCTTTGTCGTTTCTGCACACCTCAGCACTTTAATAAGCGTATATCTTCAAAGCGTTTTCCAAGTTAGGTGATCTGAATGTATCGAAAACTGAGCAAGGAAGAATGTTGCGTAGGAGATACCTGCGCAGTGGTGTCCTGCGCAGAGTAGTCCTGCGAAGTGACCACAGACTTGGTTAGATCTTTATTCCTTTTCGCTCCAAGTCCTATATTCTAAGCCTATACTATAAATGGACTAAGCTAAAAATTGAAGTTATAAAACTTCTTACATAGGGTCCTAAAGTCCATAAAATATTAATAGGTGATGGTATCAATCAATTCTAACATAAGTAGGAGGGTTAAGAAATAAGCATACCCAACAATTTCCCCCTAAATGATTGATGCCATTACCTACTATAACAAAGGCAATTTATTGTACTTGATAATAACATGTCCATAGAAATGAAAATGGTAAATCATGCTTCAAGTCAATGCACACACTAGCCAATGCTATAGATTTCTAGTCTATCCAAAAGATTAGCTTATAATATGGGAAAGACATAAATATCATTCAGCGCATACAAATAATATGAGTTTTAGTTTAAGTATGCGTTTATACTGAATGTTTAAACATCATGCGTTGAAAATATGAGCAGTTAAGATTATGAGCATGAGGTGAAATAATGCAATCATTGTTCCACAAACGAAGAGTTTGAATTGAACAAGGTTTTGGAAACTAATGATGCGATTTTTCTCATTAAAACTTGAAATGTAAAGAGTTGCAGATTACAAGTTTGAACAAGAAAAACAAAATGTGCACAAAAAGGAATACCTTGCGCAAAAACAAAAAAAAATTACATAGAACCTAGTCTATGTTGATCCTGTGCAGGGCTTCGCGCAGCTCATTCTGTAGACTGTGGAACTTATTCAAAAGTTCAATCTCCAGTTCTTGAAACCTCTCTCTGAACGCCACAGCCTCACCGAAATAGGTAGACATTCCTCTGCACATATCTCTGTTGTCCTCTCGCAGCTCTTGGAAGTTGGCTCTGTACTGCACTTGATGTCCAGTCATCTGGTTGAAATATGACTGCTCCGCAGCTTCAATAGTGTTGATGACGGTGGTCTGCGTTGCTTCGAGTCTTTGGTCAGTGTGGAGGCGCTGAGTGTTCACGCTGGCTTGAATATCGAACATAGCTTGATCCATCCTAGCGTTGAACCCATCAGCGAAATCAGTCATATCTTGAGTTATGCACTCCCTGACACTTTCCATATTAAGCGCATTGGCATGCGCATGACCACATTGTTCTAATTTCTCCAACATCATTGCTTCCAACCCGGCAAACCCTTCATGCAATCCATCGTCCAAGCTCTTGCGCAGACGCTTAAGCAGTCCTATAAACCCATCATTGATAGCGGTATAGGTGCAAACATTTTCAAGCATCCCAGCTATTGACTTCAGAGAGTCCAAAACCATTTGATCTAAAGCATCAGGGACACGTTGCGCAGAGGGGTCTGATGGACCTGCGGAAGTACTTGCCTTTGATGCATTCTCCCCCTTAATGGCAGCAATCTCTAATCGCTGCACATCAAGTTGCTCTTGGATAGCAGTCTGCGCAGTAATGAGCTGAGTCATTTGAGATTGCGCAGCAACCTGGTTGACTTGAATACTATTGAGAGCCTGGAGAATTTGGTGCAGATCAGCAGAGGAAGAGAGAGAGGAAGTAGATACTGTAGGAAGGACGGAAGGAATAGCTTGAGCTGATGGAAGAGAAACTATGGGAGGAGAGTGCGTTGGAGAAGGTTGTTTGGGAGAGAGATGAATAGGATCAGCAGCAGGAGACCTATGCGTAGATGAGTGCGTGCTGCTGCTATCTGTATCAGTTGTTCGCACATCCCCTTCCTTTTCACCTTCAGGAGGATCAACAGCAGTTCGCTGCGCAGCATCATCGGCCTGCACAGTCTTGGTAATTACCTCATCCTCATCATCCAAGTCCAATCCATCATGGAGGACAGAGGTGCCAGGTTGAGTTTTTCCAACCGGAATATTGAGGCGTTGGAAGGCACTTGTTGATGGTTCAGGAGAAGGTGGGTCCGCAGCTTTTGGCTGTCCCTTCGTAGTGCTGCGCACAACTTGTTTCTTGCGCGGAGTTCAAAGAGGAACATCCTTAGCAGGTGCAGCAGCAGGGGCCTTGGCAGGTGTACCAGAGTCGGGAAAAACTTCATCCATCCAGTCATCACTATCTCCTTTACCCTGAGCAGAAGGTCCTTCAGCAGCCTTTAGATCTTGCTCCCCCTGCGCGGTATCATCCTCAGCATCAGCATCAGCAGCAGTCTCATCCATTCAAGACTCGCTGTCTTCTTCAACCATAGCCGCCGCAGGAGGAAGTCTGGTAAATGCAGACGTTTTCTTGGATTTTACAGGAGAGGGAGCAGGCGCAGGAGGATCTTTGCGCTTCTTTGAAGGCTTGGGAGTATGAGGTGGTAAATCAGATCCTATTTTAATGCCAGCAGTTGACCTGACATTAGGAATTTCCTTCACCTTTTCTGGCGCAGGATCTGCAATACCTTTGCCTTTGCGTTTTGCCTGCGCAGCCGCCGTTTCAGGTTCAGCAGGCGCAGTGGCCTTTGAAGGCTGCGCGGCAGTTTTCTTTGCCTTGGGTTGAGGGGCTTCATTATCATCATCACTATCAACCCAATCTTCCTTGTTTGGGCTGGTGTCCTTGTTCCAGATCTTGCGACAATCACCGCGACCAATTTTATTGCGCAGTGAGTAGAGGTGAGAGATGGAATAGGTCTTGGTGCACAGAACTTTGAGTTCAGGAAGCTTCTGCACGAAGGTGCGCAGCTCAGAGACATTCATTAGGTACTTAGATAGTAGCCTACAGTGAGTTCTGTACTTGGCTACTTTCTTATCCATGCGCTTGTCATAACTCTCCGACGCATCCCATAGCTCATCAAATAGAACAGAGGACCAGTCTAGAGCATCGCCATTATAAACTGTAGCGCAATAAGCCCACTGCTTGGAAATGAACTTGCCCTTATTTCCATTTTTGCAGTTTACTGAGTCACCAATAATGGTGGACATGTGATACATCACCTCACCAAATTCGTTGCGATCATGAATGATCCACTTCTTTACAAGAGTGGGTTCCCCAACCAGTTTCTGCGCAAGCTTGTTTTGTTTAGCTTCAGAATATACTTCTGGCGCATCATCAACATTGAACCCGCAAAGCTTCTTAAGTGACGCAGGAACAATGCGTACTGAATAATTCTGAACAACTGAGCGGATAACATCAATCTTTGCTCGAGTTTGCTTGTGCGTCATGGTGACTCTCTCTGCATTTTCAAAGAACTCGTCTACAGGAGAGGGGACATAGAAGTCCTGATCCAGTGTAAAGAGAGGTAAGATGCCGGAGGAATCCATAAGATGAACAATCCTGCGTCCGACAGCGTCTTTGTGTAGCGCAGCAAGATCTAATTCCCAGCCTTGTAGGAAATAGAAAGAATTCTGCGCAAAACAAGAAATAGTTTAGACAAGAATCACACATGGAGCGAAGCGCATGCGCAGATATCGCAGATATACGTATGCGCAGCAACTCCATACTAAAAGAACAAGAAAGTAATACGCACAAATAGGTAAAAATGCGCAAAAGCAAGTATGCATGCGCAAAAACGCAAACACTTAGAAATTCTTATGCGACCCAAATCATAAGAGAGAAATAAGAACTTGATGAACACGGAATAATAGAACATGAACACGAAGAACACCAAGAACACCAAAAATCAAAGATTTACCAAAATGGACAAAAAAACATGTCGAAATGACCGCATTGCAAGGACGAAAACAACCATAACAACGAAATTTCCAAAAACATGAGATTAAGCCCAGAAACTGAAGAAAACTGTTCGTCTGCTCAAGATATTTTTGAACGAAAATTTTTGCAGAAAACGTGTGAAAACAGTATTGATCGTTAAATAAAGTAGATATATATGTAGATAAGAGAGAGAAGAACCCAAAACAACAAACGATTTTAAAAATGATTAAAAGATGAGAGAAAAATCGAAAAAGGGAGTTTTATGAACTCGAGACTCAACAATGGCGGATTGACAGAAAATGAGTTCAAGGGTCAGAAATTGTTACCATGTCGTCGACGGTCTTAGCTTCTGGGGGAGGAACCTCTTCAACCGGTTCATGGACCTCAACAAATACCTTATCTTTTGATTTTTGGGGAGCTATTTAAATGGTACTAGGGTTTTTGAAATGAGAAAGAGGGAGAAGGGATTTGCAGATTTTGAAAGGAAAATCAAAGAGAAAAGAAAAGGAAATGATTGGGAGGTGGAGAGTAGGTTGCAGAGGAGAGAAAATGATGAATTTGTGAAAGAGGAGAGTGAGTAGGAGAGAGAGAAAGAGAAGAGTCAAAAGGGATTTATACCAAAAAGGGAAAAGGCGCATGATGTCAGCAGCCGGTTTGGTGAAAGACGGCGATTTGGTGAGAAACAGCAGAGGCGCACGATAGCGAAGCTACGTGGCTGAATGGGGAACGCGCGTGCGCAGACCTGACGCGCGCGTGTGTGAGCAGGTCTAGGCAGTCACAGTCATATCAACTCCCTCATAAATGTTGCTCAGGAATTCTAACAGGCGCTATCATCAATGGCCGTATGCATTAATGATAATGGGACACGCGCAGGGGCAAAAGCGTAATTTCCCAAGAAAATTCAAAAATTAAGGCGAGGGAAAAAATTTAATTGCACAAGTACCCTTGTGAACTAAGCGTTGACTTTTCAGTCAGGGACCTATGTGCAATTTCTAATAAATAGAAGACTTACATGCGATCCACGAAGTGTACGTATGTTAAAATCATGCGCAGAGCTTAAATAGCGCAATAGATTCTATTAAAAACTTAACATTAGAGTCATGCGCAAATGAATTACTGCGCATGGGTTGCGCAGAAGCATAGATCTTGACCTATGATGAACACCATCAAGTAAACACAAGATTATTAGTATTAACAGATCATATGGACAAGTTAGCTAAGTTTAAGCATACCCATTTCTCATTCAAGAATACAAATCTCTTTGAGTCAAGAGCCTTTGTAAGGATATCAGCAATGTGATTATCTGTGCCCACGTGCTCTAAATGAATGTTTCCTTTTTCCACGTGATCCTTGAGAAAATGATATTTGATGTCGATGTGCTTTGTCTTTGAATGCATGACAGGATTGTTGGAGACTGCTATGGTGGACATATTATCGCAGAAAATTGGACAATTTCCTTCATGAATTCCATAGTCCACCAATTGTTGCTTCATCCATAGGATTTGGCAACAGCAGCTTCCAGCAATCGAAATTCGAATCTTTGGTTTACCAAAGTCCAAGGTTAACAGTTCCAGAAAGATAACGAATAATGCGTTTAACAGCAGTTAAGTGCACTTCTCTAGGGTATGCTTGATAGCGCGCACAGACACAAACACTAAACATAATATCTGGCCTACTAGCAGTAAGATAAAGGAGAGAGCCAATCATACCTCGATATAAAGTTTGATCAACTTTCTTACCTTTTAAGTCTTTGTCAAGCTTATTGCCCGTGGCCATTGGAGTGTCGTATGCTTTAGCATTCTCAAGTCCAAATTTCTTGATTAAGTCTCTTGTGTATTTGGCTTGATTTATGAAGATGCCATCATTCAATTGCTTGATTTGAAGTCCGAGGAAAAATGTGAGTTCTCCCATCATGCTCATCCCAAACTTGTTTTTCATGAGCTTTTCAAAGCGCTTACAAAGTAACTCATTAGTAGAACCAAATATAATATCATCGACATAAATTTGAACAAGTAAAGAATGATCATTATACTTAGCAATAAAAAGAGTTGTATCGATTTTACCGCGCTTGAAGCCTTTCTCTAGTAGGAATTTTGATAGAGTATCGTACCATGCTCTTGGAGCTTGCTTAAGTCCATACAAAGCTTTCTGAAGCTTTAAGACGTGATTTGGAAATCTGCTATCTTCAAATCCAAGAGGTTGAGCTACGTAGACCGTCTCTTGGAGTTCACCGTTGAGAAATGCGCTCTTCACATCCATTTGATAAAGCTTGAATTTTTTGTGAGAGGCATAAGCTAAGAAAATTCTGATAGCTTCTAGTCTTGCTACAGGTGCAAAAGTTTCATCATAGTCGATTCCTTGCTCTTGCCTATAGCCTTGCGCAACCAACCTTGCTTTGTTTCTGGTGATGCTTCCATTCTCATCCATCTTGTTTCTGAATACCCATTTTGTACCAATAACTCCTTGGTCATGAGGTCTGGGTACTAAGGTCCAAACCTTGCAGTGCTCAAATTGGTTAAGCTTTTCTTGCATAGCAGTAACCCAGCTTGAATCTTGGAGCGCTTCATCAATCTTCTTTGGTTCGATTTGAGAGATAAAGGAGTGATATTCATCATCAAAGTTTGATGCTCTCCTAGTACGAACCCCTACATTGAGATCACCAATGATGTTTGAAGTTGGATGATCTCTAACTTCACGAACCTCAGGGGGTAAGTTGGGTTGAGTAGTAGGAATACGAATATCTTCAATAGGTACTTCATTAGCTCCAGCATCAAGATCATCAAAGGTGATTTGCTGAAGTGGAGAAACATCATGCGCAGGAGGGGGTGTCTGCGCATCAGGAGTCGTCACTTCTGGCGCAGCATCCGGAGTTGGGGCATGAGATGGACTTGCTTGATTCTAACTTTGATTATCTTGATTATCATTTTGCGCAGGTGCAGTTTGAGGCTGCGTACCTGTCTCATCATTCTCAACAGAATTATCAGAATCATTTGGAGCCAAATGTGGCTCAAGGAGATAATGCTCATCAAAAGTAACATGTACAGATTCTACAATTACTAGAGTAGTTCTATTAAAAACACGAAAAGTTTTAGAATGTTTGGCATACCCAACAAAAATACCTTCACCTGCTTTGGCGTCAAATTTACCTCTATGATCTTTGCCGTTGTAAAGGATATAGCATTTGCAGCCAAAGATCTTGAAGAAAGAAATGTTGGGCGCTCTTCCTCTCCATAGCTCATATGGAGTCTTGTTGTAGGCTTTGTTGATGAGGGATCTATTCTGAGTAAAGCAAGCAGTGTTGACAGCTTCTCCCCAGAAATACTTTGGAAGCTTTGCTTCTGCTATCATTGTTTTTCCAGCCTCAATCAACGTGCGATTCTTTCTTTCCACAACGCCATTTTGTTGAGGAACTCCAGCAGCAGAGAAATTGTGATCAATTCCATGATCATCACAATATTGAGCAACACCGTTATTCTTGAATTCAGTTCCATTGTCTGATCTAACGCTTACGATGTCGTCTTCTTTTTGAGTTTGGAGCCTTCGAAATAGAGCAGTCAAGATATCATAGCAGTCATCTTTGGATATCATAATTTCGACCCATGTGTATCTTGAGTAGTCATCCACCACAACTAAGGTATATTTGTTTCCTCCAATGCTCGCGGTGGTGACATGTCCAACCAAATCCATGTGAAGCAGTTGTAAACATTTGGAAGTTGAGGAAGTAATCTTGCTGGAGAAAGACTGCTTAGGTTGTTTACCGAGCTGGCATGCTGCGCATTTTCTGTCATGATGGTCAGCTACTTTGGGAAGTTCTTTGACAAGATTTGCCCGTCCTAGCTTAGCCAAATACTTGAAGTTCAAATGACTTAAGCGCTTGTGCCATAGCCAGCTGCTTTCACTTACATTCTTTGCTACAAAACAGAGATTAGTGATAGAATTTATAGCTGTAAGATCAATAATGTAAACATTAGTCTTACGAGTCCCTGTGAGCAAAGTTAGTCCGGATGTGCCATCTTTGATATAGCAGTGCGTTGCAGTGATGTGACATTCCAAACCTTTATCGCAGAATTGTGATATGGATAGCAGGTTGTGCTTGAGTCCTTCTACGAGCGCAACTTTCTCAATGCACACTTTATCCTTTCTGATTCTTCCATATCCAACTACGTGCCCTTTGTTGTTATCTCCAAAAGTTATAGAGGGACCTCTTCCTTCATGCACATCTTCAAGAGCGGTGACATCTCCAGTCATGTATCTAGAACATCCACTGTCGAGGTACCATATATGCGCTTTAGTTTGTGAAGAGTGCGCAGTGAAGCAGGAGACCTGAAAAATAGACATTAAAAAGAACGCAGGTCCCCTTTATTCTTGGGTCCTAGAGTTAGCAACTTTTGACAACCCACTCCTGTCTGAACTTAGGATTTTTACGTCCCTTGGCATTAGGAGCAAATCACAAAAGGCATTCTGCAGCCTTGTGACCTAAACCATCACACAAAACACAATGATGTAAGCCACTTATAGATTGAGTTTTTACAAACTCTTTACTTTTCTTTGGCTTAGCATTCTGAACTGGAGCAGTTGAACTAGCTTTGACAAATATCATTTTCTGAGGTTTGGGTGCGCTTTTCTTAAGAATGCGCATCTGGCGTTGGTGCGCATGGCCCTTTTGCGCAGATTTGACATTCAAAGTTGAAGCGCAACCATAGTCAGAATATGAATTGTCATGCGCAGGTTCAACTTTAGCCTTACCCTTGGCTTTCCCAGTTTGCTTCTTTGGTAGACATAATGGAAATTTTGTCTCTGGACTTTCTCCTGTTCTTTACCCATTGAAGCAGAATGCTTTGATTTAGGAATTTCAATAGTTTGCTGTGGTGAAAACTTTTCCTTTTCAGTGCAAACTGCGCATTTAAAGTTATCACTAGTTGAGAACCCCAAGCCTTCCCTATCTCCACTGGCTTTTGGGATTCTAGAATTTGATCCATAGTGACACGAGATTTGGTCCACTCATCAGTGATGTTTTTGAGATCAGCTACTTGAGCAGCTAATTCTTCGTTTTTTACTTTAAATAGCACATTTTGATCTTTAAGAAAACGGTTCTTTTCAGTAAGAGGAGTCATGCTCTTAATCTGCTCCTTAACGAGGGTGATCTCAAATTTTAAAAGAGTTTTCTCCATCTTAAGCTGTGAAATTTCTCCAATTGATAAGTCCACTGCTTCTTTCATAGAATTCAATTTCTTGATTACCTTTTCAGCTTGCTGTAAAATAGACTCGCGCTCAGCAGCAGAGTCATTCTTTTCTATTACAATTTCAGCAGGAATTTCAAGAGATTCTTTACGCGGAGGTGCAGCTACAAATTTCTTTGATAAGTCTGCTCTGGAAAATAAGTATTTGCCATTCTGTCTGCTTGGAGTCAGATGTCCCATTTCCACCAGTTCTGTGATGGTGGGACCTTTCCTCTGAATTGTACTTGGTGCGGCCTTTGTGTCCGTATCGGGATCATTGTCTGACTCGCTATCAGCATCATCATTAGCCACCAAGCAGAGCAGTCCATCCTCAGAGTCATCATCACTGTCTTCAGTGTCGGTCTCTATCCAAGTCTTCAGTTCCTTTTCTGCGCAGTCTTCTTCAGCAATCATTCCGCGCTGCTTTGATGATCTCTGCGCAGTATTTCTCTTTATGTACTCAAATTTCGGAGTAGGGGATTTTGAAGCAAAATGACTGGGCTTTCTGCAGTTGTAGCAGACCAAGTCATCATCTTTCTTTGAGTCTCTGCCACGAGAGAATTTAGCTGGAGCTTTACTTGAGGATCCTGGCTTGGAGAATTTCCTGAACTTTTGAAATCGTTTTACGAACATAGCGAAATCATCATCATCCATTTCAAGTAGAGAGGAAGTAGAGACTTTGTCTGAGGTTTGAGCAGGCGCAGGTTCCTTTTGCGCAACATAGGAAACAAGTTTTCCTTTGCCTTCAGTTTCGTCATTTCGATCAAGTTTTAGCTCATACACTTTTAAGTTAGAGTATAAGCTGCGCAGTGGCCAAGTATCTAGAAATACAGAATCTTCCAGATGAATTGCCTTGTGCACATATCTGGAACCTAGCGCATCCAAGAATTGAGAATTAACTTCTTTATTAGTGAATGTGGTTCCAAGAGATTTACAAGAGTTTACAACAGCACAGAAGCGATCATAGGTTTGTCTCAAGGTTTCACCATCCTTTCTCATGAAGCAGTTGAATTTTCTTTGCACCACAAATCTTTTGTTTTCCTTGCTTACTTTGTCTCCATTCACATATCCTTCAATAGCATCCCATAGTTCCTTTGCAGTTCCACCGCTCACAATTTGATTGTGCGTGGAGAGGTCTAGAGTGCTAAGAATGATGTTTCTTGCTCTTCCATCATAGCCAACCCATTTGTTTTCTTCATCGGTCCATTCCTCTTTGGCCTTCTTTATTGTAGGATTGTTCTTGTTGGTAGCAGCATCTGGATTGGCCTTCATTGGAATGTAGGGTCCTTCAAAAACGATGTCGTGGAGGATCTCGTCGATAGAAGAAAAATGAGTGAGCATGCAGTGCTTCCAGATTTCAAAGTGATCTTCATTCAGCACTGGAACATGTGAATAGTTAGCCATTGCCCAAGATTTTGAAGCCATCTTGAATCGGCACCCAAGCTCTTAAGCTTGAAAAACAGATACAAGTTTTATGAAGGTGTTTGCTCTGATACCACTTGTTGGTCCCAAAGGGGCAACAAGGGTATGAAAATCGCTAGAGGGGGGGGGTGAATAGCGTTTTAAAAATTCTTTTCAAACCATTTTGCAAAGCAATAGCGTATGCGCACAGTTCTCAAATAAGCTAGGTATAGCGCGCAGAGATAGTGTGAAATACACAGCGAAAATTTAAGCAGCTACTGCGCAGGAAAAGGCTGCGCAGAGATAAAAACGCACGCGCTAAGTTTTGGCTTAAAGTGTTGGATAAAAAGGATTCTAAGCCAATAATCAATAACAAACACAGCAGCAATAATAGCAATCTGATAAGATCAAACAAAGCAATAATTCAGAAATGATTAAGCATGAAATAAATAGCGAGAATAAGGAACATGCTATTTGGAGAGGTTCGATCGATGAAAGATCTGTTGGGTTTCATAGCAACATGCGCAGCGGAATTAAGCATTTAAAATATAATGAAACCCAAAGCCCATAGATCCATTCATATGATTAAGTCAAATACAACAATCTGAATACTAGAATACTAACCCTTGATGCCTTTGATTTTGCAACCTTAAGTTCGATAGAGACTTGAAAACTTGATCACGATCATAGTAATAATCACGAACTTTGAAGATGATAAGTTTCACCCTCTAGCGGTATCCACATCACGAACGAATATCAAGAACACTTGATCTTGGTTGCTAGACCAAATTATAAAACACGTTTTCACAATTAATATGAACTATATGGAATTTTCTTTGTGTATAATTTTGTTCTTCAATCTGGGATTTCTTAGAACAAAATAAAACCCTCTCAAACTCTTTGGAGGCTTGCAAAACATTAGGTCTGAGTTATGGCCGAATTCTGGTGTTTATACACAAGTAAGACCTATTCCAAATAGGAAACTTGTGTTAAAACCCGTCCAAAATTCGATTCCGAGTCAAATTAGGAATCTGCCCCCGACAGTACTGTGCGGCCGCCCAAACTAAGGTGTACGGCCGCCCAAGTTCTTGTGCGGTCGCCCAAAGGCCCAGAAAAATCCAATTTTTCCAAATTTCCAATATAGTCCTTATTTAGGATTCGTTCTATTGTGTGTGACCCTCTAGGATTATACTAAGTTGGCAATGGGTTCAAACATGAAACCATAAGATATGATCAGGTTCTAGCAAACCGTCATACCTACCCAAATAGTATAACTAGATACAAGTTCGCATTCCTTTTAGAACATGTCATAATCCCTTTGTCCACGATGTCATTGAACACAAGTCATGGTCAACAAGTCAACTTGTATTGTTCAATACTTTCTCGATTCCGAATATGTTGATAATCCAAATGACATTGATCCAATCAATCTATTTGAGTTTGGCCAAACATTTCATCAACATCATTCCTTCGTGGGGCCCAAGCTTGACATCTCTCCGAAGAGGGACAAATCCATTTAGCTTATTATTCTTCCCTACGTGAATCCGATTACTCCAATCGTACCCTTTATAACTACCGTGTTAAGGTAGCGTTTGAATATGTCAAACATAATGTTCATCAAGTGGAAGACTATAATAACTTCATGTCTAAGGATTCAAATGACATAACTAATATGAGATTTATATATGACATCGACCATGACATAAATCTCATGCCGCGGGTCATGTCCAGTACCTTGTTCCAAACAAGTACCTATAAATCTAACATGATCATCCCATGATCATTTAGCCTTTATACTAGTGCTTAACAAGATCTAGGGACGGAGATTATTATAAGCAAACACGAGCCATAATAATAATCTTATTATCTCTTTATTATTATGAATAAAATGATAACTTATACAACGTTTAACAAACGTGCCTAGGGCACCAACACCAACAAGATCTACATCCTCTACCAAGATGGTTAGTTTTGGATTTTCTAATGGAGAGATTTATATTGATGTGAGGAGCTTTTACAAGATTACAAAGAATCAAAACTCAAATCAAAATCTATTCTATGAAGAACAAATCCTAGACTAAACCGGTGTATCTCAAGAAGTTAGATCGATATGATCAAAGCTTCAAGAGGTGTGTGTGTGTCAGAAATTCTGGGCTCTAAGAATCTATGAGATGAAGAGCACGAAGAATTCTGGGTGATACAAGGCTTTAGGATCTGGGCAGGAGTTTGAAGGTATGAAGGTTTAAAGGTTGATCTTGAATCTGGGAATATAAGTATCAATCTTCAGAACTTCAAGGATATTAGTAAGCACAAACTCTAGCAACTTGGAAATGAAGATGAGCAGGCTATTTATAGCTGAGAGCTTATAACTAGCCGTTGATGCTCTGAGCAAGGACGATGAGCTGGCACTATATGATTGGTGCGCAGATGTCCTTTTATAGCCGTTGGGCTCTGATCAAGGTTGATGACCTGGCACAATATGATTGGTGCGCAGGTGATATAGAGCCGTTGGAGACTGAGCATGAAGACCAAATTCAAAAGCTTCTTCTAGAAGGTTGACAGTTGTCTGTTTGAAATATTTCTCTTGAGCGCATCTCCACCGTTGGATCTGCTGAGTGTGCTTGCTTTGTCATTTCTGCACACCTCAGCACTTTAATAAGCGTACATCTTCAAAGCGTTTTCCAAGTTAGGTGATCTGAATGTATCGAAAACTGAGCAAGGAAGAATGCTGCGCAGGAGATACCTGCGCAGTGGTGTCCTGCGCAGACTAGTCCTGCGCAGTGACCACAGACTTGGTTAGATCTTTATTCCTTTTCGCTCCAAGTCCTATATTCTAAGCCTATACTATAAAATAGACTAAGCTAAAAATTGAAGTTATAAAGCTTCTTACATAGGGTCCTAAAGTCCATAAAATATTAATAGGTGATGGTATCAATCAATTCTAACATAAGTAAGAGGGTTAAGAAATAAGCATACCCAATACTTTGTGTCATATTTTCCCCTTTGTTACTTGGGTTCTTATGGTTATGGTTTGGTTTTCGGGATCCCGGCTTCAGCTCTTTGATGCTGCTCAGTTGATACCACTCAGATGGTTATATGTTTGATTCGAGAACCTTGGCTAATGTTCTTTCGGTAAACCTTGAATAAGTATCCACTTATGAGTGTTTTATTCCGCCTTACGTGTGGAAAGATGACTTGGCTTTACCTATCATCTTATGTGCTATGTGATGCTTATGATATTATTTGTTATACTTATCATTTTAGCATGAAACGTAGTTGCATTTTAGTAGTTTACTGAGATTCATTCTCACCCCTTATTTGTTTACTGCTTTAGATAAAGGCGAGTCCAGGGGATATGACACTTTGGCACGGGAGGACGTTACAGTGGTAAGAGTTGGGATTTGTTTTGTAAATGCTACATTACTTAGATGTAGTACTTTTGGGTAGAGTTTCTGTGACTTTATCATTTTGTAACACCATTATTTTGGATAATGTTGGTGTATGTACATTTGTATAAAAGTTTGTAAGCCTTCAGGCTAAGTACTTTCGTTTGTGAAAGAGTTGTTTGAAAGTTAAATGAAGTCTTTGAACTTCAAGTGTGGATTTTGTTAAACTTTATGAAAGTATATTTCGAAAATTTTTCTAAAAGTGTTTTATAACGTCTTCCACTCGTGTCCCGAGCGTGGGGCCAAGTAGGACCACGGGTCTGGGGCGCGACAGTATTAAAAGTCTTGTTTGATCACTTCATTGTTTGATCACTTCAACTTTCTTATCTCTTTGCAAACCATTTTCCCTATACATCTTTCCTCGATCTTGTCGTTAGCCTGCCTCAGGAGCGGCAAGCATTGTAATTGATAACTTTAAATAATGACACAAATTTATGATGCCAAATCATCGGTCGAGATTCAGTGAGTCAAGTTTTGCGAGATGTCAGTAAGCAATAGCCAATTTCATAATTATCAAATGTAGAGATAAGCATCAATTCAACAAAAGTAAAAATTGTTAATGATAAATAGTAAAGGACTTATCCCCAATAATTTTTAGAATCTCATTAAAATAATTAGATTAATATTAATAATATTCTGTGAACTAGACCTGGCAATTGGGTTGGGTCGGATCGAGCCGGGTTGAAATGTGTAACGGGTTGAAACGGGTAACGGGTTGAAACGGGTACAACCCGCCACAACCTGTTTAGCATACGGGTTACAATGAGGCAGGTCAACCCGTTAAGTCTGTTCTGTTTGTGTTGTTGCTGTACGTGTGTGTGTGAAGTGTGTTCTTATCAGCAAACAATGTGGTAGGTCTATTCGAGGGAAGCAAACATTGTTTTAGGCTAAACTGCTAAAGCTCACATACAATACTATCCAAAGAGAATTACAAAAGCTGCAATGTTAAAAAATGATTTAATAAGTCTTGAAATTTTATTAATTTTAAATTCCTATTTTTTAAAATAAAATTATGTTTTGAAGATAGAAAAAAAAAAAAGAGACTATTATTTTAAAATATGACATACAACTAGAGATTTTATAAAAATAAACTACTCCCTCCGTCCCAAAATGATCTTCTCATTTGGCATTTTTCATTGTCCCAAATAATTATTCACATTTCTACAACCAAGGCTTAGAAGTGCCCAAACAAAACATGACTAGTGAATCAAGTGTTCATATCC
The DNA here is from genome assembly GCA_026119855.1 of Campanula takesimana. Taxonomy (NCBI): domain Eukaryota; kingdom Viridiplantae; phylum Streptophyta; class Magnoliopsida; order Asterales; family Campanulaceae; genus Campanula; species Campanula takesimana. Next base: position 851,181 of record JAOWBW010000193.1, on the reverse strand, counting down.
TTAAAAAATTTGAATAGTAAAATGTGAGTATAATTTTGGGACGGAGGGAGTATTATTAGTAAGAATGAAAAAGAAAAAATAGGCAAAGGACATTTTGGTCAATAAAAAGTACTGGTTGACAGCTAGTAATTTTTTTATCAAAAAGATCCAAAAGTACACTTTCCTAATTGTTCACTTTTACCCTTCCCTTCCCCATCCACTCCTCATTCCCTTTCACTTCTCTCTCCTCTATTTTGAAACAAAATTAAAACAAACGTCAAAGAAGAAGCCAAGGAGACGGTGTTGTTACTTGTCGCCGGAATCGATGGAGAAATCTTTGATGTGTTCCAACTCAAGAGCCTTATTTTTTTTGGTATATTGATTTTGGGACAGAGAAAGAGGAATGACTAGGGTGTTTTTTTTCATACAAAATGCAAGGTGAAATTCACCACCGCCGCCGGTATCGACGCCGCCGCCGCCAGTCCGTCGTCCATCACGGTCAGTCTGGTTAGGTCCTCTCAGTTGCCGCCCATAGTCTTCAGTTGGGACAGGGAAGAATGACAGGTTTCGTTTCACATCTTCCGTTTGCGTCTGAATACTAACGGGTCAAACGGGTTAGCAGGTTAACCTACTTTAACCCGTGAAATTTGACGGGTTACCCGTTTTAACCCGTAAATTTTAACGGGTTGAATTGAGTTGGGTAAATAATGGGTTGGGTCGGGCGGGTTGATGGGTAATGAGCCATAATTGCCAGGCCATTTCTGTCAAAGTTAAGTATTTGCCAAACAAATTAAACATGGTAGCTTTTGGTCAATTTTCCCTGGTTTTATATGTATTGAGATACGGCCCACTATCTTAAGAGAATAGCCCAATCCACAAACTATTGGACTTGGTTAGTTTCCAAGTGACTTGAGACTTGAGTTGAATCCAGATCTCCTCCCTTCGTTCAAAATAAAAGAGGTGTAAATAATTTTGGAAAATAATTTTAAGTCAATTTAATTATTTTTAATAAAAACTCAAAACTTATTAGTCACAGTTTTATCGATGGTGTATCAATAACAAGTTTTAAAATTTTAGATTTTCATTTGGAAAACTAAATTACTTAAAGTTATTGCTCAAAGTTCATTGGTAATGATGACATAAAAGTGAAGACTACACATTCTGACGCATACTCAATTTCAACCGTTTATAACAATCTCGACCGTCCACATTCAATTCAGAGACTTAGAGATATGTCAGACATTTTTGCTCAGTCATGCATTTCGTCCATGTATTCATATATACTCACAACACCCGCTCACTTATCTTTATTGTTGAATACAAATACTCTCTCCTTTAACTCCACGCATGCCATTTTTATTGTGGGAATGAGGGATTGTACCAATGCACGTTCATCTTGTAAGACCATAATAGTCCTTTTGACTTGCAAAATGGGTTGCAGAATGCAGGAATAAAAAGATACTCCCTCTATCCCTAAATGAGTGTCCATTTTCAAGAAATCTTTGTCCCAAAATGAGTGTCTTTTTTTAACATAATTTTGTCCCTAAATGTTTTTTTTCGAATTTTTTTTCTCCGGTTTCTTTATACGTGCAAAACTAAATGTTTGGAAAGGAGATTACAAGATTATATATGAATCTTTGCTACCAAATTGTACACAAAGTTGAGATTTTCAATGTCCCTTAAAATGAAATTTGGACACTCATTTAGGGACAGAGGTAGTGTTGGAACAATTTAAGATCCCTGAAAGCCACACTCATATTTAGAAGGAGATTGAGGAAGGAGATGAAGGCGGAAACGTACAATACCTGTTGAATCCATCTTTAGACGTAGGGAGAAATGAAGAACAAGTAGGGAGAAGTGTTCTTCTAAATGATAAGTGTCTCTCAATCTCTCAAAAGTCTTCCAACAATATGAAGTAATTTAGATGAGAGAAAGTAAGAATGAAGTATGTTTTAGGCTTGATGGAGAAGCCTTTAAATAGTAAACATGGTGACACTTCATTTAGGGACCACACCCTTTCAAGCTTAATGATGTTATATTACCCTTTTGCCCATCACAATTAGATAATCCTACATCCAGGAATTCTACGCATTTTATTATCAACTACACTTTATAATAACATTATAGGTATGATTTCATGTATGGAATTACTAAGTGACTTGTAATGCAAGCCATGTTCTAACAATCTCCCACTTGGGTTGCAAAACAAGTCTTTCCTTTAAAACCATAAATATAATACAAATGACAACCCAAATGTGCGCACTTTGTTGTCATCTATAACAATCTCGTCCATTAGTCATCCAAGTATAAGGACTAAAGGGGCAGTCGTTGTAATTGATTCGCAACTAAACCCACAGTAATCACGTGTACAAATCCAACTAAATGACATAGATCAAAAGTGTAGATGTGTAGCATGGAATCATTATGAATATATGCATATTCTTCCAACTAGTCCAACTTAACCAAATGAGATCAAAACTTTAAAATAAGAGAGCAACTAATGAAAGGACAACACAAACTCCCACTATACCAAATGTTATTAAGATCGTTACACCCATGTGAAACACTGAATATAATAACGCTTTCATAAACGGATCCTCTAAAATGGAGTTTGTTTCTATAAGTTGTATTTCTTTGTTCATTTTCCTTTACTACAAGAAAACTTAATGTCTATATCCTTCAGACTTTGATGAACTCTTGTTGTTATAAGACTGCCGTCCGATTGTCACCATAAAACTTAAGCGGTCTTTCGACACTTGTTGATCCTTTAGACTTCTCATTACTTGCAACCACATTTTCTTTCCCTCTCCTCTTGTCCCATGAGAAAAGGTAGATGCTAAATGAGCACATTTAGTTCTAAATCGCTTTTAACATATCTTCCTCTTGTGTCATAAGTGAAAGTAATTCATTAATATTTCACTTATCTTTTGACAATTATAGGTAACCTCAAGGTGACCAAACCGAGGAGGAAGAAAGATCAAAACTAAATGCATAAGAATATCTTTCGATATCCCGGACTTAAGTGCTTTTAGTTTTTGTCGATAGGTGAACTATTTCTAAAATGTACACCCTTAAATTTCTGGTACCCTTATACCTTATGGAAACGAGCTTCCTTAAGGGTATCAAGGAACGTTTCAGCATCAACATCCTCGGAGACAATGTCCAAAAGGTCTCCGGGACAACATTCTTTATTATCATTAGGCTCACGCGGTTGGATTATTTTTACTTCTCAGCACTTAAGCAATAAGAAGATAAACGGATCCCTTAATGCGAGTTTTAGGTCTATTGTTAGGTTATTTCCGCAAGTGCACGGGTGTATGTAGCATAGATAGTGCAAGAGCGAGTCGATCCCACGAGGACAACTTTACTTATAAAATATTTTTTGCTTAAAATAAGAAAATAAAGAAAAGATAATGGTTGGGGGTTATAAAATTGTTTGTCACTAAACTAGAAATGAAATTGCAACTACTATAACTTAGACAAAAACTCTTATATTTTAAGGAATCCTCGTGATTGAAACATCAACAACATATATTCATCAACTATCCATGCTCTATTTAGATTAATGTTTCATTTTAAAACAAGGATGGTATGCTTGGCCTACACTACTTCTCACGATCAAGCAAGTAGCGTTTGTATTCTCATACTAATTATGCCCTATCTCTCGATGGCCCATAATTAGTAAGAATCCATTAAGTTTTCTTCATGAAAATCAGCATACTTTCCACTCAAGGAGCATCCCTAAGCCATTACACTACTCTCGTGAGTAATGAACTTAGTTCTGACTATATGGATCCGCTAATCAAGGTTCTCCGATCAGTACTTCCCTTGATTAACTAAGATTCATACAAATCATGGACGTCATCATGGTTGCAGGCGTTAGAGTTTGATATAGTAGAATTGTTTAAGATGAAGAGAAGAATTTCAGAGCATGACTACTTAATAAACATAAATGTTATTGAGTTTCCAACCCCAAGAAAATGGGGGATTACTCACAAGCCATATAAATAACAACAAGAATAAGATAAAGAAGAAAAGATAGAAGAAGAGATACTTATTCTGAATTGAAATGAAGATAAAAGACTTGAAAAGAACCTCTGAATATTATTGATGAAGAACTCAGAATATTTCTCAAGAAAAGTTGAATATCTTTCACAAATTCTGAGAATTTATTGATGTTTTAGAGTACAAATTTTCACTATAGTAAGTTTACAATGTTTCTAGATATGTAAAACTACTGATATCTATCTCTATATATAGGCCTTGGACCAAGGGAAGTGATTATTCCCGGATGCCTCCTTGAAAAGGTGCTTTTTGGAGAAGTCTGGAAAATTGCTGAACAGGGGGTGCTCGGCCGAGTCAAGGAAGGTGCTCGGCCGAGCAAGCCTTCGAAAATGACTTCTGCCTTTCTGATGCCTATGCTCAGCCGAGTCAAGGGTGGTGCTCGGCCAAGCAACTGCTGGAGCACTTTTATTCTTCAATTTTCTTTGTCCAGTTAATTTGCTCCTTATTTATTTGTTTCACCTTCCTCCAAGAGATGTCCAAAGCTCATAATAATGCTCCAAAACCTGTATTATATATAAACATACTACCAAGTGCATTATATCCGCATAATGAGATAAAATCAAATAGTTTAAGCTAATAATTACTTAAAATAAGGTAAATAAACTATATTTTTGGACCTTAAATGACTATAAAATAGTCATTTATCATCTATATAGCCTAAGATCATAATTATTTGTTTTCCAAGTTTTAAAATTAGTCCCATTTAGCATTGGCATGGTACTCATAGCAGTAATAACGGATGAAGCAATAAGTAAATCTGTTGGGTTTTTGAGAACAAAAGAATGAAAACAAAACATAAATAAGAAACTACACAATGAATAAATGATTAATTATATCAATGAAATCCATCAATAAGGTAATCAACATGACATCAAAACTAATCTTTGGATTGCGAGTTGACTCATAAATGATTACCTTAGGTAACAAGTAATTTGAACAATGTTTTAATCAAATGCTTAATCTTCCTTTGGGCCGACATAAGTATCTAACAAAACCGGCTTAATGTTCATTTTATTTGTTACCACTTGAATGCCCAAGTTTAGTCAAATGTCAAGATCTTCTTTGAAAAATTCATGTATTCACATATCAACTTAAACATTCAACACTTTAATAATTTTGGATTTAAATAACGTTAATCACTTAGGCGATAATATTATTTAAACAATGAATAAAATTATTTAAGCATATAATTAATCAAGGTTTTAAGGTTTAAAAAATTCCAGATTCTGTGAACAGTAACTGCTCGGCCGAGCATAGGGAAGTGCACGGTCGAGCACCATTTACAGAAACATTTGGCCTTTCGACATGAAGTGCACGGCCGCGCAGAATAAAGGACACGACCGTGCAGTCCAATGGGGTCCGACCGGACTGGTCTAAATACCCGGCCGGACCATGCCATAAGGTCCGACCGGACCATTCCTTATACCCGCCCGGATCAAACCCCTATCAAGCCACCGGTTCAAAATTTTTATGGGTCCGACCGGACCTTGAATAATGCTCGCCCGGACCAAAGTATGAACAGTAACACCGATTCAAGAATTCATGGTGCACGGCCGAGCAAATCAAAGACTCGGCCGTGCAGAAGGCCTTTTCTGCATTCTGACTTTTTCCAAATTTTTCCCAAAAGGCATGAATAACAAGTAGATCCACATGGTATGTACTTAAAACATAAAACCATGTTATTTAGGGATAATCTTGTTTTTAAATCAATGGAATCAAGTGAGTAGATCCACATGGTATGTACTTAAAACATAAAACCATGTTTTGAATGGATAGTCTCACTTGAACCATTTTTAATGAACAAAAACTTTTCAAACCATTTTTTTTTTTAATTCAGATGATGATTATTTGCACTCTATAAATGAATTAGAGTTACTAATCAACATCAAAACTTAATGATTCAACAGGGAAAATGAATCAAAATTTTAAAGCATTAAAGCTTTCCAAAAGAACTCAACTCAAACCAAATATGAGCGGTGCTCTGATACCAATTGTTGGAACAATTTAAGATCCCTGAAGCCACACTCATATTTAGAAGGAGATTGAGGAAGGAGATGAAGGCGGAAGCGTACAATACCTGTTGAATCCATCTTTAGACGTTGTAGGGAGAAATGAAGAACAAGTAGGGAGAAGTGTTCTTCTAAATGATAAGTGTCTCTTAATCTCTCAAAAGTCTTCCAACAATATGAAGTAATTTAGATGAGAGAAAGTAAGAATGAAGTATGTTTTAGGCTTGATGGAGAAGCCTTTAAATAGTAAACATGGTGACACTTCATTTAGGGACCACACCCTTTCAAGCTTAATGATGTTATATTACCTTTTTGCCCATCACAATTAGATAATCCTACATCCAGGAATTCTACACATTTTATTATCAACTACACTTTATAATAACATTATAGGTATGATTTCATGTATAGAATTACTAAGTGACTTGTAATGCAAGCCATGTTCTAACATGTAGTAGTAACTAGCAATAAAGTAAAAGTACAGAAATTGCAAATATAATCATTCAAGCCAATGACATTAGAGTTAATACAGTTGTACAAGTAGGGTACAAGTATTGAGTTATTGTTGATGGGAACAATCAGTCACTCAAACCTTCCCCACTTGATCACTTATTTTATTTTTTTTTCAATAGATTCTCCCACGTACCATGCACAGTACTTCCTTCAATGCATATAGTACAATACATAAATAGATATATAAGCTAGTGTATGTATAGATTAGGTCTAGCTAGCGCTTCCTGCAAGCAGTTTCACGTTGACAGTTAAAGAAGACAGCAGCAACAGGCAAACCAAGTTGATTTTCTTCTGCAAATCTTCTTGTGTTGAATCTGTCCCTGCTACTTGGAATATTGCTCACACTATGCCTTCCCTTTTGTTTAAATAAAAGGAATGCAAACCTGTGTATACCTATATTTGGCCTTGGTAATTCATAGCTTACCACTTCTTTTCCTGCAAAAAGCAAGTTTTAAAAAATTTAGTTTTTTTTTTTTTTAAAAAAATGAACCAACAAGTTTTGTAGCGGACGAGAAACTACTGCAGCAACAGCTAAGATCAAATGGATGGTTGTGGCCCCATTGAACACCCTGTTCGCTAGCATCTTTCAATGATGTCGTGAAAGACGTGATGGTTAATGATTTAGGGCATGTGTAATTAGACTTCAATGAAGTAGATTTTTATGCCTAGGGTGATGAGCACCGAGTAGTAACCATAAGAGGCTATGGGTGGTGGTGCTAGGGTGGGTTACCAGACCATAGTGAGGCCGAGGGGTGGTTGTTGTGGAGAGTGATAAGGGTTTTTGCCGTAAACAGTGAAAAAGGGGAAGATTCCCGTATGTAATTTTGTTTCAGCGCAGCAGTTTTGAAAGTGCGATTCCGGCTTCGTTTGTGGTCCGATCGGGGTGATTTTTTCGCTTGGGTTTTCCTAAGAGATAGGGCTTCGATCCTATTGGTGTCGATCGGGATTTTCAGGTATCTGGATATGTGATTTTTCTGGTTTAATTTGCTGCAGTTTCTGAGTATATTGTTGGGGCTGTTTTGGTGTGTTGGTTTAGAGAGGTTGGTTAGGAGGGGTTTGAAGATGGAAGTTGAAGAAGGGTGTGGCGGCTAGGATGTTGGGTGTTGGTTTTTTTTTGTTGTAGGTGTTTGAGAAGTGAGGGTTTCGGCTATGAAGTTTTTGCCGTGAGGAGTTTTGGCAAAGGTTGAAGCACGTGGTGTCACCTTGGTCGTCACCATTGTACAGGGGCAGACCTCCCATATGTATAGCAGGTGCAAGTGCACCCGGTGAATTTGTAATACCAAGAAGGGGAAATGGATGTTTTTATAGTATATGTATTCTGTGCACCACCAAAAAGCATAATGCTTTGCTAGTGCAGTTGGTAAAGGAATGCAACAGTACACAGGTTTGAATCCTCCCATGCCCCTTAGTGTTGCCTTTTTAATTAATATTTCTTTTTTTTTTTACCCTTTCATTATGTGCAGAATATAATTAATTTATGGATTAATTTTTCAAAAGTACTTGAAACAAAACATAATTTTTAATAAAAGACTAAATCATTAACAAGCTTACTATGTAATTTTAAAATGATTGAAATGTCAAACAAGACTATCAGTTTGATACGGAAAGAGTAAAATTCATTTGTCTACGATTATGATCAATTTTTTAAATGATTGTCTTTTATATTTCATTGGAAATGATTTGCTTAGAAAAGTTACGAGAAGGATTTTATTAAATGTTTTCAATGTATAAAAACGTGTAGGATAAATTTAATTTCGATATTTGTATTGTTTATTCTTATGAGACAACTGTATTTGAAGTTAAGTATTGTAATGTAATTGTGTTATAAATTTTTTTATTTTGAAATTATGTAGTGTAAATTGTGCACCCGGTGTTTAGAATTCACAGGTTCGCCACTGCCGCCGTTGTAGGGGTTGTACTACATGGGAGATAATTTGGTCGTCACATGACGAGGTTGTGGTTGTTACGTCACGAAGACGGGGTGTGTGGTTTTTACGTCGTAATGACGGTTTACTTGTTGGTGAGTGAAGTTGAGACCGGGGGGGGGGGGGGTGATGTGGTAAGAAGAGGTGGTGGGATTGGTGATTGGATTATGCCTAGGGTGATGAGCACCGAGTAGTAACCATAAGAGGCTATGGGTGGTGGTGCTAGGGTGGGTTACCAGACCATAGTGAGGCCGAGGGGTGGTTGTTGTGGAGAGTGATAAGGGTTTTTGCCGTAAACAGTGAAAAAGGGGAAGATTCCCGTATGTAATTTTGTTTCAGCGCAACAGTTTTGAAAGTGCGATTCTGGCTTCGTTTGTGGTCCGATCGGGGTGATTTTTTCGCTTGGGTTTTCCTAAGAGATAGGGCTTCGATCCTATTGGTGTCGATCGGGATTTTCAGGTATCTGGTTATGTGATTTTTCTGGTTTAATTTGCTGCAGTTTCTGAGTATATTGTTGGGGCTGTTTTGGTGTGTTGGTTTAGAGAGGTTGGTTAGGAGGGGTTTGAAGATGGAGGTTGAAGAAGGGTGTGGCAGCTAGGATGTTGGGTGTTGGGTTTTTTTGGTTGTAGGTGTTTGAGAAGTGAGGGTTTCAGCTATGAAGGTTTTGCCGTCAGGAGTTTTGGCAAAGGTTGAAGCACGTGGTGTCACCTTGGTCGTCACCGTTGTACAGGGGCGGACCTCCCATATGTATAGCAGGTGCAAGTGCACCCGGTGAATTTGTAATACCAAGAAGGGAAAATGGATGTTTTTATAGTATATGTATTCTGTGCACCACCAAAAAGCATAATGCTTTGCTAGTGCAGTTGGTAAAGGAATGCAACAGTACACAGGTTTGAATCCTCCCATGCCCCTTAGTGTTGCCTTTTTAATTAATATTTTTTTTTTTTTAACCCTTTCATTATGTGCAGAATATAATTAATTTATGGATTAATTTTTCAAAAGTACTTGAAACAAAACATAATTTTTAATAAAAGACTAAATCATTAACAAGCTTACTATGTAATTTTAAAATGATTGAAATGTCAAACAAGACTATCAGTTTGATACGGAAAGAGTAAAATTCATTTCGTCTGCTCAAGATATTTTTGAACGAAAAATTTTGCAGAAAACGTGTGAAAACAGTATTGATCGTTAAATAAAGTAGATATATATGTAGATAAGAGAGAGAAGAACCCAAAACAACAAACGATTTTAAAAATGATTAAAAGATGAGAGAAAAATCGAAAAAGGGAGTTTTATGAACTCGAGACTCAACAATGGCGGATTGACAGAAAATGAGTTCAAGGGTCAGAAATTGTTACCATGTCGTCGACGGTCTTAGCTTCTGGGGGAGGAACCTCTTCAACCGGTTCATGGACCTCAACAAATACCTTATCTTTTGATTTTTGGGGAGCTATTTAAATGGTACTAGGGTTTTTGAAATGAGAAAGAGGGAGAAGGGATTTGCAGATTTTGAAAGGAAAATAAAAGAGAAAAGAAAAGGAAATGATTGGGAGGTGGAGAGTAGGTTGCAGAGGAGAGAAAATGATGAATTTGTGAAAGAGGAGAGTGAGTAGGAGAGAGAGAAAGAGAAGAGTCAAAAGGGATTTATACCAAAAAGGGAAAAGGCGCATGATGTCAGCAGCCGGTTTGGTGAAAGACGGCGATTTGGTGAGAAACAGCAGAGGCGCACGATAGCGAAGCTACGTGGTTGAATGGGGAACGCGCGTGCGCAGACCTGACGCGCGCGTGTGTGAGCAGGTCTAGGCAGTCACAGTCATATCAACTCCCTCATAAATGTTGCTCAGGAATTCTAACAGGCGCTATCATCAATGGCCGTATGCATTAATGATAATGGGACACGCGCAGGGGCAAAAGCGTAATTTCCCAAGAAAATTCAAAAATTAAGGCGAGGGAAAAAATTTAATTGCACAAGTACCCTTGTGAACTAAGCGTTGACTTTTCAGTCAGGGACCTATGTGCAATTTCTAATAAATAGAAGACTTACATGCGATCCACGAAGTGTACGTATGTTAAAATCATGCGCAGAGCTTAAATAGCGCAATAGATTCTATTAAAAACTTAACATTAGAGTCATGCGCAAATGAATTACTACGCATGGGTTGCGCAGAAGCATAGATCTTGACCTATGATGAACACCATCAAGTAAACACAAGATTATTAGTATTAACAGATCATATGGACAAGTTAGCTAAGTTTAAGCATACCCATTTCTCATTCAAGAATACAAATCTCTTTGAGTCAAGAGCCTTTGTAAGGATATCAGCAATGTGATTATCTGTGCCCACGTGCTCTAAATGAATGTTTCCTTTTTCCACGTGATCCTTGAGAAAATGATATTTGATGTCGATGTGCTTTGTCTTTGAATGCATGACAGGATTGTTGGAGACTGCTATGGTGGACATATTATCGCAGAAAATTGGACAATTTCCTTCATGAATTCCATAGTCCACCAATTGTTGCTTCATCCATAGGATTTGGCAACAGCAGCTTCCAGCAATCGAAATTCGAATCTTTGGTTTACCAAAGTCCAAGGTTAACAGTTCCAGAAAGATAACGAATAATGCGTTTAACAGCAGTTAAGTGCACTTCTCTAGGGTATGCTTGATAGCGCGCACAGACACAAACACTAAACATAATATCTGGCCTACTAGCAGTAAGATAAAGGAGAGAGCCAATCATACCTCGATATAAAGTTTGATCAACTTTCTTACCTTTTAAGTCTTTGTCAAGCTTATTGCCCGTGGCCATTGGAGTGTCGTATGCTTTAGCATTCTCAAGTCCAAATTTCTTGATTAAGTCTCTTGTGTATTTGGCTTGATTTATGAAGATGCCATCATTCAATTGCTTGATTTGAAGTCCGAGGAAAAATGTGAGTTCTCCCATCATGCTCATCCCAAACTTGTTTTTCATGAGCTTTTCAAAGCGCTTACAAAGTAACTCATTAGTAGAACCAAATATAATATCATCGACATAAATTTGAACAAGTAAAGAATGATCATTATACTTAGCAATAAAAAGAGTTGTATCGATTTTACCGCGCTTGAAGCCTTTCTCTAGTAGGAATTTTGATAGAGTATCGTACCATGCTCTTGGAGCTTGCTTAAGTCCATACAAAGCTTTCTGAAGCTTTAAGACGTGATTTGGAAATCTGCTATCTTCAAATCCAAGAGGTTGAGCTACGTAGACCGTCTCTTGGAGTTCACCGTTGAGAAATGCGCTCTTCACATCCATTTGATAAAGCTTGAATTTTTTGTGAGAGGCATAAGCTAAGAAAATTCTGATAGCTTCTAGTCTTGCTACAGGTGCAAAAGTTTCATCATAGTCGATTCCTTCCTCTTGCCTATAGCCTTGCGCAACCAACCTTGCTTTGTTTCTGGTGATGCTTCCATTCTCATCCATCTTGTTTCTGAATACCCATTTTGTACCAATAACTCCTTGGTCATGAGGTCTGGGTACTAAGGTCCAAACCTTGCAGCGCTCAAATTGGTTAAGCTTTTCTTGCATAGCAGTAACCCAGCTTGAATCTTGGAGCGCTTCATCAATCTTCTTTGGTTCGATTTGAGAGATAAAGGAGTGATATTCATCATCAAAGTTTGATGCTCTCCTAGTACGAACCCCTACATTGAGATCACCAATGATGTTTGAAGTTGGATGATCTCTAACTTCACGAACCTCAGGGGGTAAGTTGGGTTGAGTAGTAGGAATACGAATATCTTCAATAGGTACTTCATTAGCTCCAGCATCAAGATCATCAAAGGTGATTTGCTGAAGTGGAGAAACATCATGCGCAGGAGGGGGTGTCTGCGCATCAGGAGTCGTCACTTCTGGCGCAGCATCCGGAGTTGGGGCATGAGATGGACTTGCTTGATTCTAACTTTGATTATCTTGATTATCATTTTGCGCAGGTGCAGTTTGAGGCTGCGTACCTGTCTCATCATTCTCAACAGAATTATCAGAATCATTTGGAGCCAAATGTGGCTCAAGGAGATAATGCTCATCAAAAGTAACATGTACAGATTCTACAATTACTAGAGTAGTTCTATTAAAAACACGAAAAGTTTTAGAATGTTTGGCATACCCAACAAAAATACCTTCACCTGCTTTGGCGTCAAATTTACCTCTATGATCTTTGCCGTTGTAAAGGATATAGCATTTGCAGCCAAAGATCTTGAAGAAAGAAATGTTGGGCGCTCTTCCTCTCCATAGCTCATATGGAGTCTTGTTGTAGGCTTTGTTGATGAGGGATCTATTCTGAGTAAAGCAAGCAGTGTTGACAGCTTCTCCCCAGAAATACTTTGGAAGCTTTGCTTCTGCTATCATTGTTTTTCCAGCCTCAATCAACGTGCGATTCTTTCTTTCCACAACGCCATTTTGTTGAGGAACTCCAGCAGCAGAGAAATTGTGATCAATTCCATGATCATCACAATATTGAGCAACACCGTTATTCTTGAATTCAGTTCCATTGTCTGATCTAACGCTTACGATGTCGTCTTCTTTTTGAGTTTGGAGCCTTCGAAATAGAGCAGTCAAGATATCATAGCAGTCATCTTTGGATATCATCATTTCGACCCATGTGTATCTTGAGTAGTCATCCACCACAACTAAGGTATATTTGTTTCCTCCAATGCTCGCGGTGGTGACATGTCCAACCAAATCCATGTGAAGCAGTTGTAAACATTTGGAAGTTGAGGAAGTAATCTTGCTGGAGAAAGACTGCTTAGGTTGTTTACCGAGCTGGCATGCTGCGCATTTTCTGTCATGATGGTCAGCTACTTTGGGAAGTTCTTTGACAAGATTTGCCCGTCCTAGCTTAGCCAAATACTTGAAGTTCAAATGACTTAAGCGCTTGTGCCATAGCCAGCTGCTTTCACTTACATTCTTTGCTACAAAACAGAGATTAGTGATAGAATTTATAGCTGTAAGATCAATAATGTAAACATTAGTCTTACGAGTCCCTGTGAGCAAAGTTAGTCCGGATGTGCCATCTTTGATATAGCAGTGCGTTGCAGTGATGTGACATTCCAAACCTTTATCGCAGAATTGTGATATGGATAGCAGGTTGTGCTTGAGTCCTTCTACGAGCGCAACTTTCTCAATGCACACTTTATCCTTTCTGATTCTTCCATATCCAACTACGTGCCCTTTGTTGTTATCTCCAAAAGTTATAGAGGGACCTCTTCCTTCATGCACATCTTCAAGAGCGGTGACATCTCCAGTCATGTATCTAGAACATCCACTGTCGAGGTACCATATATGCGCTTTAGTTTGTGAAGAGTGCGCAGTGAAGCAGGAGACCTGAAAAATAGACATTAAAAAGAACGCAGGTCCCCTTTATTCTTGGGTCCTAGAGTTAGCAACTTTTGACAACCCACTCCTGTCTGAACTTAGGATTTTTACGTCCCTTGGCATTAGGAGCAAATCACAAAAGGCATTCTGCAGCCTTGTGACCTAAACCATCACACAAAACACAATGATGTAAGCCACTTATAGATTGAGTTTTTACAAACTCTTTACTTTTCTTTGGCTTAGCATTCTGAACTGGAGCAGTTGAACTAGCTTTGACAAATATCATTTTCTGAGGTTTGGGTGCGCTTTTCTTAAGAATGCGCATCTGGCGTTGGTGCGCATGGCCCTTTTGCGCAGATTTGACATTCAAAGTTGAAGCGCAACCATAGTCAGAATATGAATTGTCATGCGCAGGTTCAACTTTAGCCTTACCCTTGGCTTTCCCAGTTTGCTTCTTTGGGTAGACATAATGGAAATTTTGTCTCTGGACTTTCTCCTGTTCTTTACCCATTGAAGCAGAATGCTTTGATTTAGGAATTTCAATAGTTTGCTGTGGTGAAAACTTTTCCTTTTCAGTGCAAACTGCGCATTTAAAGTTATCACTAGTTGAGAACCCCAAGCCTTCCCTATCTCCACTGGCTTTTTGGGATTCTAGAATTTGATCCATAGTGACACGAGATTTGGTCCACTCATCAGTGATGTTTTTGAGATCAGCTACTTGAGCAGCTAATTCTTCGTTTTTTACTTTAAATAGCACATTTTGATCTTTAAGAAAACGGTTCTTTTCAGTAAGAGGAGTCATGCTCTTAATCTGCTCCTTAACGAGGGTGATCTCAAATTTTAAAAGAGTTTTCTCCATCTTAAGCTGTGAAATTTCTCCAATTGATAAGTCCACTGCTTCTTTCATAGAATTCAATTTCTTGATTACCTTTTCAGCTTGCTGTAAAATAGACTCGCGCTCAGCAGCAGAGTCATTCTTTTCTATTACAATTTCAGCAGGAATTTCAAGAGATTCTTTACGCGGAGGTGCAGCTACAAATTTCTTTGATAAGTCTGCTCTGGAAAATAAGTATTTGCCATTCTGTCTGCTTGGAGTCAGATGTCCCATTTCCACCAGTTCTGTGATGGTGGGACCTTTCCTCTGAATTGTACTTGGTGCGGCCTTTGTGTCCGTATCGGGATCATTGTCTGACTCGCTATCAGCATCATCATTAGCCACCAAGCAGAGCAGTCCATCCTCAGAGTCATCATCACTGTCTTCAGTGTCGGTCTCTATCCAAGTCTTCAGTTCCTTTTCTGCGCAGTCTTCTTCAGCAATCATTCCGCGCTGCTTTGATGATCTCTGCGCAGTATTTCTCTTTATGTACTCAAATTTCGGAGTAGGGGATTTTGAAGCAAAATGACTGGGCTTTCTGCAGTTGTAGCAGACCAAGTCATCATCTTTCTTTGAGTCTCTGCCACGAGAGAATTTAGCTGGAGCTTTACTTGAGGATCCTGGCTTGGAGAATTTCCTGAACTTTTGAAATCGTTTTACGAACATAGCGAAATCATCATCATCCATTTCAAGTAGAGAGGAAGTAGAGACTTTGTCTGAGGTTTGAGCAGGCGCAGGTTCCTTTTGCGCAACATAGGAAACAAGTTTTCCTTTGCCTTCAGTTTCGTCATTTCGATCAAGTTTTAGCTCATACACTTTTAAGTTAGAGTATAAGCTGCGCAGTGGCCAAGTATCTAGAAATACAGAATCTTCCAGATGAATTGCCTTGTGCACATATCTGGAACCTAGCGCATCCAAGAATTGAGAATTAACTTCTTTATTAGTGAATGTGGTTCCAAGAGATTTACAAGAGTTTACAACAGCACAGAAGCGATCATAGGTTTGTCTCAAGGTTTCACCATCCTTTCTCATGAAGCAGTTGAATTTTCTTTGCACCACAAATCTTTTGTTTTCCTTGCTTACTTTGTCTCCATTCACATATCCTTCAATAGCATCCCATAGTTCCTTTGCAGTTCCACCGCTCACAATTTGATTGTGCGTGGAGAGGTCTAGAGTGCTAAGAATGATGTTTCTTGCTCTTCCATCATAGCCAACCCATTTGTTTTCTTCATCGGTCCATTCTTCTTTGGCCTTCTTTATTGTAGGATTGTTCTTGTTGGTAGCAGCATCTGGATTGGCCTTCATTGGAATGTAGGGTCCTTCAAAAACGATGTCGTGGAGGATCTCGTCGATAGAAGAAAAATGAGTGAGCATGCAGTGCTTCCAGATTTCAAAGTGATCTTCATTCAGCACTGGAACATGTGAATAGTTAGCCATTGCCCAAGATTTTGAAGCCATCTTGAATCGGCACCCAAGCTCTTAAGCTTGAAAAACAGATACAAGTTTTATGAAGGTGTTTGCTCTGATACCACTTGTTGGTCCCAAAGGGGCAACAAGGGTATGAAAATCGCTAGAGGGGGGGGTGAATAGCGTTTTAAAAATTCTTTTCAAACCATTTTGCAAAGCAATAGCGTATGCGCACAGTTCTCAAATAAGCTAGGTATAGCGCGCAGAGAGAGTGTGAAATACACAGCGAAAATTTAAGCAGCTACTGCGCAGGAAAAGGCTGCGCAGAGATAAAAACGCACGCGCTAAGTTTTGGCTTAAAGTGTTGGATAAAAAGGATTCTAAGCCAATAATCAATAACAAACACAGCAGCAATAATAGCAATCTGATAAGATCAAACAAAGCAATAATTCAGAAATGATTAAGCATGAAATAAATAGCGATGCGCAGCGGAATTAAGCATTTAAAATATAATGAAACCCAAAGCCCATAGATCCATTCATATGATTAAGTCAAATACAACAATCTGAATACTAGAATACTAACCCTTGATGCCTTTGATTTTGCAACCTTAAGTTCGATAGAGACTTGAAAACTTGATCACGATCATAGTAATAATCACGAACTTTGAAGATGATAAGTTTCACCCTCTAGCGGTATCCACATCACGAACGAATATCAAGAACACTTGATCTTGGTTGCTAGACCAAATTATAAAACACGTTTTCACAATTAATATGAACTATATGGAATTTTCTTTGTGTATAATTTTGTTCTTCAATCTGGGATTTCTTAGAACAAAATAAAACCCTCTCAAACTCTTTGGAGGCTTGCAAAACATTAGGTCTGAGTTATGGCCGAATTCTGGTGTTTATACACAAGTAAGACCTATTCCAAATAGGAAACTTGTGTTAAAACCCGTCCAAAATTCGATTCCGAGTCAAATTAGGAATCTGCCCCCGACAGTACTGTGCGGCCGCCCAAACTAAGGTGTACGGCCGCCCAAGTTCTTGTGCGGTCGCCCAAAGGCCCAGAAAAATCCAATTTTTCCAAATTTCCAATATAGTCCTTATTTAGGATTCGTTCTATTGTGTGTGACCCTCTAGGATTATACTAAGTTGGCAATGGGTTCAAACATGAAACCATAAGATATGATCAGGTTCTAGCAAACCGTCATACCTACCCAAATAGTATAACTAGATACAAGTTCGCATTCCTTTTAGAACATGTCATAATCCCTTTGTCCACGATGTCATTGAACACAAGTCATGGTCAACAAGTCAACTTGTATTGTTCAATACTTTCTCGATTCCGAATATGTTGATAATCCAAATGACATTGATCCAATCAATCTATTTGAGTTTGGCCAAACATTTCATCAACATCATTCCTTCGTGGGGCCCAAGCTTGACATCTCTCCGAAGAGGGACAAATCCATTTAGCTTATTATTCTTCCCTACGTGAATCCGATTACTCCAATCGTACCCTTTATAACTACCGTGTTAAGGTAGCGTTTGAATATGTCAAACATAATGTTCATCAAGTGGAAGACTATAATAACTTCATGTCTAAGGATTCAAATGACATAACTAATATGAGATTTATATATGACATCGACCATGACATAAATCTCATGCCGCGGGTCATGTCCAGTACCTTGTTCCAAACAAGTACCTATAAATCTAACATGATCATCCCATGATCATTTAGCCTTTATACTAGTGCTTAACAAGATCTAGGGACGGAGATTATTATAAGCAAACACGAGCCATAATAATAATCTTATTATCTCTTTATTATTATGAATAAAATGATAACTTATACAACGTTTAACAAACGTGCCTAGGGCACCAACACCAACAAGATCTACATCCTCTACCAAGATGGTTAGTTTTGGATTTTCTAATGGAGAGATTTATATTGATGTGAGGAGCTTTTACAAGATTACAAAGAATCAAAACTCAAATCAAAATCTATTCTATGAAGAACAAATCCTAGACTAAACCGGTGTATCTCAAGAAGTTAGATCGATATGATCAAAGCTTCAAGAGGTGTGTGTGTGTCAGAAATTCTGGGCTCTAAGAATCTATGAGATGAAGAGCACGAAGAATTCTGGGTGATACAAGGCTTTAGGATCTGGGCAGGAGTTTGAAGGTATGAAGGTTTAAAGGTTGATCTTGAATCTGGGAATATAAGTATCAATCTTCAGAACTTCAAGGATATTAGTAAGCACAAACTCTAGCAACTTGGAAATGAAGATGAGCAGGCTATTTATAGCTGAGAGCTTATAACTAGCCGTTGATGCTCTGAGCAAGGACGATGAGCTGGCACTATATGATTGGTGCGCAGATGTCCTTTTATAGCCGTTGGGCTCTGATCAAGGTTGATGACCTGGCACAATATGATTGGTGCGCAGGTGATATAGAGCCGTTGGAGACTGAGCATGAAGACCAAATTCAAAAGCTTCTTCTAGAAGGTTGACAGTTGTCTGTTTGAAATATTTCTCTTGAGCGCATCTCCACCGTTGGATCTGCTGAGTGTGCTTGCTTTGTCATTTCTGCACACCTCAGCACTTTAATAAGCGTACATCTTCAAAGCGTTTTCCAAGTTAGGTGATCTGAATGTATCGAAAACTGAGCAAGGAAGAATGCTGCGCAGGAGATACCTGCGCAGTGGTGTCCTGCGCAGACTAGTCCTGCGCAGTGACCACAGACTTGGTTAGATCTTTATTCCTTTTCGCTCCAAGTCCTATATTCTAAGCCTATACTATAAAATAGACTAAGCTAAAAATTGAAGTTATAAAGCTTCTTACATAGGGTCCTAAAGTCCATAAAATATTAATAGGTGATGGTATCAATCAATTCTAACATAAGTAAGAGGGTTAAGAAATAAGCATACCCAATACTTTGTGTCATATTTTCCCCTTTGTTACTTGGGTTCTTATGGTTATGGTTTGGTTTTCGGGATCCCGGCTTCAGCTCTTTGATGCTGCTCAGTTGATACCACTCAGATGGTTATATGTTTGATTCGAGAACCTTGGCTAATGTTCTTTCGGTAAACCTTGAATAAGTATCCACTTATGAGTGTTTTATTCCGCCTTACGTGTGGAAAGATGACTTGGCTTTACCTATCATCTTATGTGCTATGTGATGCTTATGATATTATTTGTTATACTTATCATTTTAGCATGAAACGTAGTTGCATTTTAGTAGTTTACTGAGATTCATTCTCACCCCTTATTTGTTTACTGCTTTAGATAAAGGCGAGTCCAGGGGATATGACACTTTGGCACGGGAGGACGTTACAGTGGTAAGAGTTGGGATTTGTTTTGTAAATGCTACATTACTTAGATGTAGTACTTTTGGGTAGAGTTTCTGTGACTTTATCATTTTGTAACACCATTATTTTGGATAATGTTGGTGTATGTACATTTGTATAAAAGTTTGTAAGCCTTCAGGCTAAGTACTTTCGTTTGTGAAAGAGTTGTTTGAAAGTTAAATGAAGTCTTTGAACTTCAAGTGTGGATTTTGTTAAACTTTATGAAAGTATATTTCGAAAATTTTTCTAAAAGTGTTTTATAACGTCTTCCACTCGTGTCCCGAGCGTGGGGCCAAGTAGGACCACGGGTCTGGGGCGCGACAGTATTAAAAGTCTTGTTTGATCACTTCATTGTTTGATCACTTCAACTTTCTTATCTCTTTGCAAACCATTTTCCCTATACATCTTTCCTCGATCTTGTCGTTAGCCTGCCTCAGGAGCGGCAAGCATTGTAATTGATAACTTTAAATAATGACACAAATTTATGATGCCAAATCATCGGTCGAGATTCAGTGAGTCAAGTTTTGCGAGATGTCAGTAAGCAATAGCCAATTTCATAATTATCAAATGTAGAGATAAGCATCAATTCAACAAAAGTAAAAATTGTTAATGATAAATAGTAAAGGACTTATCCCCAATAATTTTTAGAATCTCATTAAAATAATTAGATTAATATTAATAATATTCTGTGAACTAGACCTGGCAATTGGGTTGGGTCGGATCGAGCCGGGTTGAAATGTGTAACGGGTTGAAACGGGTAACGGGTTGAAACGGGTACAACCCGCCACAACCTGTTTAGCATACGGGTTACAATGAGGCAGGTCAACCCGTTAAGTCTGTTCTGTTTGTGTTGTTGCTGTACGTGTGTGTGTGAAGTGTGTTCTTATCAGCAAACAATGTGGTAGGTCTATTCGAGGGAAGCAAACATTGTTTTAGGCTAAACTGCTAAAGCTCACATACAATACTATCCAAAGAGAATTACAAAAGCTGCAATGTTAAAAAATGATTTAATAAGTCTTGAAATTTTATTAATTTTAAATTCCTATTTTTTAAAATAAAATTATGTTTTGAAGATAGAAAAAAAAAAAGAGACTATTATTTTAAAATATGACATACAACTAGAGATTTTATAAAAATAAACTACTCCCTCCGTCCCAAAATGATCTTCTCATTTGGCATTTTTCATTGTCCCAAATAATTATTCACATTTCTACAACCAAGGCTTAGAAGTGCCCAAACAAAACATGACTAGTGAATCAAGTGTTCATATCCTTAAAAAATTTGAATAGTAAAATGTGAGTATAATTTTGGGACGGAGGGAGTATTATTAGTAAGAATGAAAAAGAAAAAATAGGCAAAGGACATTTTGGTCAATAAAAAGTACTGGTTGACAGCTAGTAATTTTTTATCAAAAAGATCCAAAAGTACACTTTCCTAATTGTTCACTTTTACCCTTCCCTTCCCCATCCACTCCTCATTCCCTTTCACTTCTCTCTCCTCTATTTTGAAACAAAATTAAAACAAACGTCAAAGAAGAAGCCAAGGAGACGGTGTTGTTACTTGTCGCCGGAATCGATGGAGAAATCTTTGATGTGTTCCAACTCAAGAGCCTTATTTTTTTTGGTATATTGATTTTGGGACAGAGAAAGAGGAATGACTAGGGTGTTTTTTTTCATACAAAATGCAAGGTGAAATTCACCACCGCCGCCGGTATCGACGCCGCCGCCGCCAGTCCGTCGTCCATCACGGTCAGTCTGGTTAGGTCCTCTCAGTTGCCGCCCATAGTCTTCAGTTGGGACAGGGAAGAATGACAGGTTTCGTTTCACATCTTCCGTTTGCGTCTGAATACTAACGGGTCAAACGGGTTAGCAGGTTAACCTACTTTAACCCGTGAAATTTGACGGGTTACCCGTTTTAACCCGTAAATTTTAACGGGTTGAATTGAGTTGGGTAAATAATGGGTTGGGTCGGGCGGGTTGATGGGTAATGAGCCATAATTGCCAGGCCATTTCTGTCAAAGTTAAGTATTTGCCAAACAAATTAAACATGGTAGCTTTTGGTCAATTTTCCCTGGTTTTATATGTATTGAGATACGGCCCACTATCTTAAGAGAATAGCCCAATCCACAAACTATTGGACTTGGTTAGTTTCCAAGTGACTTGAGACTTGAGTTGAATCCAGATCTCCTCCCTTCGTTCAAAATAAAAGAGGTGTAAATAATTTTGGAAAATAATTTTAAGTCAATTTAATTATTTTTAATAAAAACTCAAAACTTATTAGTCACAGTTTTATCGATGGTGTATCAATAACAAGTTTTAAAATTTTAGATTTTCATTTGGAAAACTAAATTACTTAAAGTTATTGCTCAAAGTTCATTGGTAATGATGACATAAAAGTGAAGACTACACATTCTGACGCATACTCAATTTCAACCGTTTATAACAATCTCGACCGTCCACATTCAATTCAGAGACTTAGAGATATGTCAGACATTTTTGCTCAGTCATGCATTTCGTCCATGTATTCATATATACTCACAACACCCGCTCACTTATCTTTATTGTTGAATACAAATACTCTCTCCTTTAACTCCACGCATGCCATTTTTATTGTGGGAATGAGGGATTGTACCAATGCACGTTCATCTTGTAAGACCATAATAGTCCTTTTGACTTGCAAAATGGGTTGCAGAATGCAGGAATAAAAAGATACTCCCTCTATCCCTAAATGAGTGTCCATTTTCAAGAAATCTTTGTCCCAAAATGAGTGTCTTTTTTTAACATAATTTTGTCCCTAAATGTTTTTTTTCGAATTTTTTTTCTCCGGTTTCTTTATACGTGCAAAACTAAATGTTTGGAAAGGAGATTACAAGATTATATATGAATCTTTGCTACCAAATTGTACACAAAGTTGAGATTTTCAATGTCCCTTAAAATGAAATTTGGACACTCATTTAGGGACAGAGGTAGTGTTGGAACAATTTAAGATCCCTGAAAGCCACACTCATATTTAGAAGGAGATTGAGGAAGGAGATGAAGGCGGAAACGTACAATACCTGTTGAATCCATCTTTAGACGTAGGGAGAAATGAAGAACAAGTAGGGAGAAGTGTTCTTCTAAATGATAAGTGTCTCTCAATCTCTCAAAAGTCTTCCAACAATATGAAGTAATTTAGATGAGAGAAAGTAAGAATGAAGTATGTTTTAGGCTTGATGGAGAAGCCTTTAAATAGTAAACATGGTGACACTTCATTTAGGGACCACACCCTTTCAAGCTTAATGATGTTATATTACCCTTTTGCCCATCACAATTAGATAATCCTACATCCAGGAATTCTACGCATTTTATTATCAACTACACTTTATAATAACATTATAGGTATGATTTCATGTATGGAATTACTAAGTGACTTGTAATGCAAGCCATGTTCTAACAATCTCCCACTTGGGTTGCAAAACAAGTCTTTCCTTTAAAACCATAAATATAATACAAATGACAACCCAAATGTGCGCACTTTGTTGTCATCTATAACAATCTCGTCCATTAGTCATCCAAGTATAAGGACTAAAGGGGCAGTCGTTGTAATTGATTCGCAACTAAACCCACAGTAATCACGTGTACAAATCCAACTAAATGACATAGATCAAAAGTGTAGATGTGTAGCATGGAATCATTATGAATATATGCATATTCTTCCAACTAGTCCAACTTAACCAAATGAGATCAAAACTTTAAAATAAGAGAGCAACTAATGAAAGGACAACACAAACTCCCACTATACCAAATGTTATTAAGATCGTTACACCCATGTGAAACACTGAATATAATAACGCTTTCATAAACGGATCCTCTAAAATGGAGTTTGTTTCTATAAGTTGTATTTCTTTGTTCATTTTCCTTTACTACAAGAAAACTTAATGTCTATATCCTTCAGACTTTGATGAACTCTTGTTGTTATAAGACTGCCGTCCGATTGTCACCATAAAACTTAAGCGGTCTTTCGACACTTGTTGATCCTTTAGACTTCTCATTACTTGCAACCACATTTTCTTTCCCTCTCCTCTTGTCCCATGAGAAAAGGTAGATGCTAAATGAGCACATTTAGTTCTAAATCGCTTTTAACATATCTTCCTCTTGTGTCATAAGTGAAAGTAATTCATTAATATTTCACTTATCTTTTGACAATTATAGGTAACCTCAAGGTGACCAAACCGAGGAGGAAGAAAGATCAAAACTAAATGCATAAGAATATCTTTCGATATCCCGGACTTAAGTGCTTTTAGTTTTTGTCGATAGGTGAACTATTTCTAAAATGTACACCCTTAAATTTCTGGTACCCTTATACCTTATGGAAACGAGCTTTCTTAAGGGTATCAAGGAACGTTTCAGCATCAACATCCTCGGAGACAATGTCCAAAAGGTCTCCGGGACAACATTCTTTATTATCATTAGGCTCACGCGGTTGGATTATTTTTACTTCTCAGCACTTAAGCAATAAGAAGATAAACGGATCCCTTAATGCGAGTTTTAGGTCTATTGTTAGGTTATTTCCGCAAGTGCACGGGTGTATGTAGCATAGATAGTGCAAGAGCGAGTCGATCCCACGAGGACAACTTTACTTATAAAATATTTTTTGCTTAAAATAAGAAAATAAAGAAAAGATAATGGTTGGGGGTTATAAAATTTTTTGTCACTAAACTAGAAATGAAATTGCAACTACTATAACTTAGACAAAAACTCTTATATTTTAAGGAATCCTCGTGATTGAAACATCAACAACCTATATTCATCAACTATCCATGCTCTATTTAGATTAATGTTTCATTTTAAAACAAGGATGGTATGCTTGGCCTACACTACTTCTCACGATCAAGCAAGTAGCGTTTGTATTCTCATACTAATTATGCCCTATCTCTCGATGGCCCATAATTAGTAAGAATCCATTAAGTTTTCTTCATGAAAATCAGCATACTTTCCACTCAAGGAGCATCCCTAAGCCATTACACTACTCTCGTGAGTAATGAACTTAGTTCTGACTATATGGATCCGCTAATCAAGGTTCTCCGATCAGTACTTCCCTTGATTAACTAAGATTCATACAAATCATGGACGTCATCATGGTTGTAGGCGTTAGAGTTTGATATAGTAGAATTGTTTAAGATGAAGAGAAGAATTTCAGAGCATGACTACTTAATAAACATAAATGTTATTGAGTTTCCAACCCCAAGAAAATGGGGGATTACTCACAAGCCATATAAATAACAACAAGAATAAGATAAAGAAGAAAAGATAGAAGAAGAGATACTTATTCTGAATTGAAATGAAGATAAAAGACTTGAAAAGAACCTCTGAATATTATTGATGAAGAACTCAGAATATTTCTCAAGAAAAGTTGAATATCTTTCACAAATTCTGAGAATTTATTGATGTTTTAGAGTACAAATTTTCACTATAGTAAGTTTACAATGTTTCTAGATATGTAAAACTACTGATATCTATCTCTATATATAGGCCTTGGACCAAGGGAAGTGATTATTCCCGGATGCCTCCTTGAAAAGGTGCTTTTTGGAGAAGTCTGGAAAATTGCTGAACAGGGGGTGCTCGGCCGAGTCAAGGAAGGTGCTCGGCCGAGCAAGCCTTCGAAAATGACTTCTGCCTTTCTGATGCCTATGCTCAGCCGAGTCAAGGGTGGTGCTCGGCCAAGCAACTGCTGGAGCACTTTTATTCTTCAATTTTCTTTGTCCAGTTAATTTGCTCCTTATTTATTTGTTTCACCTTCCTCCAAGAGATGTCCAAAGCTCATAATAATGCTCCAAAACCTGTATTATATATAAACATACTACCAAGTGCATTATATCCGCATAATGAGATAAAATCAAATAGTTTAAGCTAATAATTACTTAAAATAAGGTAAATAAACTATATTTTTGGACCTTAAATGACTATAAAATAGTCATTTATCATCTATATAGCCTAAGATCATAATTATTTGTTTTCCAAGTTTTAAAATTAGTCCCATTTAGCATTGGCATGGTACTCATAGCAGTAATAACGGATGAAGCAATAAGTAAATCTGTTGGGTTTTTGAGAACAAAAGAATGAAAACAAAACATAAATAAGAAACTACACAATGAATAAATGATTAATTATATCAATGAAATCCATCAATAAGGTAATCAACATGACATCAAAACTAATCTTTGGATTGCGAGTTGACTCATAAATGATTACCTTAGGTAACAAGTAATTTGAACAATGTTTTAATCAAATGCTTAATCTTCCTTTGGGCCGACATAAGTATCTAACAAAACCGGCTTAATGTTCATTTTATTTGTTACCACTTGAATGCCCAAGTTTAGTCAAATGTCAGGATCTTCTTTGAAAAATTCATGTATTCACATATCAACTTAAACATTCAACACTTTAATAATTTTGGATTTAAATAACGTTAATCACTTAGGCGATAATATTATTTAAACAATGAATAAAATTATTTAAGCATATAATTAATCAAGGTTTTAAGGTTTAAAAAATTCCAGATTCTGTGAACAGTAACTGCTCGGCCGAGCATAGGGAAGTGCACGGTCGAGCACCATTTACAGAAACATTTGGCCTTTCGACATGAAGTGCACGGCCGCGCAGAATAAAGGACACGACCGTGCAGTCCAATGGGGTCCGACCGGACTGGTCTAAATACCCGGCCGGACCATGCCATAAGGTCCGACCGGACCATTCCTTATACCCGCCCGGATCAAACCCCTATCAAGCCACCAGTTCAAAATTTTTATGGGTCCGACCGGACCTTGAATAATGCTCGCCCGGACCAAAGTATGAACAGTAACACCGATTCAAGAATTCATGGTGCACGGCCGAGCAAATCAAAAGACTCGGCCGTGCAGAAGGCCTTTTCTGCATTCTGACTTTTTCCAAATTTTTCCCAAAAGGCATGAATAACAAGTAGATCCACATGGTATGTACTTAAAACATAAAACCATGTTATTTAGGGATAATCTTGTTTTTAAATCAATGGAATCAAGTGAGTAGATCCACATGGTATGTACTTAAAACATAAAACCATGTTTTGAATGGATAGTCTCACTTGAACCATTTTTAATGAACAAAAACTTTTCAAACCATTTTTTTTTTTAATTCAGATGATGATTATTTGCACTCTATAAATGAATTAGAGTTACTAATCAACATCAAAACTTAATGATTCAACAGGGAAAATGAATCAAAATTTTAAAGCATTAAAGCTTTCCAAAAGAACTCAACTCAAACCA
Organism: Campanula takesimana; assembly: GCA_026119855.1. Classification (NCBI taxonomy): domain Eukaryota; kingdom Viridiplantae; phylum Streptophyta; class Magnoliopsida; order Asterales; family Campanulaceae; genus Campanula; species Campanula takesimana. Next base: position 824,421 of record JAOWBW010000193.1, on the reverse strand, counting down.
AATATGAGCGGTGCTCTGATACCAATTGTTGGAACAATTTAAGATCCCTGAAGCCACACTCATATTTAGAAGGAGATTGAGGAAGGAGATGAAGGCGGAAGCGTACAATACCTGTTGAATCCATCTTTAGACGTTGTAGGGAGAAATGAAGAACAAGTAGGGAGAAGTGTTCTTCTAAATGATAAGTGTCTCTTAATCTCTCAAAAGTCTTCCAACAATATGAAGTAATTTAGATGAGAGAAAGTAAGAATGAAGTATGTTTTAGGCTTGATGGAGAAGCCTTTAAATAGTAAACATGGTGACACTTCATTTAGGGACCACACCCTTTCAAGCTTAATGATGTTATATTACCTTTTTGCCCATCACAATTAGATAATCCTACATCCAGGAATTCTACACATTTTATTATCAACTACACTTTATAATAACATTATAGGTATGATTTCATGTATAGAATTACTAAGTGACTTGTAATGCAAGCCATGTTCTAACATGTAGTAGTAACTAGCAATAAAGTAAAAGTACAGAAATTGCAAATATAATCATTCAAGCCAATGACATTAGAGTTAATACAGTTGTACAAGTAGGGTACAAGTATTGAGTTATTGTTGATGGGAACAATCAGTCACTCAAACCTTCCCCACTTGATCACTTATTTTTTTTTTTTCAATAGATTCTCCCACGTACCATGCACAGTACTTCCTTCAATGCATATAGTACAATACATAAATAGATATATAAGCTAGTGTATGTATAGATTAGGTCTAGCTAGCGCTTCCTGCAAGCAGTTTCACGTTGACAGTTAAAGAAGACAGCAGCAACAGGCAAACCAAGTTGATTTTCTTCTGCAAATCTTCTTGTGTTGAATCTGTCCCTGCTACTTGGAATATTGCTCACACTATGCCTTCCCTTTTGTTTAAATAAAAGGAATGCAAACCTGTGTATACCTATATTTGGCCTTGGTAATTCATAGCTTACCACTTCTTTTCCTGCAAAAAGCAAGTTTTAAAAAATTTAGTTTTTTTTTTTTTTAAAAAAATGAACCAACAAGTTTTGTAGCGGACGAGAAACTACTGCAGCAACAGCTAAGATCAAATGGATGGTTGTGGCCCCATTGAACACCCTGTTCGCTAGCATCTTTCAATGATGTCGTGAAAGACGTGATGGTTAATGATTTAGGGCATGTGTAATTAGACTTCAATGAAGTAGATTTTTATGCCTAGGGTGATGAGCACCGAGTAGTAACCATAAGAGGCTATGGGTGGTGGTGCTAGGGTGGGTTACCAGACCATAGTGAGGCCGAGGGGTGGTTGTTGTGGAGAGTGATAAGGGTTTTTGCCGTAAACAGTGAAAAAGGGGAAGATTCCCGTATGTAATTTTGTTTCAGCGCAGCAGTTTTGAAAGTGCGATTCCGGCTTCGTTTGTGGTCCGATCGGGGTGATTTTTTCGCTTGGGTTTTCCTAAGAGATAGGGCTTCGATCCTATTGGTGTCGATCGGGATTTTCAGGTATCTGGATATGTGATTTTTCTGGTTTAATTTGCTGCAGTTTCTGAGTATATTGTTGGGGCTGTTTTGGTGTGTTGGTTTAGAGAGGTTGGTTAGGAGGGGTTTGAAGATGGAAGTTGAAGAAGGGTGTGGCGGCTAGGATGTTGGGTGTTGGTTTTTTTTTGTTGTAGGTGTTTGAGAAGTGAGGGTTTCGGCTATGAAGTTTTTGCCGTGAGGAGTTTTGGCAAAGGTTGAAGCACGTGGTGTCACCTTGGTCGTCACCATTGTACAGGGGCAGACCTCCCATATGTATAGCAGGTGCAAGTGCACCCGGTGAATTTGTAATACCAAGAAGGGGAAATGGATGTTTTTATAGTATATGTATTCTGTGCACCACCAAAAAGCATAATGCTTTGCTAGTGCAGTTGGTAAAGGAATGCAACAGTACACAGGTTTGAATCCTCCCATGCCCCTTAGTGTTGCCTTTTTAATTAATATTTCTTTTTTTTTTTACCCTTTCATTATGTGCAGAATATAATTAATTTATGGATTAATTTTTCAAAAGTACTTGAAACAAAACATAATTTTTAATAAAAGACTAAATCATTAACAAGCTTACTATGTAATTTTAAAATGATTGAAATGTCAAACAAGACTATCAGTTTGATACGGAAAGAGTAAAATTCATTTGTCTACGATTATGATCAATTTTTTAAATGATTGTCTTTTATATTTCATTGGAAATGATTTGCTTAGAAAAGTTACGAGAAGGATTTTATTAAATGTTTTCAATGTATAAAAACGTGTAGGATAAATTTAATTTCGATATTTGTATTGTTTATTCTTATGAGACAACTGTATTTGAAGTTAAGTATTGTAATGTAATTGTGTTATAAATTTTTTATTTTGAAATTATGTAGTGTAAATTGTGCACCCGGTGTTTAGAATTCACGGGTTCGCCACTGCCGCCGTTGTAGGGGTTGTACTACATGGGAGATAATTTGGTCGTCACATGACGAGGTTGTGGTTGTTACGTCACGAAGACGGGGTGTGTGGTTTTTACGTCGTAATGACGGTTTACTTGTTGGTGAGTGAAGTTGAGACCGGGGGGGGGGGGGGTGATGTGGTAAGAAGAGGTGGTGGGATTGGTGATTGGATTATGCCTAGGGTGATGAGCACCGAGTAGTAACCATAAGAGGCTATGGGTGGTGGTGCTAGGGTGGGTTACCAGACCATAGTGAGGCCGAGGGGTGGTTGTTGTGGAGAGTGATAAGGGTTTTTGCCGTAAACAGTGAAAAAGGGGAAGATTCCCGTATGTAATTTTGTTTCAGCGCAGCAGTTTTGAAAGTGCGATTCTGGCTTCGTTTGTGGTCCGATCGGGGTGATTTTTTCTCTTGGGTTTTCCTAAGAGATAGGGCTTCGATCCTATTGGTGTCGATCGGGATTTTCAGGTATCTGGTTATGTGATTTTTCTGGTTTAATTTGCTGCAGTTTCTGAGTATATTGTTGGGGCTGTTTTGGTGTGTTGGTTTAGAGAGGTTGGTTAGGAGGGGTTTGAAGATGGAGGTTGAAGAAGGGTGTGGCGGCTAGGATGTTGGGTGTTGGGTTTTTTTGGTTGTAGGTGTTTGAGAAGTGAGGGTTTCAGCTATGAAGGTTTTGCCGTCAGGAGTTTTGGCAAAGGTTGAAGCACGTGGTGTCACCTTGGTCGTCACCGTTGTACAGGGGCGGACCTCCCATATGTATAGCAGGTGCAAGTGCACCCGGTGAATTTGTAATACCAAGAAGGGAAAATGGATGTTTTTATAGTATATGTATTCTGTGCACCACCAAAAAGCATAATGCTTTGCTAGTGCAGTTGGTAAAGGAATGCAACAGTACACAGGTTTGAATCCTCCCATGCCCCTTAGTGTTGCCTTTTTAATTAATATTTTTTTTTTTTAACCCTTTCATTATGTGCAGAATATAATTAATTTATGGATTAATTTTTCAAAAGTACTTGAAACAAAACATAATTTTTAATAAAAGACTAAATCATTAACAAGCTTACTATGTAATTTTAAAATGATTGAAATGTCAAACAAGACTATCAGTTTGATACGGAAAGAGTAAAATTCATTTTGTCTACGATTATGATCAATTTTTTAAATGATTGTCTTTTATATTTCATTGGAAATGATTTGCTTAGAAAAGTTACGAGAAGGATTTTATTAAATGTTTTCAATGTATAAAAACGTGTAGGATAAATTTAATTTCGATATTTGTATTGTTTATTCTTATGAGACAACTGTATTTGAAGTTATGTATTGTAATGTAACTGTGTTATAAATTTTTTTATTTTGAAATTATGTAGTGTAAATTGTGCACCCGGTGTTTAGAATTCCCGGGTTCGCCACTGCCGCCGTTGTAGGGGTTGTACTACATGGGAGATAATTTGGTCGTCACATGACGAGGTTGTGGTTGTTACGTCACAAAGACGGGGTGTGTGGTTTTTACGTCGTAATGACGGTTTACTTGTTGGTGAGTGAAGTTGAGACCGGGGGGGGGGGGGTGATGTGGTAAGAAGAGGTGGTGGGATTGGTGATTGGATTATGCCTAGGGTGATGAGCACCGAGTAGTAACCATAAGAGGCTATGGGTGGTGGTGCTAGGGTGGGTTACCAGACCATAGTGAGGCCGGGGCGGTTGTTGTGGAGAGTGATAAGGGTTTTTGCTGTAAACAGTGAAAAAGGGGAAGATTCCCGTATGTAATTTTGTTTCAGCGCAGCAGTTTTGAAAGTGCGATCCGGCTTCGTTTGTGGTCCGATTGGGGTGATTTTTTCTCTTGGGTTTTCCTAAGAGATAGGGCTTCGATCCTATTGGTGTCGATCGGGATTTTCAGGTATCTGGATATGTGATTTTTCTGGTTTAATCTGCTGTAGTTTCTTAGTATATTGTTGGGGCTGTTTTGGTGTGTTGGTTTAGAGAGGTTGGTTAGGAGGGGTTTGAAGATGGAGGTTGAAGAAGGGTGTGGCGGCTAGGATGTTGGGTTTTCTTGGTTGTAGGTGTTTGAGAAGTGAGGGTTTTGGCTATGAAGGTTTTGCCGAGGATGATGTTTGAAGATGGAGGAGGGTGGGGTTTTAATGGTGGGTGGCGGCTTAAGTGTGTTTTGGTGTTTTTGGGTTAGTTTCGGCAAAGAGTTGTTGCCGAGGGTATTATGGTGGAAGATGGAGGTGGCGGAAGCGTGTGGTGGTGATGGCGGGTGAGTGGTGGAGTTGGGGTGGGGTGGCTAGGGTTTTGCCACATAGGGTGAGGCGGCATATAGGGTTTTGCCGCGGGTTTTGGTGGAGAATTCCATTTATGGGTCTTTTTGCTCTGATACCATATTATGATTTAGGAGGGTTAGACAAAGTGATTTTTATCTTGTACAGCAAGCTAGACTAGAACTCTAGAATGTTCTTTGTAATCTTATATATATGTACCCATGTATCATAGTAAACTGAAGTCATTTATATTACTTCTTCTCTACCATGTATGAATTGACTTCATCTAACCCTCCTAAATCATAATAATAACGTAACTAAAAAACTTATATTGTGAAATGTGACAATCCAAAAAAAGAAAATAAGAGCATTATTAGACTGAGACTGAGAGAGCAAGAGATATAACAGGGTAGATAGAAGCGGAAAAAATGATACCAAAAGTGGAGTCCGTTGTGCCTGGGATGTCGGTGATTGCCCTGTACATGTACGTAAGCTTTTTTGTCAAATTAAAAATCAACTTCTGAATTCTCTCTACAAACTTGAGTAGTAGCTTCATACAGTATTTGCTATTAATAATGACCACTATATATGGTGGTGGTGGGTCACAATAGAAACTCCATTGGTCTTGACATCTGGCAGTCTAAATATGATTTTTTTTCCTTTTTTTTTTGGAAATAATAAATTTTTTCCCCATTTACATGGAGTGTTAAAAACAATACTCCCTCCGTCCCAGCTCACTTGAGACTTTTTGACCAAAACTGGTCAACTTAAGGTCGGTTTGACCAACACTTTATAGAAATATTTATGTTTCAAAAAACTTTTTAAAAATTGTTATTGAGATGATTTTTAATGGTGGTCATTTTACATTTTTTTAATTTTTGTTCGGATCATAAATATTTCTATAAAGTGTTGGTCAAACCGACCTTAAGTTGACCAGTTTTGGTCAAAAAGTCTCAAGTAAGCTGGGACAGAGGGAGTATATGACTGCTTTCTAGAATATAGAAGTCTTGTAAAACATATGCTTCCCTCAATTCCGCTCGACTTAAAACGTTGCAATTTTGGGCATCCCACTTGACTTTGGACGGTCCATAATGAAAAGATTATATTGCTTTTATATAATAGTGGGACTTACTTATCATACTCACAAGATCAATCTCCTTACTATTCCTCCAAGTCATTCTCTCTCCTATTTTATTTTTCATACTCACAACACCTCCTCTACTCATTCTCTTTCCTCTTATTATAGTAATATTTCTTAATCGCTGTCTCAGGAGAGAAATTCTTAAGTCGGATGGGACTGAAGGAGTATATACATACAGTGATGACCACACAGAAAATCTTATGGTTCAAAGCAAGATCTTAGGTAACAGGCGCATGTATATAGGATGTGCCCTACCAATGGGTGGGTTTGGGTGCCTTTAAAAAAAACTAGGTACCCAAACGCACCCGAAATATAGAGTAGATTTAAGAAAAAGGAAATTTCTTAAACATAGAAGGAATATAGATAGTATCATACCAGTGCAAATGCTCCCTTAGATAAGGATCACTAGGTCCAGGCACATCTGGATCTGTCATGATCTGCATCATATATAAATAGTTGACTTCAATTTAATTATAAGTCAGATAACATAAACACACAAATTACCCATACATCATATTTCCAAAATGACCAGAATGTGTGGATAATCCCTAGTTATCATCTCTACTTTTCGTCTTAAATCAAGTTCTTTGACTTATTAATCTTTGGTCTCATAGTCAATAGGGTCCGAGATGGAACCCAGACTTTATCATCGGTAACAGTGTTAGAGTTGACACACGGGACAAATTAGCCCTCAGAACATAATCAAACATATTAAAAAAATGTGATTGAGAGTGTTTTTCATGGTGAATCATTTTATAATTTTTTATTTTTTATTAGGATCATAAAATTTTCTATAAAGTCTTCATCGAAACGATATTAAGTTGATCAAAAGTCTCAAGTGACGTGAAACGAAGGGAGTATATATACACTATATGCAAAGAAGATAGAAGAGGAAGTGTGAGATAAAATGTACCAGGGTAAAGAGGGATCGCATGTCGCCGCCATGAACATCAACCTTAGGTTTAAAGGTGACAGAGGAAGGAAAGAGTTCATGGCCATTGTAGACTTGCTTGTTGGAATTGTAAGTGACACTCATCTTCACACTTGGGGTGAAGTTATCAACTACATCTCCCACTACCCTGCCAATCACAAGAGGATCTGACATTCTTGCCATTTCTTTTCCTTTCTTTTGCTTTGTGTGTGTGTGTGTGTGTGTGTTTGCTATAATTTGGGGTTAGAATTTGAAGAGGAAACTAGAGATGTATTTATAGGCATAATATGGCACCTTTTGGTGCTCTCATTGGGTGCATTATTCATGACCATAGGTTGATATAGTAGCCTATAGAATTTTTGTACTAAAAATGGAAGTCTCTTTTTGCCAATAAAGATAGTGAAGTGAAGTGAACACATGATTTGACACTATATTTGTTGTAGATATTCTCTTACATAAGCTAATGGCATGTTTGTCAGAATTTATTATTTTTTTTTCTCTAGAAACTTATGTCTGAAAATATAGAGTTAATTTTTTATGTTGTTGATTTTAATAAAATTAGTTGTGGTGAATTTGAATTGAAATGAACATTGGGTCTAATTTAATCTTGTTCTTTAGTAGATTAATGCGAAGGTGTTAAATCTTTTATGTTGTTGATTTTAATACCGAAAAATTAGTTGCGGTGATAATGAATCGAAATGAACAGTGTCATCAACACAGTGAGAAAACTTGTAAATTCGTCAGGTTACTACTCTTACCTTCTTGTTGCTCCCATGTAGCTAATGATGTGGATATTTTATGACTTTTCTTTAGTACATTAATGCGGATGTGTTATTTATAAGGAATATTATATATTCCAAAGTATATTTGTAAATATTCGATATTATTTACCAATCTTAGAGATTGTGTAGGAGATGTGTATCTTGTACAACAAGCTAGACTAGAACTCTAGAATGTTCTTTGTAACCCTATATGTATGTACCCCATGTATCATAATAAACTTGAGACTTTCATATTACTTCTTCTCTACCATGTATGATTGACTTCGTCTAACCCTCCTAAATCCTAATATGGTATCAGAGCAATAAAGATCTATATGTGACTTCTCCACCAAAACCCTAGCGGCGAAACCCTAGCCGCCCCACCCTACTAGCTTCCACCACCAACCTACAAAACCACCACCCTCCAAACACCACCAACTCAATCGGCTACCACCCCCTAGCCGAAACCATCTTCTCCTCCACCACACAAAAGTTTCGCCCCATCAACACAAGCCTCCACCCACCATTAAAACTCACCCTCCTCCATCTTCAAACATCATCATCGGCAAAACCTTCATAGCCGAAACCCTCAATTCTCAAATACCTACAACCAAGAAAACCCAACACCCTAGCCGCCACACCCTTCTTCAACCTCCATCTTTAAACCCCTCCTAGCCAACCTCTCTAAACCAACACACCAAAACTGCCACAACAGTATACTCAAAAACTGCAGCAGTTAACCCAAAAAAAACCACCTTCCGAGAGACCTGTAAATCCACATCGACACCGCTAGGATCGAATCTCTATCTCTTAGCAAAACCCAAGCGAAAAAATCACCCAGATCGGACCACAAACGAAGCGGGAATCGCACTTTCAAAACTGTTGCGCTGAACCAATATTGCATACGGGAATCTGCATTTTTTTTCACCCTCGGCAAACCACCCCTTTGCCGTAACCCTAAAACTACCCAGCCACCCTCCACCACAGCCCACGGTTAAACCTACCGTCACTCCCCTTCCTACACCAACAACAAACCCCTCGGCACAACCCTATTGCCGACACTTCTACTACACTCTTGCCATAACCCTTCACCGTCATCACACACCCCTCTCCTTTTTTTTTCTCTTCCTTATTTTCTTCCTAACGGATTCTTCGTCAAAAACCGCGGCAAACACTAGCCGCCCCACCTCATCTCCACCCCTTCCACCAACACTACCATACCAAACCCCACCATGAAAACCCCACCACCCCTTACTCCAACATCCCCCGGCAAAAACCCCCATGCCGAACCCGCCACCTTCGTGGCTAACCCTAGCCGACACACTCCCTCCCTCTAACCATAACCCTAGGCTAGTAGTCTTGCCGAATTCCCCACCCTAGCGGGAAACCCTAGCCGTTCCTTATACTCCCTCCGACCCAATTTAAAGTTCTTAGTTTTACTTTGCACGGAGATTAAGAAAAAGTAAATGTTGTGAGTATGAAAAGTAAAAGGGGAGAGAGAAAGTGGGTAGGGAGTTTTTATTGTGAGAATGACAAGTGGGTCTCACTTTCTATTTTAGGTAATAAAGCAAAGTAAAAACCTTAAATTGGGACAAACTAAAAAGGAAAGTAAGAACCTGGACAGAGGGAGTATTATTTTGCTCATATAAGACCCACATTGGGTCTAATTTAATCTTGTTCATTTATCTTTAAGGAAAAAGTACGTGACACTATTTCTACCTTTGGCTTGGGTGGAGCAGAGCAACTTCATAAAATGGGAGCTGTGATTCCATGTCAAACTTACAAGAGCGTTTTTTACTTCTCTCTCTCTCTCTCTCTCTCATCTGTGCATTTAAAATTTGAAATGTTTGCTATGTTCGAGAACAAGTTAATGTGTAATTCCCTGCACGCATATTTTTTCAACAGTAGAGACCTCTGTCTCTAAATGAGCATCCAAATTTCATTTTAAGGGACACTAAAAATCTCAACTTTGTTGTACAATTTGGTAGCAAATATTCATATATAATTTTGTAATCTCCTTTCCAAACATTTAGTTTTGCACGTATAAAGAAAGCGGTGAAAAAAAATTCAAAAAAAAAAAAAAAAACATTTAGGGAGTAAGTTATCCTAAAAAAAGACAATCATTTTTAGACACAGATTTTTTTTAAAAATAAACATTCATTTAGGGACAGAGGGAGTATAATGAAAAGTAAGCTCATGAATGGTCTAAGGACATTCTCAAGGCTATTAAAGCCACTATATACATACAACAAGGGACTTTAGTATTTAAGGTAAAAGGGGGAAATTATTTATTTGGGTGTTGTTAGAACCTTCTCAAAATGTACATTCTCAAATGACCTTACTATCAATAGAAATCATTGAAGGGAAGTTGGAGTAGAAAGGAACTCCACCATAAATGTCACAAACGTCATACAAAGGAGAGATCATGGGATTAGTTTTTTTGGACCAGTTGATTTAATTATTTTTAAGATTTAATAGCTAAAAAGAATTGGATTAAATTGTTTATGTATTTTTTGTTTTATTTTTTCGTTCAAGAACGAACTCTATATTCCAAACATGTAAGTTCTCGTAAATAAAAGTAAAATAATATATATATATATATATATATATATATATAGGGTCATGCTCTTATGAGAACTTAATTACATGAGAACCATGAGAACCAATGATAGCCATTGGATTAGACACAAATCAAGGGTTTAGATTATTTTTTTAGTTTAAAACTTCGGTGGCATTCTTGTAATTAGGTTGACAAACAAAGAGAAGGGCAAAATACCATGTGTGTTCCAGAATTTGCCACGTCATCACCCAAAATTTTCCTAAATTTTCAAAATTAAATATCTCATTAATTATAAATCAAAAAAATAATCCGAGAACACTGACTTTTTTTGTCTCAACGAGACGAATCAAACTACATCCCTGAAGATAGGGTTTTGAAAAAATAATATTGAATAACGTCAAATTTTTAAAATACACTTAGATACAATAGGTGTTTGCCTATTATATCTAATTGGATTGTTATGAACATTGTATTGGATACAAATGACTATTTAGCTATTGTATCTAACAGCAATGTGTCAACATTGATGTTGGATACAATAGGTATTTGCCTATTGTATCTAACTGAATTGTTATGAACATTGCTATTGGATACAAATAGCTATTTAGCTATTGTATCTAACAGCAATGTGTCAATATTGTTGTTGAATACAATAGGCGTTTGCCTATTGTATCTAACTGAATTGTTATGAACAATGTATTGGATAAGATAGTTATTTAGCTATTGTATCTATATAGCAATGTGTCAACATTGATGTTGGATACAATATGTGTTTGCTATTGTATCTAACTGTATTGATATGAATATCGCATTGCATACAACAGGGGAGTAGCTAGTGTATCCAATAACAATGTGTATGAAAATTGCTGTTAGATACAAATAGTTATTTAGCTATTGTATCTAACAGCAATGTGTCAACATTGTTGTTGGTTACAATAGGTGTTTGCCTATTGTATCTAACGGAATTGTTATGAACATTGTATTGGATACAAATGGCTATTTAGCTATTGTATCTAACAGCAATGTGTCAACATTGCTGTTGGATACAATAGGTGTTTGCCTATTGTATCTAACGGAATTGTTATAAACATTGTATTGGATACAAATGGCTATTTAGCTATTGTATCTAACAGCAATGTGTCAACATTGCTGTTGGATACATTAGGTGTTTGCCTATTGTATCTAACTGAATTTGACACGCCCCAAGTCCCGGGATCCCCTAATAGAACCTCGAACCTGGTGCGCGTAACTAACAAGAAACAAGAAACTAACGGGAAACAGGAACAAAACCTGTTAGAAACAAAACTGACATGATATATATACTCAAGAGTAGAGAGCTAAGATAGCTCACACGAGTTCTAGACCAAGAAAATTAAAACCAAACAAGGTTACATACAGCGGAAGACATGCCTAGCAAATAAGCTGGCATCAAGAACTGTCTAGGGACAACAAATACTACCCCAATACAAGCCCAGAGTTTATTAACTCATACAAAATCGTCCTTACCAAAATATAAAAGGACACTAACTTCGAACAAGAATATCCTGCTGAGTAAGTTCCCAGCTAAGTCGAGCCTCACTGCGTACTATCCCCGGCTTTCCTGGGGGGGGGGGGGAAACAATTAAACAAATAAAGGGTGAGATAAATCTCAGTAAGCTATTAACATGCAACTATATGTCATGTTATCATGCAATACAATTAGATACTCAACTAAACATATATCAAGTATCATCAAGTAACAAGTATAGGAGAGGCTAAGCCAACCCAATAAGTAATCAAGCTCAAGATATGATCAGGTAACAAGTAGTCAAGTACTGCGAGAGGCTAGACCAGCTCACAAGATGCACATAAGCCTATCACGCATTGTACCTGAATCCTTCCTTATTCCTCCCAAGAATACCATTTGTTGTCGATGCTTTTCTAGCTGAGGACAACCAAGAACAAGAACAAGAACTGCTGTGCAGTATATAAGAAGACCTGGTAACCAGTATCCTCCACAAGAACAAGATCCACGTGGTGTACAAGACAAGAGTTAGCATTCACTTAGGTCAGGCTTATTGCTCCAACCAAGGAAGCTATGCCCTTACTATGGCCGGTAGTAAGGAGTCAAGCGGAAATACATAGGGACCCGATTGTCACTTAAACCCCAGCTCTCGCGACAAGCGTGAACCTATATATTTTTGAACAAGCAAGGAGAACCAGCTGGACTCACACAAGAATGCACAAGTAGATGTTTACTTGAACTACGAGAACAGAACTCAGTCCCTTATTAGTGGACTACTCTTTATGCATCATGTAATCATGTATCATGTGCTCACGAGAATATGCACCATGTAATTATGTATCATGTGCTCACGAGAATATGCACCATGTAACTATGTATCATGTGCTCACGAGAATATAAGTACACGTACTCAATTATTGCGAATACCAATCAAGTTTAACTATGGCACATAAGGTGTCCATGTAACACGATCAATCCAAGTAAGAGTCCATTTATAACAGACTTCAGTCAAGTAGTAGGGTATATCACTCTGTCACATGCCAAGTTGCACGTACATATTCATATCACGTTTAACACATTAAAGTGTCTATCATGATACCCTTACTATCAAATAGAGCCCAATACCTTAGACTCTAAACCCGTAATAGAATAGGTCACATTGTACCTAGACACAGTCATACTTCACATATATGTATCGTTAGTAATCGAATACATTTCCTAACACATATTGTGTTCTGTAATTATTCTTTATGCTTTATATACTTCATTGAGTATATACACGATTAAAACCAATCACTAGTACTTTAGTGTTTGTTCATAACACTTACAATACTCACGTATCAAGTTTAAGTATGTAGTAGAGTTAATCATTCTCTAACTAGTTTCATAACCCAATTCTTTGGTTATTCAAGCCACTTACCAATCAATCAAGAAGTCACATTCTATCAAGTAAATATATGCAAGATTTGCATATACACATCAAGAATCTTTCAAGTTTATTACCATACTCATGTAATGGTTTCCAAGACATTCAAGACAGTCAAGACTTTTACAAGATTTTATCATCTTGTATCCAAGTTCTCAATCCATTTTCTTGGATGGTTAAACATGTACAAGAGTTAATTAACTTATACTTAAGTTATCAATCTAACTCTTTGGTTATTTAAGACAAGTACAAGATTTACTCATCTTATATTCACGTTTTAATTAAGAAGATGAGCTATACATCTCCCAATCAAGTTCACGATCCTATTCCTAGGATATTCAAGTTCAAGACATTAGTTGGTGTCCTTTAGGTACACAAACTTTAGCTACGAGAGGGGAGACTAATCCAAGATTCGTGGACTAGCTCAACGGGAAACAAGCTTCAAGAAATCAAGAAGTCACATTGTTATCAAGCAACTATGTGCGATGATTGCACATACAAGTCAAGAATATTTCTTATTCACGTTAAGGCTTGTTCTGAGCATTTTCGAGTTTACACCTTACCCATATATTGGTGTCAAGGCATATACAAGATTTATTAATCTTATATTCAAGTTTTAATCCCTTTTCTTTGGATGTTCAAGTCATGTACAAGATTTTATTGTCTTATACTTCAAGTTTTATTCCAATCTTTGGACATTCAATTATGTATAAGAGTTATACACTTTACTCTTACCAATTTTCAATCATATTCTTAGGATGTTCAAGTTCAAAACATTGTTTTATACCCCTAAGGTGCACAATCCTTGGCTTCAAGACAAGCATAACACATAAGTGCTTGTTCATAGCACTTTCAAGACATATAAAAGAGCTGTTACTCTTATACTTAAGTTCTCATTTGAGTTCTATAAGTGTTCATTTACTATACTAAATTCTCATTTTAATTTAATGAGTAATCATGTTCAAGACTCACTTCTGATACCCCTAAGGTATCACAACACTTGCTAGGACATCTTATCCTAAGGCTATATGCCTTAACAAGGGTTATTTCCAACTTATACATCATTAAACAAGTTTTACCATTTTTCAGGACATATGGGCGGCCGCACAAAATGGTGTGGGCGGTCGCCCAAAATTAGGCTTTCCAAGAACAAAATACTTCAGATAGATGGGCGGTCGCCCAGCCCAAAATGGGCGGTCGCCCAAGGCCCAAAAATGCCAAAATCCGAATTCTTTCCCAGGTTAAATAATTTTCCGTCCCAAACGTAGGAGTAACTTTTATTAACTCTTAGGCAATATCCAAAACATTATTTCAGGCTCAATTCATTTCTTTTACCGTTCCATTAATAATAGGACAATTTCCTTTTATTCCAATTTAATATTTCACCGTCCCCAAAAGTATAAGTACAATTTTATTTTATACTAATATACCCATCTAGGGATACTTCCATTCATTTCCCCGTATCACAAATAATGGTACGATTTTTCTAATAATATTTAAATCAAGTTACTATTTTACCGTCTCACGAGTAGGAGTATAAATTCCTAACATATATTAGCAAACCCATTTACTAGGTTCTCTGTACTTATAGTATAGAAATACTCCCTTCGTCCCAATTTTACAAGTACCACAAAAATTGCCCAAAACACAATTTTAACAAGAACAAGTAGCGGGAATAACATATATACATGTTATTACAAGTAAGGGGGAGTCAATAACTTACCTAGTAAAAAAATCAAGTTGACCCAAATTAATTTCTGATCGGTCTGGAACGCTCTATTCAACGCCACGAATATTTATCCGGGACCGGAATCACGAACAGAGAGATAATTAAGCTCGAGGAGTCGAGAATAGGAAGAATCCTAAATTTGGCTTTTGGAACAGAAGGAGTACGAGAATGTTTGAGAATTTAAGCTTTCTCAGAGAAAGCAACAACTTGATATACATGGCACTTTTCGAAAATGACCCCGAGGCCCCTCAAGTTCTAACTTTGACAAAAAGGCCCCTAAACTTTCAACTTTGACATTTAACCACCTTAATTTTCTAAAGTAGTTAAATAATTAACTTAAATAAAATAGCATATAAATATGCTAGCCAAAAATTTAACAAGCACGTCAAGAATTTAACAAATAAGTCAAATATTTAACGAGATTACGGATGGGCGTTACAGAATTGTTATGAACATTGTATTGGATACAAATAGCTATTTAGCTATTGTATCTAACAGCAATGTGTCAACATTGCTGTTGGATACAATAGGTGTTTGCCTATTGTATCTAACTGAATTGTTATGAACATTGCTGTTGGATTCAAATAGCTAATTAGCTATTGTATCTAACAGCAATGTGTCAACATTGCTGTTGGATACAATAGGTGTTTGCCTATTTTATCTAACTGAATTGTTATGAAATTGATGTTGGGTACAAATAGCTATTTAGCTATTGTATCTAACAGCAATGTGTCAACATTGCTGTTGGATACAGTAGGTGTTTGCCTATTGTATCTAACTGAATTGTTATGAACATTATATTTGATACAAATAGCCATTTAGCTATTGTATCTAACAGCAATGTGTCAACATTGTATTGGATACAATAGGTGTTTGCCTATTGTATCTAACAACAATGTTGATACATTGCTGTTAGATACAATAGCTAAATAGCTATTGTATCCAATACAATGTTCATAACAATTCAGTTAGATATAATAGGCAAACACCTATTGTATCCAACAGCAATGTTGACACATTGCTGTTAGATACAATAGCTAAATAGCTATTTGTATCCAACAACAATGTTCATAACAATTCAGTTAGATACAATAGGTGTTTGCCTATTGTATCCAACAACAATGTTGACACATTGCTGTTATATACAATAGCTAAATAGCCATTTGTATCCAATACAATGTTCATAACAATGCAGTTAGATACAATAGGCAAACACATATTGTATCTAAGCGTATTTTAAAAATTAGACGTTGTTCAATATTATTTTTCAAAACCCTATCTTCAGGGATGTAGTTTGATTCGTCTCGTCGAGACAAAAAAATCAGTGTTCTCGAATTATTTTTTCGATTTGTAGTTAATGAGATATTTAATTTTGAAAATTTAGGGAAATTTTGGGTGATGACGTGGCAAATTCTAGAACACACATGGTATTTTGCTCTTCCCTTTGTTTGTCAACCTAATTACAAGAATGCCACCGAATTTTTAAACTAAAAAGGTAATCTAAACCCTTGATTTGTGTCTAATCTAATGGTTATCCTCGGTTCTCATGGTTCTCATGATATTTAGGTTCTCATTTAAGCACCTACATATATATATATATATATATATATATATATATATATATATATATATATATATATAGGTGCTCAAATGAGAGCCTAAATATCGTGAGAACCGTGAGAACCAATCATAACCATTAGATTAGAAAAAAAATCAAGGGTCCATATGTTAGATACAATTGATACACTTAGATACATTACAAAAAATTTGATATTACACTTGGATACAATAGGTTAATAAGTATTGTATCTAAGTGTTGCACTTGGATACACTATGTTAAAAACTAATGTATCCAATTGTTTTTCGAAAATTAACCAATGTATCTAACATCTGGACCCTTGATTTTTTTTCTAATCTAATGGTTATGATTGGTTCTCACGGTTCTCATATAAAATGGTTCTCACAGGAGCGCGACCATATATATATATATATACACACACACACACACACTCCCTCCATCCCTCTTTAACTTATAATTTTTGGGTTTGGCACATTATTTAAGAAAAAAGTGAAAAAGTTGATGTGTTGTGAGTGTAGATAGTTGAGTGGGAGAGAGAAAGTGAAGTAGAGAATAGTAAGTGGATAGTTGTTGTGAGTGGGATAAGTGAGTCCCATTATTTTAAAAGTATTAAAACATTTCCCTTTTGGGACTTTGTAAATTAAAGTGGGACAACCAAAATGACAAATTTTGTAGATTAAAGAGGGATGGAGGGAGCATATATATAGGGTCTTGTTCCAATGAGAATCATTTAAAATAAGAACAGTGAGAACCAAAGTATAACCATTGGATTAGATACAAAATCAATGGTTCAAATTATAAATACAGTAGATACACTTGGATACACTTTGATACAGTACCTAAATTTTGAATATTGCACTTGGATACGGTAGCTAAATAACTACTGTATCCAATTGAATATTGAAAATTAACTATTTTATCGAAGTGTATCCACTGTATCTATAATCTGGACCCTTGATTTTGTGTCTAATCTAGTGGTTATTCTTAGTTCTCACGGTTCTCATTTCATTTTGGTTCATTTGAACATATTCTTGTGTGTGTGTGTGTGTTTGTGTGTAGGGTACCGCTCCAATGAAAACCGTGAGAACCAAGCATAACCGTTTGATTAAATACAAAATCAAGGGTCCAGATTATAGATAAATTAGATACAATTGGATACAATAGCTAATTTTCAATATACACTTGGATACATTAGTCATTTAAGATATTGTATCCAAGTGCAACACTTGGATACAATACTTATTTAGCTACTGTATCTAAATGCGATATCAAAATATAGGCATTGTATCAAAGTGTATCCAATGTATCTATAATCTGCACCCTTGATTTTGCTTCTAATCTAATGGTTTTGCTTGATTCTCACGGTTCTCACGCAATTGTGGTTCTCATTTGAACACCTATATAAACAAATAAGTAAAAATGATATTCTCGCCAAAATCTATACTCCTCTGACAATAAAGTGAAATCACTATTTCTCACACATTAGTAACTACTCCATTATTATACACAACAAAACTTCTGACACATTTTAGAGATTAAATTCTAAACGGACGTGGTGCTTTTGGGCTATTGTCGGACTCCATTGCGTGCCACGTCAACTCAAAACTAACGCTCTCTCTTTACCTTTAAAGTTTACTTTAGGCCCTTCCACAATAAAATCATTTCTGTTACATACCCTTACAGTTACCCTTACAGTTTTATTTTTTACTTTTGTAGAAAGACTTTTTAGCTGACAAATGTATACTCCCTCGTCCTGAATAAATATTGCAGTTGACTTGTCAATGTTTTTTTTAAAAAAATATTTTAGTAGTTTGTACATTATAACTTGTATAATGATAAAATTAGACCATACCACTTTTCTTATTTAAAAATTTGATATTTGAGACAAACCAAAATGAAAGGTCATATATATGAGACAGAGGGGGTAATATTTTAGAGAAATTTTATGTGAGGTGTCAATGTAAATAATTTTTTTTTGTTCATGATGATTCAAAATGATTATATATATTTATTGTTTATTAATGTGTTTATAAATATTAATATGGTTTCACAAAGACAACGGGAGTATTATTATTGATCTATCAATTACAAGTCTTGTACTTGTTTAAGATAAATGAATTAAATTAAATTTATTACCTAAAGTTTTATCGTATTTAGAAAAAAAGTGGGAATATTATTTTTGGACGAAATGAGTATTTGCTTGACGTAAAACATTATCATGAACATCTTAAAAAAATTATCTAAATAATACTCCCTATGTCTTAGATAAATATCACATGTTTTTTCAATATAATTAATTCATTTTTTACCACAAAACTACTCATAATCAATCATTCTCATGATATTGTGAAAATTGTTAATGGTAAAATGTTAATAGAGAATCAAACACGAATTTCAGAATTTCATGATAACAAATTTTTTATTAAAGTTCAACTAAGATAAACCAAAAAAAAAATTAACGTACAACATTTATTTTTGCGTCATAAAATAAATTAATGCTCTTGTAATTTTGGACTAGTTAGAAGTTTAACGTGGTGTTAGCTACCGGAGGAGCTAATTGTAATACCCCATCCCACATCGGCTAGGTGTGGGAGTTTAGTGTGATACTTATAAGCCCACAAAGCTATTATTGAGCACCAATAACATCTATGGACTTTTGGGTGGGCCTGTGGTAAGCCAAGTGGACCCAGTTGTTTGTGCTCAGTGGGCCAGTTTGTGGTGCTTATGTAACGGATCGGGCTTGTGGGCTCGGGTCGTTACAAAAGGTATCAGAGCGGGTCCCGGCCAGAAGTGTGGAACAAAGTGCTGCGGGGAACAAAGTGCTACACCGCAGAGACGGTGGGAGCCACCTCTTGAATCCGTACGAGTGGCAAGGATTTAAGTGGGGTGTTTGTAATACCCCATCCCACATCGGAATGATATGGGCTTTGATTGTGATATATAAGCCTCCACTATACTACCATTGAGCACCAATAACATCCATGGACTTTTGGGTGGGCCTGTGGTGGTCCAAGTGGACCCAAGTTGTTTGTGCTCAGTGGGCCAGTTGTGTGGTGTTTATGTAGCGGGTTGGGCTTGCGGACTCGGGTCGTTACACTAATAGATGGTGGGAAACATTCTTTTTTACTCATAAAAAAACAAACAATTTCATCTAATAATTTTGCAATTCTATAAATTTTGACTAGTTAGAAGGCTTGCATGGTGTTAGCCGAGCTAAATAAAATTTGCAACTCTACCTTAATTTTTGATATAGTATGACGTTAAAAATATCTTAAACATATTAAAAAATACTTAAAAGTATCTGTGTAATAAATTAATTTTGCAATCTTTGACTAGATAGTGATATTTAGGTACTAGAGTAGTAGTTTATAGATATTTAAAAGGGTCTTGAGTGAAACATTTAAGCTGAAAGGACATCAAAAAGGTAGAAAGAGAAATATAAGTAGCATCTCATCTCCAGCCATTTATTTTACTCACTTTGCCATGTGTAAGTCATCTAAAGGCATCCGTTATTTGCTCATGATCGGGTCATCCGCTCCAAATGAACTCCCCACATTTTAATATAAATAAGGCTGAAAATTCAAACAAAAGTCTACAATATAATTATTTAATATCATAATTTATTTTGAACTATAAGTATTTCAAAATTATCATCACTGTCTTCAAAAAATTGTTTTTGTTACATCATTCAAATAAAAATGGCTTTTGTTATAAAACTAAAGAACCAAGATCATAATCTCAATAGATAATATTTTATTTCAAGACTAATATAGAGAGAGAGTACAAGAGAGAAAGATAGAAGTTAAGAACTTCTGAAGTATATTGAAATGAAAACTAGAGCCTACTATTTATAGGTGAAAATTGGCTTCCTCTATAAGCTTCCATAAGGATAAACATTATCCTTTAGTAAGGCTTCCTTTGTAAGCTTCTCTGAAGATATTTACCAAGCTTCCCTAGTAAGCTTCACTGAAGATATTTACTAAGCTTCCTTAGTAAGCTTCGCGAAATATAATCTTGCAAAGCTTCTCTTGTACACTTCTGGTTCAAAGGACATCCACATAATAATATATTATAACACTCCCCCTTGGATGTCTGCAGCTAAGTAGCATGCCTCATTAAAACCTTACTAGTGAAAAACCATGTGGGATAAAAACTCTAGTAAAGGAAAAAGAGTACCCGATTTCTTAGCTTCATGATGCTCCTCTTGAACAAAACATTACTCGCGATCTCTTAGTCGCCTACTCCTCCTTGGAGATTCCTATTGAATGGTAATTGTGCTGCACGTGTTGCCTCATCAAAAACCTTCCGAGCAAAAACCCTTTAGGAAAAATAATCTCGAAGGAAAAAAGTACAACTCACAATCTTTTCAATAAACGCTCATTGCCTCGTTAAAACCTTGGCGGGTAACAAAACCCGATGGGAAAAATAACCCCGCGCGAAGGAAAAAGAGTACAATGAAATCTGAGTATCGTCTGGATACTCCCCCTGAAAACTACAAGGGTGGAAACTCTAACAATCTGCGTAAGCCAATTGTTTTCATATACTTCTCAAAAGTGGCTTTAGATAGTGACTTCGTGAATCAGTCGCCGCAGTTGTCTTGACTTTTGATCTGCTGGATCATTATCTGACAAAATATCAGAATCTAATAACTTCCATAACGTGAGAGTATGTTTTATCAAAGTCAATCCCAAGCCGTTGAGAGAAACCTTATACCACAAGGCGAGCTTTATATCTCGTAATCTCATTTCTCTCATTCCTTTTTCTCGTAAATACCCATTTATATCTCACGGGTATAACCCTAAGAGATGTAGGAACTACTGGTCCAAACACTCCTCTTTTCTTTAAGGAATCGAACTTTGACTGGATCACTTTCTCTCATTTAAGCCAATCAATTCTTAGTTTACACTCATTTACGGAGCGAGGTTCAATATCATTACTACATATAATCTCAGTTGCTACTGTATAACTAAATACACCGTTGATAATTGTTCCATCCCGATTACATATCTCATATATGCATGCATGACTAACTGATATTTCTTTATTCTCAGAAATGGATGTCAATGTCGAGGCGTCCCCCGACTTCGTTTTCCAAACGAATCCATAATCTGGAACAATATCATGAGATAGATCGGATGAGATTCCAATTTTATTATCACTAACGGGATTCGAATTTTGTGCACTCACCCATTTACGGGGATGCGAATCCTTGGAATCAATTGGCCTCCCTCTCTTCTGGGCAGGGGTATGTATTTCGTTAGGTGAGATCACTGGCCTTCCTGATAATACTCCTTCTGGGAGTTCTATCCTCGTAGGCACATTTGCAGCTTAACAACTATTGAAAGTTCTTCTGGACTTCCAATAACATTTAGATTAACATAAATAGCCGTTATAACAAATCCTGAAACAGATTTTCTAATGAAAAATACATGGGCAAATAGGATCATTCTTGTATCCTTCTTTCGCCAAGTATTCACTGAGACGGTTATACCACATCCGTCCAGATCGTTTTAAACCATACAAAGATATTTGTAATTTAATTTAACAAACTTCTTGAGAATTTGAATTGCATGCATCATACATCTTGAATCCTTCTGGGATTCTCTTGAATCCTTCTGGGATTCTTATATAAATATCATTGTCAAGTCTGCCATACAAATATGCAGTGACAACATCCATTAAACGCATATCAGGCTTTTCATGTATTGCCAGACTAATGAGATAGCGAAATGTAATTGCATCCACCACAGGAGAATATGTCTCCTCATAATCAATTCCAGGTCTTTGCGAAAAACCTTGTGCAACAAGACGTGCTTTATTCTTGTGCAACAAGACGTGCTTTATTCTTGTGCAACAAGATGTGCTTTATTCTTGTGCAACAAAATGTGCTATATATTTTGTTTTCGCACTTGTACTCTACTAGTTTTACACCTTCAGGTGTATGGACTACAGGTCCGGAAAACTCGCGTTTCTCAAGTGAGTTGAATTCTGCTTGAATTGCGTCTTTCCACTTTAGCCAATCATTTCAACATCGATACTCGTCGATACACCTAGGTTTGTGATCCTCGTTATTTTCCATAATATTAAGCGCTATATTATATGCAAAAATATTGTCGACAATTGTTTCCTCTCGGTTCTATCTTTTTCCTGTACTGACATAACTGATCGAGATATCATCATTCTTAATGATTACAGGTATCTAAACTTCTTCTGGAAGTATTTGATCATATTTGTCATGTATCTCTTCAGGAGATTCATTTACCTCGACGGGGCTTTTCTCATAATTTGCTCATTTTCTTTTTCGAGGATTTTTGTCTTTGGAACCGATAGGCCTTCCACGCTTCAGGCATGGTTTAGATTCATTAGCAGATTGTCTAATCGGGACATCAATCCGTATATGAGCATTTACAGCTGGAACATGTGACTTTGTCACTCTTTTTAGGTCAGTAAATGCGTCTGGCAATTAATTGCTATCTCTTGCAAGTGGATTATCTTTTGAACTTCTGGTTCATATTGCTTCGTA
Source organism: Campanula takesimana (assembly GCA_026119855.1). Lineage (NCBI taxonomy): Eukaryota > Viridiplantae > Streptophyta > Magnoliopsida > Asterales > Campanulaceae > Campanula > Campanula takesimana. Next base: position 801,543 of record JAOWBW010000193.1, on the reverse strand, counting down.
CGAGGATCAAGATAATATTTCAATGTATTCCACTTGATTTCCTTTTCCAGCTTATTACTTTCTCCCCCTAATGTTGGGAATATTTTTTTTTCCATCAAAATGACAATCGGCAAAATGTGCTGCAAATAGATCCCCTGTTAATGGTTCAAGATATCGTATAATAGAAGAAGAATCATACCCAACATATATCCCCAATCTCCGTTGGGGTCCCATCTTGGTGCGTTGTGGTGGAGCCATTGGAACATATAGCGCACACCCAAAAATTCTTAGATGGAAAATATTTGGCTCCTGACCATAAGCCAATTCTAATGGAGAGAACTTATGATAACTCGATGGCATGATGCGTATAAGTGCTGCTGCATGTAAAAATAGCAGGTCCCCAAGCTACGACAGGTAGCTTTGCTCTCATAAGCAATGGTCTAGCTATTAACTGAATTCGTTTAATAAATGCTTCAGCTAAACCATTCTATGTGAATGAACATAAGCAACTGGATGTTCAACATCTATTCCAATAGATGTACAATAGTTATTAAAAGCCTCTGATGTAAATTCACCAGTATTATCAAGGCTAATTGTCTTGATCGCATAATCTGGAAATTATGATCGTAATCGAATTTCTCGAAAACGGCAGGTTGCGAGTTAATAATAAACTTATGTGTGACCATTTAGTAGATGCATCTACTAAAACCATAAAATATCTAAATGGTCCACACGGTGGATCAATCGGTCCACATATATTACCTTGAATTCTCTCTAAAAACTTTGGAGATTCAACTCCAACTTTTGCTGGTGATGGCTTAATTATCAATTTGCCTTGAGAGCAAGCAGAACATGAGAATTCATTAGATTGAAAAATCTTCTGGTTTTTCAATGGATGCCCATGTTAATTTTTCATAATTCTTCGCATCATATTAGAACCGGGATGCCCCAACCGGTCATGCCATATAGTAGAACCATTTATATCAGTAAACTTCTGGTTTACTGGTAAAACCATTTATATTAGTAAACTTCTGGTTTACTGTTAAAATAATTTATATTAGTAAACTTCTGGTTTACTGGTAAGACCATTTATATCAGTAAACTTCTGGTTTATTGTCATTTATACTTCAATTATGCTAATCTTTGTATAGCATACTTTAGAGGAAAATACAGGTAACTTTTCTACCACATACTCCCTCCGTCCCATTGAGAGTGAGACTAGAGGAGTGGGCACGATATTTAAGATAAAGTGATATATATGTGGTAGAAAATGAAGAGAGAGAATGAGTGGGGTAAATAGTGGTGTTGGTTGAATAAAATGAGTGGTAGAAAATGAAGAGAGAGAATGAGTGGGGTTAAATAGTGGGGAATGATGAATATAAGTATATTAAAACATTTCCATTTTGGGTAGTCTCACTTTAAGTGGGACGGCCCAAAAAGGAAAGAAGTCTCACTTCTATTGGGACGGAGGGAGTATTTGTTACCTGATTCAGTCTTTGTAATGCATAAATATTTCATTTTTCCTTCATTACTTGTCTCAATATGACATCCATTTTCACGAATACCTTTAAAGCATAATAAATTTCATTGAGACATAAATGAAAACAATGCATTTTTATACTTATTTTTGTTCCTCTTAGTAGTACTATGTTAGCTCTTCTGGAGCCATCAATTATATTTGCACTACCTCATATTATACTAATATTAACATCATTTACAATCAAATATACTTATAAGTAAAAGTTAAATATGTTAGAACACACACACACTAAAATAATATAACACACTTAAGTAAATTATAATGAGTCAGATACTTTAGTTAGCTTGGGTTTCTCCCCCATTAAGTATGTAATCATTTACATCTGGATTGAGAAAATCTGATATATCCAGATGTGTACTTATAGATGGATCTTGATTCACATCATCGTTTTCATAGACAAATTTTGTTTCAACATCTTTCCCTTTATTCAGCATTGATGCTTGATACAACATAACAAGATGTTTAGGCGTACGACAGGTACAGGCTCAATGGCTTTTCATTCTGCACCGATAACATAAATTCTCAATTTTTATCGGTTGCTTAATTTGTCTAGTCGATGATATTTCATTATTACCTTCTCGATTCCACTTTTGGTGGTGAGAAATTTTTTCATCATTATTGGGGTGATTAATGATACCGATTATTAAATCTCCCCCGACCACGGTCGCGATTACGTCCACGACCACGTTCTCGGCCTCGCTCAGTATTATCATATATACTCGCGTTCACTTCAGGGAACGGAGTAGAGCCAGTGGGGCGGGCTTCGTGGTTTTTCAATAAGATCTCATTATTATGCTCAGCCATATGAGATCAATTCAGAATATCATTTAAAACCTTTTTCTCGACATTGCTATTGCAGGAGCAAATCAAAGAAGGAATGTGGAGAAAGTTTTCTTTAGCATATCGTTATTAGTTATTCTTTCTCCACATAGTTTTAACTGTGATGTAATTTTAAACATCGTAGAATTATATTCACTTATTATTTTAAAATCCTGCAAACATATATAAGATATAATTTTGAAATAACTTGAAAAGAGACTAGGTAGATCTTACCGATACCGTACTAATTTTGAAATAACTTGAAAAGAAACTAGGTAGATCTTACCGATACCGTACCTACTTTGGTGACTATAGCTCAGGATCTGGAACTAGAACGAAGTCGTGCTGATAACGTGTTATAAAACTAAAGAACCAAGATCATAATCTCAATAGATAATATTTTATTTCAAGACTAATATAGAGAGAGAGTACAAGAGAGAAAGATAGAAGTTAAGAACTTCTGAACTATATTGAAATGAAAACTAGAGCCTACTATTTATAGGTGAAAATTGGCTTCCTCTATAAGCTTCCATAAGGATAAACATTATCCTTTAGTAAGGCTTCCTTTGTAAGCTTCTCTGAAGATATTTACCAAGCTTCCCTAGTAAGCTTCACTGAAGATATTTACAAAGCTTCCTTAGTAAGCTTCGCGAAAGATAATCTTGCAAAGCTTCTCTTGTACACTTCTGGTTCAAAGGACATCCACATAATAATATATTATAACAGCTTTTACCTTTTCTTTATTTTTTAAATTAATTTATCGAATCTATTTATCCGCAAATTCAACTCAGGGGATGAACACTAGTTTTATTTTAATGCACCGATCTCTTTAATAGATTTAAGCACACTGCGCCATTATTAGTGCTGAAATGTCATATCATGTAAAGAGATTCATTGGTTTATTTCTTTAATTATTAATTAAGTAAATTAAAATGAAAGAGAGTTGAGGAGTGGTTACTACTAATGGAAAATTAATCATTTTTTTTCTCAAATGCCTATTACTATTTACATACTGTTTCCCCCTTTTCTTTCTATTTTTAGACTTTGTTCTGCAGTTTTGACAAATGTAAGAGATTGAACCTCAATGCTAAAACTTTTTTTAATCAAAAGAGAGAGAAATATTCTCTCCATCCCGCAATAATTTTAGTATTAATGATACACTTTTCTTTTCATTAATCTCAAAAGAGGTGGTCTCCCAGGAGAACAACGGGATCCGTCTCATGTATGAAACGGGTCGACTCATGACTCATGGGGCATGAACCGCCACGTGGCAGCCTCTCATAGGTCCAAAAAAATGGTTTTTTTTTAGTTTTTATATGTTGGGTTAATGCCTTTGAATTTGGGACGCCGAGTTAAAGGATTAAACAACAGAGAGATTTCGTAATTCCGGGACAGAGCGCATAAGGAAGGTTTCCAAGTCAGTTTTGGACTAGGTTTCCAAGTTCCTAAGAGATTTTGAGATAAATTTTACTAGTATAAATAGAGGCCAGTAGTTTAGATTAAAATCACACCTCAGATTGTCATAGACAAATTATTAGAGTGCTCAGATCGAGGTCTGTAATTCTACAGTTGCACAGTTAGGAATTATTGTGATCAATAATTCGTCCAGCAGTAATAGTGTGATCTTGTAATCGTTTCTCCAGATTGATAATAATATTATCTCCCCTCCCCGTGGACGTAGCCAAGTTGGTGAACCACGTATATCAGTGTTCTTGTGATTGCTCGCTATTCTTATCAAGTCTTGTTATTGCTCTAACAAGTGGTATCAGAGCTTGGTCGAAAAGGAGAATTAGCATCGACGGAAGAGATCCAAGATCGAAGAAAAACAAGGTAGCAGTTTCTGGTCCGTTTTTATCCAGCGCAGCGGTGAAGAAAAAGGCGTAGCGCATTCGTTCACCGTTGGATCGTGTTGATTTTTGGTTAGTAGCTTCGGGACTCATAGATATTCAATCTGAACGGTGGAGATTGGATTTAGATGTCCGTAGCATCCGAAATTGTATCCGGACAGAAGCTGCTGGTGTTTTGTCTTCGATTGTATGCGTTTGGAGTTTCTTGTTGCGATTTCTCTTAGTGGCACCAGAGCTTTGGTTCGTGGTTAGAGATTCAGGGATTCCGCTGCAGAGAACAAGAAGATAGGTCAAGGAGCAGATTCGATCGACAAGTTCAATGGGAAGAATAGTTTTTCTCTCTGGCAGATCAAGATGAAGGCTTTGTTGATAGACAAAGATTTATGGGAACCGTTGGAGATTGCAATCAAGGATCGTAAGGATTCCAAGGATAAGGCAGTCACCACAGAAGGTACAGCAGAACAGTCAGAGAAGGACAAGATAGCAGCAGCGAAGGAGGTGGCGGCATTGAAGAAGTTAGATCAGAAGGCTCACGCCAAGATCATCATACAGTTGGATGATGAGATCCTAACCAATGTTGCAGGAACAGACTCCGGAAGCGATCTTTGGTTAAAGTTGGAAGATATGTACATGACATGTTCATTGACCAACAAGTTATACCTGAAGAAGAAGCTATATGATTGTCGTATGACTGAAGATGAGATCTCTCTAGAGGAAGTGAAAACTTCTCTCAAGACGAGGGAATTGCGCCGAAAGGCGAGTGGGAATGAGGCAAGTACCCAGCCATCAGGTTTGGTTGCTAGTAGTAGCAACAGCAGGGGTTCTAGTGGGAGGAAGAACAATCAATGTAATTCTTCACACAAGAAGGGTCCAAAACCTGGGGATATCTGTAGTTTCTGCAAAGAGAAGGGGCATTGGAAGTTCGACTGTCCCAGAAGGAAGCAAGGCAAGGCACCAGTCACAGCAGAGGCCATGACGGCCAGAGATTGTAGTTCAGATGAGGATTATGCTCTAGTAACATCAAAATCAGCATGCGCATCTAATGCGTGGATTCTTGATTCAGGAGCGTCTTACCATATCAGTCCTAGGAGAGAATGGTTTACCGGTTATAGGCAGATAGTTGGCGGTGATATAAGCATGGCCAACAGTACAGTCTGCAGGGTTGTCGGTATTGGTTCGATCAAGGTCAGGACTCATGATGGTAGGGTTGTCACTTTGAACGAGGTTCGACACGTTCCGCTTATGACGAAGAATCTGATTTCTCTTAGTCAGTTAGACAGCAAAGGGTTCAGTTCAAAGGTAAAGGTGGAGCAGTTAGTGTCTGTAACAGTTCAGAAGTGATGCTGAAAGGCCTTAAGCGGGGCTCCTTGTATTTCCTCCAAGGAAAGACGCTTGCAGAGTCGACTATGGCTGCATCAGAAGAGGTGAACGAGGGAGATATGTCTAAACTGTGTCACATCAGGCTCGGTCACATGAGCACTCGAGAGATGCATGAGTTGACTAACAGAGATCTTCTTTATGGCCATAAGATCAAGGATCTTAAAGGCGTTCTGGATTACATCTACTCAGAGAGTTGGGGACCTTCACGTCAGGAATTTCTAAGGGGGCACAGATATGTCTTGTCTATGGTTGATGATTACTTGAGGAGGCATTGGGTGGTTATCATGGAGCACAAGAATGGTCCTAAGGAATTTCAAGGACTGGAAGACAGTAGTGGAGAGAACCAGACAGAGAAGGAGATCAAGAAGCTCCGGACAGATAATGGTTTGGAGTTCTGCAGTACTGAGTTCGATTCGTTTTGCAGAGAGGTGGAGGTTTCTAGACATCTCACCAGCAGAGGCACGCCACAGCAGAATGGTGTAGCAGAACGGATGAATCAGACATGGCTTGTGAGAGCGTTGTGCATGCTCTCCAATGCAGAGTTGTCTAAACGTTTTTGGGTAGAAGCGCTTAGTACAACATGTTACTTGATTAATCATGGACTTCATACCGGTATTGGCCTCAAAGTTCCCTATGAGGTATGGACTGGTGGTGTTGATAAACAGGTAGAGCAACAAGATACTGAAGAGTTAGTTGTACCACAGTCAGATGTTGAAAAACAGGTGGAGCAACAAGATACTGAAGAGTTAGTTGTCCCACAGTCAGATGTTAACCATGATCCACCAACAGAGACAAAGACTGAAGCACCAGAAAGTTCAAGTTCAGTTCCTAAAGAACATGGGTTAGCACAAGGAGGGTCTAGAAGAGCTAATTTCAGGAATGGATTTGAAGACTTGGTGTCTTATGCACTGCAGGTTGCTGAGGAAGTAGAGCCCGTTCTTGCGGAACCTTTTATTTTCAATAAAGCAGATACATGTTCAGAGTCATCTCAGTGGTATGCGTCTATGGGTGATGAGATGAAGTCTCTTCTCAGGAATCAGACTTGGAAGTTGACTACAAGGCTAGAAGGCAAGAAGATTGTGACTTGCAAGTAGATCTTCAAGAAAAGGGAAAGGATGTCCCCGGCAGAAGAGGTCAAGTATAAAGCTCGAGATGTTGCAAGGGGTTTCACACATAGAGAGGGGGTGGACTACAATGGGATCTTCTCAACAGTGGTCAGACACGCTTCGATCAGAGTGTTGCTAGCAATAGAAGGAGAGATATACATGACAGAGTTGGAAGGATTCCAAGTTCCTGGTAAGGAAGATCAAGTTTGTAGATTGAAGCAATCGCCTAGGCAGTGGTACAAAGGATTTGACATCTATTTGATAGCAGCAGTCAAAAAGTCAGAGATTCAGAAGTCGAAAGGCTTATTGGTCGCAGAGATGAAGGGTTTGGGTAACGCGGAGAAAATTCTTGGTATGGAGATCTATAGAGACAGAGCCAAACGGAAACTGTTCTTATCCCAGAAAAGATACATCAAGAAAGTTTCAGAAAGGTTTGGTGGGTCGACAGCTAAGGCTATAGATACTCCGAGTGCAGTGAATGCACATACAGTCGCGTTTGGGCCCAAATCGGTTGAGGAGAAATAGTATATGGATCCATTATCCTTTGCTAATGCAGTTGGTAGTTTGATGTATACTACAGTGCTCACTAGCGACGTCAGACTCGTCTGTGGAGATGGGACAAAATGTGCAGTCAAGGGTTTCTCAGATTTGGGTGATGTTGACTCAAGAAGATCGAAGACCGGATATGTGTTCACGCTTGGGGTCAGTTGTCAGTTGGAAGGCTACATTGCAGACGACAGTGACGTTGTCTACAACAGAGGCAGAATACGTGGCATTGACAGAGTCCGCTAAGGAAGGAATATGGTTGAAGGGATTGATCAGCAATCTTGGGGTTCATCATGAGAGGACCAAGCACATTGATGTCAGATATCATTTCCTAAGGGATGAGAAACGAGTAAAGGTGAAGGTAGGGACGGCGGACAACCCTGCAGACATGTTCACAAAACTCGTGACGGGAAGCAAGTTCCAACATTGTTTGGACTTGCAGATTGTTCGCAGCTATTAGATAGCAGAAGAGGCGAGGGGGGAGAAAAGGTTTGTTGTCATGGAGATTCAAAGTCAAGGTGGAGATTGTTGGGTTAATGTCTTTGAATTTGGGACGCCGAGTTAAAGGATTAAACAACAGAGAGATTTCGTAATTCCGGGACAGAGCGCAGAAGGAAGGTTTCCAAGTCAGTTTTGGACTAGGTTTCCAAGTTCCTAAGAGATTTTGAGATAAACTTTAGTAGTATAAATAGAGGCCAGTAGTTTAGATTAAAATCACACCTCAGATTGTCATAGACAAATTATTAGAGTGCTCAGATCGAGGTCTGTAATTCTACAGTTGCACAGTTAGGAATTATTGTGATCAATAATTCGTGCAGCAGTAATAGTGTGATCTTGTAATCGTTTCTCCAGATTGATAATAATATTCTCTCCCCTCCCCGTGGACGTAGCCAAGTTGGTGAACCACGTATATCAGTGTTCTTGTGATTGCTCGCTTTTCTTATCAAGTCTTGTTATTGCTCTAACATTATATTATTTTTTTCGGCTTTTCCGTCGTTTACCAAAAGTAATAGTTACCATAACTTAATGTAATGACTGTATACATATAAAGTAACATTGTTCATAAGTAAACGTAACACCTGTTTTACAAAAACAAAAGCTCGTTTTACCCATTTTTTTCAAATGTAATACTAACTATAATTACATGTAACCCAAACAATATCTAAATGTAATTATCATTTATACTGAAATGTAATAATGCTTTTGCAAAAATGTAAAATATTGTGTATTTTGATTTAATTTTTTGAACGAAAGTAACATTTGAAAAGTAAGAACTCATATATATTAATGTAATTGTTTGTACAAGTAAATGTAACACTTTAATAAAAGAAATTATAACATATTTCTATAGATAATGTAATACTTTTACATGTAACACTAATCAAGTATTTTTAGCTCAAAAAATATAAATGGTTGAATTATTACTTTTTCTATACATTTGTGTTACAATTATGTATAAACATTATTACATATAACACGTTCGTTACATTTTAGTTGTAATAAGTATTACTTTTGGCAAACGAATAAAACATAGAAAAAAACACTGTTACTTTTCTGTATATATGTATTACTTTTATGTATACAAACTGTTACTTTATATGTATATAGTCATTACATTAAGTTATAGTAACTATTACTTTTGACAAACCGAAAAAAAAAAAAAAAAAAAAAAATAAAAAAAATATTAAAAAAAAAAAGCAAAAAAAAATAATTAAAAAAATGGACATATGAGAGGCTGCCACGTGGCAGGGTCGCCCCCTGGGTCATGGAGCTGGTTCAATAGGCCGGGTTATGGGTCAAAAATGACCCGTCTTATCTATGAAACGGGTCATAGTGTTCTCACATAAGTTTTTGTCATTTCAAAATAAGTATCAAAGTTAAAAATAAGTGGATACTCTAATTGTAATTTTATTATTGCACAAACATTATATAACAAAAAAGAACATATAAAAATATTAACAAGTCTACTGCTTACATTTATGTGAGAAACCGACTAAATAATAGTACATACTAATTTCTCTGTTATAACAATGTGCACACTATTAAGTTTGCACTAAAATCAAGGAAGGAGTATATGCCCCATATTTTTAAAAATAAAAAATAAAAATTGTGGAATATGTACCATGATTAGATAAAAAAAAATGACGTAGGAAAGATAAAATGGGGTAGATAACAATAATGAATTAATGAATTGTTGTTTCTGTGAATCTCACCCAATAAAAAAGTAATAATAAAAAAAAAATACTCTCTCCGTCTCATCCGACTCAAGATTTTCTCTCTCGACATGAGGATTAAAAAAATATTACTATAATAAGAGGAAAGATAATGAGTAGATGAGGTGTTGTGACTATGAAAAGTAAAATAAGAGAGAGAATGAGTGAGTGAAATGAATAGTAAAGGAATTGATGTGTGAGTATGACAAGTCGGTCCTATTGAATATAAAAGTAATATAACATTTCTATAGTCACAACAACAATATGACTTATCAATCAATGAGACACAGAGAAAAAAAAAAAAGTTGTGACCATAACAATATTATGGGACGGAGGGGTATAAAGGTGTACTTGGGAGAGAATGTAGAACAAGGAATTTATTAGAGGAGACGCTCAAAAATGACAAAACGTCCTAAGTGGGGCGGAACAGAAAAAATATGACTTATCAATAATGAGACACAGAGAAGAAAAAAATTGTGACCATAACAATATTATGGGATGGAGGGGGTATAAAGGTGTACTTGGGAGAGAATGTAGAACAAGGAATTTATTAGAGGAGATAAGACTTGCATTAAGGTACTTTAAGGCATCATATTTGCAATAAAGAAATAGTTATTCTAGTTTGTCACATCCATAGCTTTTCGCAAAGGAGCGTGGTGATATGGGAAAATGGAAACAATATAAATTTTCAAGTGAATAATTTCCCTTGCTTATACTTCTTCCTTCATCTTACATTTTCCTTTATATTAGTCTTGGTTTAATGCAATTTCATGAACATACAAGTAATTAAGATTGCAACACCATCATTACTATAGCATAAGAAAGAACATATAACAAATTAATTTGCAGCATCAAAAACAATACCGAAAAAATTGTCCATTTTGACTTTTTATGGTCAACATAAATAAACTTTGACAAAGCATTGATGTCAATCTATTGAAATCTTAAAAATTGTTACTGATAAATCTTTTTATATTTGTCAATCACGATTTTTAGAAGTTCACTAGAGTGATTAGATCGACATCAATGTTTGGTCAAAGTTCATTTATGTTTGACCATAAAAGCCAAAATGGGACAAACTTCACGGGTTCGGAAGGAATTATATGAAAACACACTATGTCACTCTTGTACTTTGGTCTTCTTTCTTGCCAAGAAACGCTCTTTAGCTGCAGCAAGGGCATCCTGGTCTCTTTTATGATGGTCGCCTCTCGGTTGACCAGCTGGCGGTTGACTTTTGACTTCTTGCTCGGAAGAATCAGACACCATTTTTGGCTCTACAGGAGGCTCGGATTTTTCTTTATGAGGGGGAGACAACTCACTTTGATTCTTCTCACTTGTACGAGGTTGGTCTGAATGGGTGCCAACTGATGGCGACTTTGTTTCTGATGGAGGAATGTTCACTTCCTCTTTAGGCTTCTCGTGCTTGCTTGTCGAGGCCTCTTTCGCTCCAAAAGCAACATTTTTGGACAGATTGAAGTAGAACTCCGTCATATCGCCTTTCTTTGTTATCTGTTATAGAAACAAAGATTAAAAGATAAAATTTGTAATAAACAATTAAATAATCGTGATAGTGAAAATGGATATATTTGAACACAATTTGACTAATAAAAGATATAATCATTCACACCCATAGCAAAGAACCTATTTACCATTAATCTAACGCACGTGTGCTCACAAATTAGAAACAAATTTCCTCTGGGCAGACAGTTTGGCCCGTTTTCATGAAGACAAATACTCGGGGAAAGAAGGGGGTTTGAAATGGCTCCATATACAGATTGAATAATGAATTGCTTAAATACATTCTTTAAATGTGCTAGGAAACAATTTGCGACAGTTCACACAGCCTATCAAGGACCACCCTCTTCGCTTACGCACTCCAAGAAGTGGTATGTCCACCAGCAATGTTAAACCAAAACTGTAGAATTTCAGGTCACACAGCCGATTGTATCGATCAAATAATCACTCTACTTTTGTGGATCATTAAATATCAAATATTAGAGCTTCAAAATGGCCTTTTTCTCCTCCAGTTGCAGTTATTAAACAATAACTAACCCGAGTGTGGGAACAAGTTTTAAGCTTCAAATGATGAAGACAATCATTAAACAAGTACATATATTAAACAAGGAAAAAGAAATACTTGGGGTCACCAAGCTTTTTAGGAACTTGAAAGACAGCCACCGAACTCTCATCAATAGGCCATGAGCTGGATATTTGGCCCCCAACTTGCACCTTCATATCCACTGAGATATTCGCAAATTGGTTGCAAAATCATACTTATTCTTTTATTTATTTGGGCAGTTGACAAGGATAAAGAGGTAGATTGTACTTATGTATCAGAAATATCTGACTACCATCAGGAAAATGGAACGGATTTGTGCCAAAAACTGGGTTAAGTCACATGTTTGCATGACATAAGGTTAGTGCTCGGCTCACCATTTCTGAAAGGCAGATGGATCCCAACTATGCCTTCTCTTCCCATAAATACAGGAGAGACACAAGAAAAAAAGATGAATAGACATGACTTGATTACCGAATTTGGTTGAATTTTAAGCTACACAAGGATTATATTTACTGTTCACACAAGGATCATCTTTACTTGCGCATTAAATACACTTGCTACATAGTAAACAAGCATATGAAAACATGAAAAGGATCCTATTACTATTAATAAGCAAAGAAAAAGCTAGAAAAGCAACACTTACATCCTCTTTATCTTCTCGAAGTTGACGCAGACGTTCTTCCGCCTCCCATTTTGCCTGCTCTGCAAGTTTTTTCTTGTAGGCACTAGTAACAAACTTGTCCTTGCCCGCATACAGATGGTCATCTTTGCTTCTCTCTTTGGCAAGTTTCCTCTCATATACTACCTCATGTTCTCGTTCTCGTACTTTTGCTTTTTCAATCAATGCTTGAATATACTTGGGCTACAAGGACATTTGAAGACAAGTATGCAATACAAAATTAAAGCCTTGACCATAGACACCTTCCTTTCTCAAAAATATGTATATTACAGATATAATGCAATTACCATGCCATGAGGACGGCAACTTGGACAGTTAGACTCACATCGCCATTGTTTTATTTATATAAAAGAAGTTTTTTTATTAGGGGGAAGAAACCCGCATTTATTTATTTTAAAATCATTTCTAGATGTTTTTTTCCATACCATTACGATAACTACCTTGTATTTTACACAAAATCAAATATGTAATGTTCTGTAATACTCTTTTGCTCTGGCACCAACATGTTAAGGGATTGTATAGTCTATTATACAAAATTGGTGAAAGGATACTGCATTGGACGGCAAGGATTAGCTATGCACGAAATAATTGAGAGATTTGGGAGCCAAATCTCTCCTTCACCGTATGTGTGCATCTAGAGTGCAAAGAATATGTAACAGCTCCTTGTGGGCTGCAGGGGATCAGAGTAGGAAAAAGTCCTATTGATTGGGATTAAATTTCAGTCTAAATTGCAATGGCTGGGGGATTCAAGGAACTTTTATCCTTGAACAGGGCTACTTTTTGCAAATTGTTGTTTGATTGTTCGACTAGTTTGCTTCCTCATGGTGTAAATGGGTGAATGAGTACCGACTAGCAAACGAGTCGATTTGGCACGTTCACACAAAAAATGTGACTCTTGGTGATGGAGACCTTCTAAAATTTAGAGATGATCTACATCATCAACTCAATGGCGATAAAGTCAATAAGTTAAGAGCTTTGCCCCGGCCTAGCAGACTAATATAAAACTGCTTTTCGATCTTGTAAACATGTTGTTTCAGGGAGTCAGACTGTCTGTAATGGATTCACATTGCCTAAGATATCTTTCATCTGTTGGTTGGCATTTCATAATAGACTAGATAAAGTTGGTTGCAGCCTTGCAGGTACAAAATGTAGGTTATCATTGTCAGGCAGGGACGAGAGACCAGCTCTTCTTCGAATGTCGTGTTTCCAGCTAAAATCCTTACGAAGATGAATGAATTAGTGGAGTTCAAGATTAGGACAAAATGTTCCATGACAGCGGGTTCTTAAGAATGCTAACAAGAAAGAAGAGGGCAATATTACAACAGTTTTTGTGTGAAGCTATCTATGGTGTTTGGAAAGCATGAAATGATTGTATTCTCCAGCATGAGAATCCCAATGGTTCAAGCATTTGTTTCTCAGTATGGAAACACTCAAAAGTTAGGTGGAGAAGTTAAATCATTAGAAAGAATAGATGTGTGAGAGACATCTAGACTCAAGAATGGAAAGGGAGACAGGTTGCTGAAATTATGGCTAGGATCACGAAGATGTTACAATGGCTAAAGTTGTGATGCTGAATTAGGGGCTTAAAGATTGCTTCAGTTACTGTCTGTTGTTTTCTTTAAAGTTTTAAGACTACAAATAGGAGGCAATATAGAGGAGAAAAGTATCCAGAAAAGTGCATTAGAGTCGATTGACTTGGGAGAGTTTCCAGTCTCTAGAATTGCTGGAATGGTTAGGAGAGTTTTCCAGTCTCTATAATTACTGGAAGGGTCATCACCTTAATAAAATTGTCTCTTAGATCAGTTATCTCTATCGATGTGAAGGATTTTAAATGAAGAGTTTAACATACAGTTTAATTTTCTGAGGTATACACCCTGTGCTGATGTTAGCAAAAACAAGGGAATGGTTAAATGAGATTTTGATTGAACCATATGAGTTACTGGATGATAGATCTTGAGAGGATTTTTTTTTTTTTTCGATTTTGATAGGCGAGATCAGCAAAAAGATCAAACCTTTCACAACAGATGCTCTGTCATGCAACACTGTTCTGCACGAGCTCCAGTGGCATGTGCCACCTTTGCTGGCACGTGGGTTGTATTTCATTCAGTATCGTTGACTGTTTAAAGTCAGAATTTTCAATATTCTGCCCTTCATGTATGCATCATAGTTTTGGGTGTTTCGTGAGTCATGCTTGGTGCTTTTCGGTTGAGATACAGCTTGTACCATCCGTTACAACATATAGGTGGTGCTGGAGAAGTGTTCTAAAAGACCCCCGCCTAGGCCCCGCCTAGGCGCTAGGCGTTCATGAAATGCCTAGGTCCCGTCTAGGATATTATAGTTATTTCTGAATTAACGGCCCCGCCTAGATCCCGCCTAGGCGCTAGGCGGCCCTGCGGCGCCTAGCGACAGCCTAGCGCTTTTTAGAACCTTGGCTGGAGGTGATGTCTAAACGTTGTTGGTACTAATTTGATCAGATTTGAAAGTAGGTAACTCGAAGGCTCAGAATTGGTGAATTTTAGAAGTATGTTATAGACTAGTACAACAACAACAACAAAGCCCTACTCCCAAGTTGATTTGAGGTAGGCTAACAGGAATCGCCATATGAAATCGTCAATTCAAAGTGGCGAGGAAAAATAATACTCCCTGTCCAGGAATAAATGTCGCCGTTTTTCGAACGTTAGTACGAAGAAACTTTGAGTGATAAATTTAGTTTGATTTAATTATCCTAATAAAATTGTAAAACTTGTTATTGATACACCAATATAAATACTATCAAAAACAATTTTTAAATTTTCATTAGAATGATTACATTAACCTCAAATTATTGCTCAATGTTCCTTCGTACAAACGTCCGGAAAACGGCGACATTTATTCCGGGACAGAGGGAGTAATAATAATAATAGAAAATGAATGAAACAAAAATTGTGAAAGCTAAGAAGAAATTTAAAAGAAGAATCGTGTGGGAAAAAAATTAGAATAATAAAAAAAAAAAGATTAAAAAATGATTTAAAAAACAATAAAATAATAATCAAACCCCTTCATCCACATGAATTTCAACCCTCCACTTTGGCCACTTCAATGCCATCTTTTCTCCATTCCTAAGTAGACATATATAACAGTCATTCACCATTATCCATGTTTTCTTAGGTCTTCCATACCCCTCACCATCTTATTACCTCTCCACTTACCAGGCCTCCTAATCGGTGCATCACATTGTCCCCATCTCACATGACAAAACTACCCAAGCCGATTATCCCATAAATCAATCGTAGCATACTCGTATCCGCAACATTCTTCTTATGAACATGACACTGTCTCATGGTCCAACACTTAGTACCATATAGCAAGCCTAACTGTTGTGCGGTTTGGTTTCCAATTTGGTATTTGTTGAGATTGCTAGTGAAGTTGATCGTCAGGTCACCATGAATTCGCTGCTGACTTCCATTTTGTTTCTCACATTTAAAATCTAAGAACAGGTCGGATGGGACAGGTTGGACTACCCAGTCAAGGTTGACAGATGTGGTGGTTTTCTTGGATGTAATACAGTGCCAAAGGATTACACAGAGCAATGGCTCACTGCTCAGTGAAGCACAAAAATCTCATCACACAGCAAATCAAAAGAAGGAGAATCTGGGCACATCTCAGAATGCAGCGTATCCTTGAAATATACACATGTTATCTGTCTGCTACTTTTACTTGCAACTATGTCGCTTGCTTTGAGAAATGCTATCTCTTGGCAACCCATTGAAATGTGTAACTTATTGGGCAATTATACCGCCCTGATGCACTCACCCCTAAAACAATCTCGGTTTGAGAAAATTTAGGTCTCACCTTCAATTATAGACAAATCCCCTTCCGCTTGAGAAAATTTAGATCTCGCCATCAAAATCATGTTGTTTGACCCTGGTCATCTCGGGTGCTCGAGATTATCATCCCGAACTGCGTAGTGTCGTACGTTCTCCATTTATGATTATCCATCCCGAACTGCGTAGTGTCGTACGTTCTCCATTTTTTATTATCTGTAGACACCCCATTTTGAACTCACATTTATGATTACACTACTCTCGTGTCTCGCCTTTATGTTTTGATGAAAACTCGCTAGTTTTGGCATTTTTCGTTAAGTTTCTGACTAACTCTGTTAGTTAGGGGGTAAACTAAACAACAGAACATTAGATAAGGGCAAAACAGTACTTTTGTACTGGATATCTCGTACGAGACACATCTCCTCTGTCTGCGAGTCAGAATCACTTTCCTTCTCCATCCCGATCTCTTTCTTGGCCAACACTCTCCTAATCCGGGGAATATCTAATAGGAGACTTCCTAGACGATTTCCTGTTGATTTGCTTACCTAATTAAACCTCTCCACCTCCAGACTTGGTCCCTAAGTAATCTAAACCTATAAATAAAGAGTCTTTCAACCTTAGACTCTCCTAATGGTTCCTAATCATCCTAATCGAGGTTAACAACTCTCTAATTAGTCCCTCTCTCAAGAATCCCGTTTTTCCTCTCCCCTCACACCAAAACACCATCAAAAACTCATCTTTTCAAATCACAAACATCACAAAACACTTTTTCCAATCCACGGAGATGGTCTCGAAGCACATGATCCGACATTCCAATAATTAAGAAATTAATTATCGGCTTTATTTGTTTTAATTGTTTATTTGCTATTTGATTAAAAACACTTTGATTCAGGGAAACGTAGGCAAACTCGAACTACGTTGACCTGAGTCTCTCTTTCTTTTTCTGAAGATTGAGGGAAACGTAGGCAACCACTTTGGTCCGGTCAATCTTTTACTTGCTTTAAAAAAAAACTCTATTTTACCTTGACATCTAGAACTTGACTCTCACACACGTGCATGCATGTAGATTAATTGCACTACATACCCTATAAACCCGTGTCCCAATCGGAGGACGAATGTCGGTCAGCACCCCACTCGCCGGTCTCTCCAAAGATGGTGTACCCACCCCGTGACACGCACCTCGACTGTGTTCATGGGGAGCCTTAGCCGTAAGCCCTGCATCAACCTCATGCATACATAATAGTCAATAGGACACTCCTTGTGACCGGTCGGTTTGATTCCTAGTAATTGTTTTAATCTTTGCCGAAGATAACGTTTTTCATACAATCTATAATCCTCCCTTCATGAATTCTTGACGAATGTCCCTTCGGTAAAAATTGTTGGACAAAGGAGTTGTGTTGGCAAAATTGAGAAATTTTCTACGAAGATTCGAGTCTAATCTCTTTTGCCTTCATAATTCCCCTGTCCAACAAAGTCCCTTTCGGTTGTCCCTTACAAGAATTCATAAGGTTTGATTGCATAACGGCGTTGTTTAACAAAGTGCAAAACAATTACGGAATCGCTTAGGTTTGGCTAAATTGAATGGTGGATTCCGATGAGAATATGGGGCATTTGCCCAAATTGTCCGTTTGGGAGAGTGCAATACATGTGAAAAACAAGGGGCTCATATTCTAGGGTGACAGAATCCATTATTCCAGGATATTAGATAGAAACCCCCCAAAATGGATTAAGTTCCGTCCGACCAAAATTAGGATAAAAAAGTAAATTAAAAAAAATGAAATTCTGTGTTTTGTGCTGGATGCCTCGTACGAGACATCCCTTGTCTCGTACGAGACATCTTCTTCTGTCCGTGTCAGTTTCTGTGCTGTGCTTGTTTGGTCTACCTTAAACCGTACACACTCACTCCTAAGCCTATACACCTCATAAAGCCGACTTGTTGGGACCTTAATCTGGGTTTAACGCAATCTCTATACCGTTAGGTCCGTCCGAATCGCAACTAGATCGTTCCAAACTCACCCGACACCATGACTGGAAGCAACGATACCAATACTGATAATATCAATGAGGCCAAAGCTGAAATCTTGAGAGCCGCCAAGCAACTAGAGGAGAAGCAAGCTCACATAGACGCCTTAGTTGCCGAGCTCCATGCATTGAAAGTCAAGAAAGCTAAGAAACAAAAGAATGATTATGAATCCCCCGCCTCCTCCGAAGACGAGGTATCCTCTAGAAAGAAAGATAAAAGGTCTAAAAAGAAGCACTACGAGTCCGACTCTTCTTCTTCTTCCTCCCCCGATGACGAGGAACATGTCTCTAAGACTACCAAGTCCAATAAAGAAAGTAATGGTGAAACCAAAGAGGTTGATGCTCCTGTAACCATGAATTACCTTGAAAAGAAACTTGCCTCACTTGACATTCCAAAGGGCTCGTTCACTCCTTTTGATCCAGATTCTCTCCGACAATCCATCACCAAGCTTCCACGCAAGTATAAGACTCCCGATGTGGCAAAGTTCAATGGCACTACTTGTCCCCGAGCTCATGTTGAAACCTATACTTGGGCCATGTTACCGATGGGTGTTGATGACAACATTTTAGCCAAATCTTTTCCTCAAACCTTGGAGGGTGATGCGAGAGATTGGTACATGTCACTTCCGATATCCACTAGGCTTGATTGGTCAGAAGCATGTCGAGTGTTCCAAAAGCAGTTTGAAGACAACTCTGCATACTGCCCTACTAGGAGGGATCTTGAACAAACTAAGCAATACCCCAATGAGTCTTTTGCCAAATTTGCTAGAAGGTGGAGGCTCAAGCTCACAGAAATTGTTGAAAGACCTAGTCTTAAAGAACAAATCCACATCTTCCTCCAATGTCTCCACGAGGAATTTCAAGACAAGCTTGCCGGTAATTACTAGGGGTGGAAATGGTTCGGTTTAGCTCGGTTTGGGGTAATTTAGAAGCCAAACCGCTATACATCGGTTTGGAGAAATCCCAAACCGAGCTGAACCACAAAATAGTCCAAGCCGAGCTGAGCTAAACCACCACGGTTCGGCTCAGCTCGGTTTGAACCACAGTCTAATTTTACGGTTTAAACTGTGGCTTAAACCGCGGTTTGAACCACAACTCTTACACCATACTTAGAAATTAAAGATAAGGAGAATGGATTTCAATATGCTGATACTAAAACCAATAATGGTAACTCACTAAGAAGTCATTATGATCAATACTAGTTAAAAGGTGCATTTATTTCACGACCAACCTAAGGAACGCTGCCACTGGAAGCAAAACTAGCTTGTTCTGGAACCTTATTCCACTGACAAAGACTGAATATATTTCTAATCCTAAGACACTTGCTCTACTCGTTGAACTTTGGTAAGTATCATGAAATACATCCGCACAAAAACATCAATCCTAATTGCTCCTGCATTATTGAAGATATGGTCCTCCTAACAACATCAACAGTTGCAAGTGGTCGCACCAAAAAGAGAAAACAAAACGATTTAGTGTGGGATATCATAGGACATCAGGCTATTAATCAATGGTCTATAATATGGCTCACCGGTTCAGCTAGCTCGGTTTAATGACTCGCTCCACGGTTCAGCTCACGGTTCAGCTCTACGGTTCCGCTCGTGGGTCAGCTCGAAACGGTTTGGCTCGGTTCGGCTTGAAGGGTCAGACCGTGAGCCAAACCGAACCGTGTGGTTTATCAATTTTTGAAACCGAGCTGAACTGCATAAGTTTAAAAACCGAGCTAAACCGCACGGTTTGGCTCGACTCGGTTCCGAACCGCGGTTTGAGCCAAACCATTTCCACCCCTAGTACTTACTTTCCTAGCTTCATGGAGCTCCACGAATCCGGAATAAGGATTAATGACATCCTCAAGTCTAAAAGAAAGAGAAGTAGTTATCGCTACGAACACAAAGGTGCATCCAACAAAGAAGTCTCCGTCAATGCTATAGCTTTCAACAACCAAGGAAAAGGCAACTACTCCGCTGTTCCCCCTCCCAAAAGATAGAAGAAAGAAAGAGTCTACAACAAGCTAGAAGGGATCACTCAAGGAGAACTCTTTGACATACTAGTAGAAAAAGGAAAGATCACACCAAGAAATCCTCCTACAATACCAAGGGAACTCCCTCCTCATCGTGCTCACCACCTCTTCTGCAAGTTCCACAAAGCCACCGGCAATGACACCAACTCTTGTCACCATTTGAAGGATGTGATCCAAGATCTCATTGACAACAAGGAACTTGAAGCGCCAAATGTCATCACCAATCCGCTCCCCTAGAAACGTGAAGAAGAACAAAGCCTCAAGAAGAAATCAAGACTTACCACTTTGGGGCTACAACTATCCTCTCCCTTTATCCCTAGAATTAGAATAGGTTTAATTTCCTAGTATGAACTCGAAGAGTCGTTCTGTCATTCTAGTCCATCTCCCCCCTTCTCTAGTCCGTGTCAACTATCGAGTCTGTTTTGAATTCTAGTTATTAATAAAAGTCATTCTCATTTCCTATACACTTCTCTAAGGTTGTTCTACCTTTTGAATGAAATGGATCCGCAAACAATAATTGTCATTAATCTAAAACCTTGCAATTGATAATAGAAATGTCTAAACAAGTGAGAAAGCCTAGGGGCTACACATTACTATCACCACGCTCATGTCAAAAGTCGAAGGACCACAATGGAAGAAAGTCAAAGGCATTATCATTCCCAAACAAAAGTGGGGCTACTCAATTCAAGCTTTGAGAGTCAAAAAAAAAAAAACTCTCAAGCTTTCACAACCTACAAAGGAGTTTCAACCACACACAATGAAGTCAAAAAAGAGGCCTCTCATCTCCTCCTACAACAAAGATCAAATCCAAATGAAGAAAAAATGACTCCTAACTTGAAGACCGTCTCCATCATCCGTAGATATCACTCATGAAGAAATCCAAAGAGCGCACTAATGATTAGGCCCATAGTTAATAAAAGCCCAAGGCGCACCAAGGCGCAAAAGGTGAGCCCGGAGCCTAGGCGCAAGGCGGGCGCGCGCCCGAGAGACGAAGCACAAAAAAATGCCTTAAAATATTTAAAATATAGAAGTATAAAAGAAACAAACATAAATAGATGTTCTAACAAGCATAAAGAGTTCAAACACAAAGACTCTTAAGTCTAATATAAATTCATTATTTCAGTTTATAAAATCTGTTGAACTGGGCAAAATCTGCCATATTTACTGATTTTTTTTACTAATCAACTATTAAAAGTAAAATTGAAATAATATTTTATTTTAGAATAAAATAGTATTATTTAATTTTAGAACGGGTGTAGTTAAAAAAAAAAAACAAAAAAAAAACAGTTATCATGTATCAAAAGTCACAATGATAAAACCTAAACTGAATTTGGTCTTGTTCCAAATCAAATGATTTCAGATTATTAATAACAATAGCAAGAACAATAGAGAACAAATAGAAATTAGAAATAAAATTAAGATTTAGAACAAGGATTAACCAGAAAAAAGGGAAAAAGAAAAAGATTACAGGAAAACACTAACCTGTCGGAACTGATAGCAGTCGTCGGAGGCTCTCCGGATGTCGCCGAGGGTCGCCGGAGGTCGTTGGAGGTCGTCGGAGGTCGCCGCTCACTCGCTGTTAAGTTTGAAGGGCATCGCGACTCTTATATATAAGAGTTATGGTGCGTGTAGAATTGTGGGAGAGGAAGAGAATTAGTCGGCTTATCATACGACGCAATTGCCAATTGTGATTCCGTAAATGGCGCCTCGCCCTGGACAGTCGAACCCCAAAACTGCGCCTCTCTGCGCCTGGAGCCTAGGCGCGCTTTTAATAACAGTGATTAGGCCTTCTCCTCAAAACTTGTCAAGACATTTCTAGATGATTCACTTGCAAAAATGAACTGGACAAACACTTAAGACATCAAAAATAAATACTAGCGTCCATTAAAGGTAGAACTATCTTTCTAAGTACTTTGAGTCAAGTAGCGTTCTTCGTTGAGTCTAGGGGTTTCCTCTTCCTCACCCTCATATGCCTTTTTCAAATCCAAGCATCAAGGCTAGGGCATTTTGATCATTTCTTTCCCTAGTCTATTCATTCTCGAAACGTACGAACTCGTCAAAGTAAATCCACACTAGGGGCTATCCTCTTCGCCTCTAACTCTCATTACATAGTGTGGTATTCCCAAAGAGTAGATGCATGGAACACACTTCCCAAAAGCCAAGTCGATAGCTAAAATGCCTAATACATTCAAACCCAAAAATCTTGCATGTCTCGCCACAATAAGAGACAAAATACTCTCCTCTCTGAGTCATCTTCGAGTACATACTCTGTCAAAAAAAAAAAATTGGAAAGAAACGCAAAAGAGATGCCCGCTAGATTGAAAACCCGAAAGGGCGGTCTAGGCGAAAATCAGGGTGCGTCACAAAAAGAAATAAATCAATGATATAAAGGGAGAACATTCTTCAAATCATCTTCTCCAACTTTCCTTAAATCAATCAAGCGGGGGAGCACTCTTCTTCAAGTCAAAACAGCCTCACAAGCTTGTTCACATAGCCATCTACAACATACAAGATTCGTGGGGCTTGACATAGACCACACATGAGATAAACTTGGGGGAATAGAACACGTCTCTCATCACCTTCACCGGAGACTTTCGAACATGGAACTCTAGAGTTGTCAACAAAGTACGCTCGGCCTACTTAGAGCTTGCACATTGATCAATATCATTGGTTGTCGGACAAATAGTTGTCTCCCTTGACACGACATGACTAAAGGAACGATCTGGACGGATCATCTTGCACAAGACAAACGAGTCTCACACGAGACAACCATCAAAGAAACTCCGTAGCAGATCTCTGCAGAAAACATGATTAGGTCCCAACTTGACAAACACAAGTCCACACACACACACAAATCAACACATACAGTTCATTACCAATAAAACATCCCATCATGAATCCATGCTATTCACACTAATTACACCAACGTTGACCGACCGGGCATGCACACATAAATCTGTCACCGCCACATGAGTCCAATCACAAACTAAAATCAAAGCTAAATTGCTTGCTAGAATAGGTTCTACTTGTCGCTTAACATGTACAAGACAAAACAGAAATGGCAAAGCGCGCCAAAAGCCAGCAAAAATGGCTCCTACAACATATCTCGCACGAGATCACATCCCCAGAGAATTCAGTCATAAAAATTCAGCATCCAGTACTTTCAATGCAAGGAGCATTGATCGAGGATAATGTCCGGTACTTTCATGGGATCGCACCATTGATCGAGGATATTCTGAACACTCAACATCAACTTCAGCAAAGTCTGGAGCCGGCATCAACATTTCATCCGGTACTTTCAATGTAAGAGCATCGATCGAGGATAATGTCCAGTACTTTCAATCAGCTCCATGAACTGATTGATCGAGGATATTCAGAAATCTACAAATCTACATCAAATCAAGAGATTCTGCATCCAGTACTTTCAATGTAAGAGCATTGATCGAGGATAATGTCCAGTACTTTCAATCAGCTCCATGAACTGATTGATCGAGGATATTCAGAGATCTACATCAAATCGTCCAGTACTTTCAATGTTGCATTGATCGAGGACATGTTCAGTACTTCCAATCAGCTCCGGCCATTGATCGAGGACATCTAGGGATCCAGTACTTTCAATCAGCTTCGTCCATTGATCGAGGATAATACCCAGTACTTTCAATCAGCTCCATGAACTGATTGATCGAGGATATTCCCCAACAACTTCAACACAGATATACAACCAACGAAGTCCTACACTGGCACCAATTAAGTCCTACACTGGCAACCAATCAAGTCCTACATTGGCAAAGCAATTAAGTCCTACATTCGCAACCAATCAAGTCCTATATTGGCGAGCAAGTAAGTCCTGACTGGGCACCGTCGACCACGTCACTCCATCAACAACAATGGGTATATTCAGAATTGGGTCAAGGACATTGATTCCTCAGTATGGGTTACTCTCTAAACTCTAAACTTTACTTACTGCAGCATTGCTTTCAAAAACGATTCACAAAACACCTCAAACGACCGTTTTTTCGTGTTTTCGGAGTCGAACTACATTTGGTCTGATTCCTTTCCGGAGGATACGTAGGCAGCTTTCTAGCACGACCATACCCAAAGTTCTAAATGGTGTCTTTTCTATCGACGACGTTACTTCTTCCATAAGTATCGTCGCCGAGGGGCTCTGTAGACACCCCATTTTGAACTCACATTTATGATTACACTACTCTCGTGTCTCGCCTTTATGTTTTGATGAAAACTCGCTAGTTTTGGCATGTTTCGTTAAGTTTCTGACTAACTCCGTTAGTTAGGGGGTAAACTGAACAACAGAACTTTAGATAAGGACAAAACAGTACTTTTGTACTGGATATCTCGTACGAGACATCTCCTCTGTCTGCGAGACAGAATCACTTTCCTTCTCCGTCCCGATCTCTTTCTTGGCCAACACTCTCCTAATCCGGGGAATATCTAATAGGAGACTTCCTAGACGATTTCCTGCTGATTTCCTTACCTAATTAAACCTCTCCACCTCCAGACTTGGTCCCTAAGTAATCTAAACCTATAAATAAAGAGTCTTTCAACCCTAGATTCTCCTAATGGTTCCTAATCATCCTAATCGAGGTTAACAACTCTCTAATCAGTCCCTCTCTCAAGAATCCCGTTTTTCCTCTCCCCTCACACCAAAACACCATCAAAAACTCATCTTTTCAAGTCACAAACATCACAAAACACTTGGATTTTCAAGGCCTTAGTCAAGGCCATCAATGGAATCTCAAGAACGCTTTAGGTAAACTCCTACGCTTTTAATCTCTATTTCTCATCTCCTTCTTTGTTTTAGAGTAGTGTAATCCCACGAAAAGGATCAGCCTAGAGCCTCTCCAATCCATGGAGACGCTCTGTTTTGAATCTGTTTTGAATTTTCGGACTGCTCTGTTTTGAATCTGTTCTGTCGTGAATCTGGGCTCCAGAAGAGATATCCCGTACGAGACATCGAATATCTCGTACGAGATATTCCTTCTCTGCCGCCATGAATTTACAGAACAGTCCCTGCACTTCAAAACTGCAAACCATCCCTTGGACTTTAAAAAAAAAAAAAAAAAAAAAGGGAAACTCTCTTCTTTGCTTGTATTTACTCCGTCCCCATATGTGCAATAAATAATTTATGTTATATACATGTATTGTTTTTGCGCTAACATCTCTTGTAGGGGCTATGAAAAAATTTAAGGATGAGTATTTACTCATTCTTGAGTTTATTTTGCACCATCTAATGGATAATGCAAGCACTGTGAGTATTTCTATCCCTCTCTTCTATGTGGCCTTACTTGCTTATGTGCTCCTTTTCTCAAAAACATTTTGCAAACTCGAACTACGTTGACCTGAGTCTCTCTTTCTTTTTCTGAAGATTGAGGGAAACGTAGGCGACCACTTTGGTCCGGTCAATCTTTTACTTGCTTTAAAAAAAAAAAAAAAAAAAAAAAAAAAAACTCTATTTTTTACCTTGACATCTAGAACTTGACTCTCACACACGTGCACGCATGTAGATTAACTGCACTACATACCCTATAAACCCGGGTCCCAATCGAAGGACGGATGTCGGTCAGCACCCCACTCGCCGGTCTCTCTAAAGATGGTGTACCCACTCCGTGACACGCTCCTCGACTGTGTACATGGGGAGCCTTAGCCGTAAGCCCTGCATCAACCTCATGCATACATAATAGTCAATAGGACACTCCTTGTGACCGGTCGGTTTGATTCCTAGTAATTGTTTTAATCTTTGCCCAAGATAACGCTTTTCATACAATCTATAATCCTCCCTTCATGAATTCTTGACGAATGTCCCTTCGGTAAAAATTGTTGGACAAAGGAGTTGTGATGGCAAAATTGAGAAATTTTCTATATAATCCCATCAGACTTGTACATGCATTAATATACATGTCTAAACTATCTATTAACACTATTGTATTTTTATGTATACAAACTCCTCATTAAAAGTATTCTATCAAAACATGACAATTGATTGGTTTTACTTCAACACCAATACAGATGATGTGCTGGTGCTTTATCATTGTTTTTAACAATAGCTGAGAAGTTTAAATTTAAACAGATGATAACCACATTATAGCTAATTTAAGCCTCAGTTATAAATTAGAGCCTAAAATTCAAGAGCCTAATTGCTAACTAAAATACAGTTCAAACTAAGTATACCCATTTTGTTTTTATAGGATGAATGTACAACTATACATGGCTCATGAATGGAGTTACAAAAGCAAACCATGCGCCAAAAACCACTCAACTTAACCTCTCGTAGAAAGGTAACCTTCTAAATTTTACACTTATTATTGATTATTCTTACAATTATACTTTGTTTCAATGATACAAATTCTTTATGTACGGACAATAAAATCTTAATATTTCCTCTCAATAGCAGAAAAGGGATTCAATCAAAATAAAAACATCAATGAATGTCAAAACCTAAAGATTTCTTTCCGCATGTCATCCAACCTTTTATCTATGAAAGACTGAAACTTTCCCTTCTTAATGCAAAAGGAATAGACAGGGAGGGAGAGGGAAAGTATTGTAAGTTTGTGTGTGTTTATGACTACTCTAAGCTAAGTAGCATAGCAGAGCAAGTTTTGTTGATAAGGGAAGATATAAAAGTTTGGAAGCCATCTTCTAAAGCTAAAATAGGAAACTTTAGACACATAAATGATGCATTTTTAAATCAGAAAATAGTTTCAGTAAAGCATATTTGAAAAACATTAAACTAAAACTAAACGTAATACTCCATCCGTCCCAAAATGATATTTCTATTTGCCATTTCTCATTGTCCCAAAAAGTTCTTCACATTTCTACAATTTAGGCTTAAAAGCGCATAAGGAAAACATGGCTAGTGAAGTAAGTGTTCATGTCCTTAAAATGATTGAATAGTCAAACGTGAAGATCATTTTGGGACGGAGGGAGTATTTATTTAATCACAAAATCTTGGGAAAAACTTGTTTTACACCAACTTAGTGTAAAACGTGTGGCAAACTTGTAAATATTAGTAGAATGCATAAAAACGCGCGGCTCCTTAACCGTAAACCTATTAATGAAGGAACAACCGGTTCAAAATAACCCCAAACTTTGTTTGTATGCCTTGTCTTCAATTTTTATGCCTTGTCTTTCATTTTTTTTTATGCCTTCTCATTCATTTTTGTATGCCTTACCTAAGTCTTTACCTTGCTTTTGTTTGTCTGCCATAGCCTTGATCAAATGCCTGTCTCCCCATTCATTTTTATGCCTTCCCATTCATTTAAATATGCCTGTTATCAATTTGATTTATGCCTTCCCATTGTTTGTATGCCTTTGTCTACGTATTTTTTTATGCCTTCTCATTCATTTTAACATGCCTTCTCATTCATTTTTGTATGCCTTGCCTAAGTCGTTGCCTTGCCTTTATTTGTCTGCCATGGCCTTGATCAAATGCCTGCCTCCCCATTCATTTAAATATGCCTGTTATCAATTTGATTTATGCCTTCCCATTGTTTATATGCCTTTGTCTATGTATTTTTTATGCCTTCTCATTCATTTTAATATGCCTGTTGTTATTGTTAGTTATGCCTGCTTTTATGTTTTGCCTTGCCTTTGTTTGTCTACATTGTACTTGATGAATGCCTGCCTTGTCTTTCATTTTTTATGCCTTCTCATTTATTTGTATATGCCTGTTATTGATTTAATTTATGCCTTGCCTAAGTTATTGTCTTGCCATTGTTTGTCTGCCTTGGCCTTGATCAAATGTCTGCCTTTCTTTAATTTTATATGCCTCGTGATCGATTAATCCATTAAAAGTTGATCTAAGTGACTCAATTGATGAAACAGGCATAAAATTTTCCAGATTTTCTTCCATATGAGCGACGACGTCTGGATCTACCGGCCAATATAATAAGCCCGGTCTATAATGAGCGGAGTCGTTTTTATGTAGGAACACGTTCTACACTAACGCTAGTGTAGAACGCGTTTTACATAAGAACGACTCTTATTTAATAGATAACGGGAAGTATTGAATTAAAGAGCACAGCATGTACCTACCTCAAGGCTATTTAAGCCCTCCTTTCACTTTTCCAATTTTCATCTCGTCTCTCCCATTCAAGGCTCTCAATCCCTAGTCAACTCTCAACTCGAGATATATTCAAAATCCCATGGCTCCTAAAACCAACAAACGGAAGTACTGTGAGGTTTTTGGTGACAGCAGCGATGAAGAAGACAGCAGCAGCGAAGAAGACAGCAGCGGCGACGAAGACAGCGACGGCGACGACAGCGACGACGGCGCGGGCGACGCTAACGATGAGGAGGAGGACGACCGCGACTGCGACTACTACGGCGACTACGACAGCGACCGCGACGGTGACTACGACTACAACGGCGACTACAACTACGACTCCGACTAGGACGTGACGATGAGGAGGGTGATGATGAATGAAGATGATGAGTGATTTTCTACTTAAAAAAGCAAAAATGAAATGTATGTTATCCAATGCCACGATTGAGAGGCTACTATATTGATAATACTGTATTTCTCACAAAATAAATGCCACTTTTGGTGAAGGCCATGATTTTAAGAAAATCAACTATTTTAGCCTAGCAAGGCATGCTGTGAGAAATACATTTAAGTAGAAAATCACTCATCATCTTCATTCATCATCACCCTCCTCATCGTCACGTCCTAGTCAGAGTCGTAGTCGTAGTCGCCGTTGTAGTCGTAGTCACCGTCGCGGTCGCTGTCGTAGTCGCCGTCGCCGTAGTAGTCGCAGTCGTCCTCCTCCTCATCGTTAGCGTCGTCCGCGCCGTCGTCGCCGTCTTCGTCGCCGCTGTCTTCTTTGCCGCTGCTATCTTCTTCATCGCTGCTGTCACCAAAAACCTCACAGTACTTCCGTTTGTTGGTTTTAGGAGCCATGGGATTTTGATTATATCTCGAGTTGAGAGTTGACTAGGGATTGAGAGCCTTGAATGGGAGAGACGGGATGAAAATTGGATGGGGGTGTAAGTGGTTCGGTTCAAACCGCGGTTTGAGACCGAACGGAACCAAACCATGCGGTTTAGTTTGGTTTTCAAGCACCAATGGTTTGGTTCAGTCTCAAATATCGGCAAACCACATGGTTCGGTTTGGTTTGTGGTTTGACCTTCCCAGACCAAACCAAACCGAACCGCGGTTTGAGACCGCGAGACCGAACCACCAAGCCGAACCGCCAGACCAAACCACATTACATAAACTAATCCTAACCCCAGTTTCACATCCTATTTAATATTTTTGTATATTTATTAAAATTTATTATTAGATCATTACATAGACTAGTCCTAACTCCCATTTTGTATTTTATTTATTATTAATTTTCATCGTTTGTTATCTTCATTACGATTTGCGATACATATATTACCAATTTCTCTCAACGATCAATATTATAGAGTGTGTTTTTTTCTTTCGGCCTCTCTCTTCGTCTAGTCATCTGACTTTCCTCTACAAGATCCACATCTTTCGCACTTCCTCCGTGATCACGGAAAATTAAAACAAATGTAATAATGAGTTGCGGTTTGAATCGTGGTTTGAACCTTAGACTAAACTATGGTTTGAACCGCGGTTTGAACCACGTAATTAAACCACGGTTTGAACCAAACCGAACCAAACCATAGCGGTTTGGTTTGGTTCGGTTTGAAATTTTTCATGGTTCGGTTCGGTTTGGAATTTTCATAAACCGATGACTAGTGGTTCGGTCCGTAATACCCCCAAACCGAACCATTTACACCCCTAAAATTGGAAAAGTGAAAGGAGGGCTTAAATAGCCTTGAGGTAGGTACATGCAGTACTCTTTAATTCAATACTTCCCGTTATCTATTAAATAAATACTCCCTCCGTCCCAAAATGATCTTCACGTTTGACTATTCAAACATTTTAAGGACATGAACACTTACTTCACTAGCCATGTTTTCCTTATGCACTTTTAAGCCTAAATTGTAGAAATGTGAAGAACTTTTTGGAACAAAGCGAAATGGCAAATAGAAATATCATTTTGGGACGGAGGGAGTATTACGTTTAGTTTTAGTTTAATGTTTTTCAAATATGCTTTACTGAAACTATTTTCTGATTTAAAAATGCATCATTTATGTGTCTAAAGTTTCCTATTTTGGCTTTAGAAGATGGCTTCCAAACTTTTATATGTTCCCTTATCAACAAAACTTGCTCTGCTATGATACTTAGCTTAGAGTAGTCATAAACACACACAAACTTACAATACTTTCCCTCTCCCTCCCTGTCTATTCCCTTTGCATTAAGAAGGGAAAGTTTCAGTCTTTCATAGATAAAAGGTTGGATGGCATGAGGAAAGAAATCTTTAGGTTTTGACATTCATTGATGTTTGTATTTTGATTGAATCCCTTTTCTGCTATTGAGCGGAAATATTAAGATTTTATTGTCCGTACATAAAGAATTTGTATCATTGCAACAAAGTATAATTGTAAGAATAATCAATAATAAGTGTAAAATTTAGAAGGTTACCTTTCTACGAGAGGTTAAGTTGAGTGGTTTTTGGCGCATGGTTTGCTTTTGTAACTCCATTCATGAGCCATGTATAGTTGTACATTCATCCTATAAAAACAAAATGGGTATACTTAGTTTGAACTGTATTTTAGTGAGCAATTAGGCTCTTGAATTTTAGGCTCTAATTCTTGTAGGCACTAGTAACAAACTTGTCGTTGCCCGCATACAGGTGGTCATCTTTGCTTCTCTCTTTGGCAAGTTTCCTCTAATATACTACCTCATGTTCTCGTTCTCGTACTTTTGCTTTTTCAATCAATGCTTGAATATACTTGGGCTACAAGGACATTTGAAGACAAGTATGCAATACAAAATTAAAGCCTTGACCATAGACACTTCCTTTCTCAAAAATATGTATACTACAGATATAATGCAATTACCATGCCATGAGGACGGCAACTTAGACAGTTAGACTCACATCGCCATTGTTTTATTTATATAAAAGAAGTTTTTTTATTAAGGGGAAGAAACCCGCATTTATTTATTTTTAAATCATTTGTAGATGTTTTTTTCCATACCATTACGATAACTACCTTGTAATTTACACAAAATCAAATATGTAATGTTCTGTAATACTCTTTTGCTCTGACACCAACATGTTAAGGGATTGTATAGTCTATTATACAAAATTGGTGAAAGGATACTCCATTGGATGGCAAGGATTAGCTATGCAGGAAATAATTGAGAGATGAGAGATTTGGGAGCCAAATCTCTCCTTCACCGTATGTGTGCATCTAGAGTGCAAAGAATATGTAACAGCTCTTGTGGGCTGCAGGGGATCAGAGTAGGAAAAAGTCCTATTGATTGGGATTAAATTTCAGTCTAAATTGCAATGGGTGGGGGATTCAAGGAACTTTTATCCTTGAACAGGGCTACTTTTTGCAAATTGTTGTTTGATTGTTCGACTAGTTTGCTTCCTCATGGTGTAAATGGGTGAATGAGTACCGACTAGCAAACATGTCGATTTGGCACGTTCACACAAAAAATGTGACTCTTGGTGATGGAGACCTTCTAAAATTTAGAGATGATCTACATCATCAACTCAATGGCGATTATGTCAATAAGTTAAGAGCTTTGCCCCGGCCTAGCAGACTAATATAAAACTGCTTTTCGATCTTGTAAACATTTAGGGAGTCAGACTGTCTGTAAGGGATTCATATTGCCTAAGATGTCTTTCATCTGTTGGTTGGCATTTCATAATACTCTAGATAAAGTTGGTTGCAGGTACAAAATGTAGGTTATCATTGTCAGATAGGGACGAGAGACCATCTCTTCTTCGAATGTCGTGTTTCCAGCTAAAATCCTAACGAAGATGAATGAATTAGTGGAGTTCAAGATTAGGACAAAATGTTCCATGGCAGCGGGTTCTAAGAATGCTTACAAGAAATAAGAGTGCCATATTACAACAGTTTTTGTGTGAAGCTATCTATGGTGTTTGGAAAGCATGAAATGATTGTATTCTCCAGCATGAGAATCCCAATGGTTCAAGCATTTGTTTCTCAGTATGGAAACACTCGAAAGTTAGGTGGACAAGTTAAATCATTAGAAAGAATAGATGTGTGATAGACATCTAGACTCAAGAATGGAAAGGGAGACAGGTTGCAGAAATTATGGCTAGGATCACGAAGATGTTACAATGGCTAAAGTTGTGATGCTGAATTAGGGGCATAAAGATTGTTTCGGTTACTTTCTGTTGTTTTCTTTTAAGTTTTAAGAATACAAATAGGAGGCAGTATAGAGGAGAAACGCATACAGAAAATTGCATTAGAGTCGATTGACTTGGGAGAGTTTCCAGCCTCTAGAATTGCTGGAAGGGTTAGGAGAGTTTCTGGTCTCTATAATTACAGGAAGGGTCATTATCTTTATAAAATTGTCTCTTAGATCAGTTATCTCTATCGATGTTAAGGGTTTTTGCACTATTCAACTAAGGAAAGTGGCACTATTCAACCGTGGAAGGTGGTACTATTCAACCGCGGAAATTACCACTATATCTATCATCCAACTTCTACCAGAAATATTTTCAATTCCTCGCGAAGGTTTCATAAATAGGTCGGGAGATGCCTAATTAATGTGTTGACGTCATAACTACCACTCAAAAACTTTATCTTTATACTTTCAAAATATATATATATATATTAAGTGCGATCTTTATTATCAAATGGTCCTCAAAAAATACAGAAAATCAAAAGGATTTCATCTTTAAATGAATATTCTAACAATATGCTCCCTAGATTTTAGTGTATTCGTAAGTTTTTCAGACTCTTTTCATCAAATGCAGGTAGATATTAGCTTCGGATATTTTATATTTTTTCGGAGAACATCATAACTGTGTAGTTTACCAGTGTTAGGGTTTGAGGGTTTAATGTCAGGGTTTGAGGGTTTAATGTCATGTGTATTAAGTGTATTATAAGAAAGAAGAAAGGTACAATGATTACAACAAAAACAAAGTGTGTCAATAACTAAAACCGGGGTGTGTTATGGACTTATCAATAGTATGTTTCAAGGTTTTCAAAGAAATGCAGGCGTTAGGATAGGATACTTAAATGTGTTTATACGTGAGTCAATGTTAATACCTTTCTCTCCTGCCGATCTACTGCTAGAGGACGAACCGCCTTCTCCTTCATATCATCATATACACCGTCATAATCAAACACAGACGGATCCTCTGCCAATGCTTTCTTATGCTGCTCTTCTATCTGGACGAATTAAATAAATCACAAATGAATAGAACTGTACAGAGGTTAAAATTTTAAGTAGCTTTTGGTCTAGATCTCGCTTACATCCTTGAGAGCTTTGTTCTTGCTGGCCTGGCGAGAAATCTCTCTCTCAATATTATCGTCATCTTCATCGCGGAAGCCGGGAGGAGGTGGAAGAGGTGGTCTAGTTGGTTGCTTTTTCTGTTGGGAGGGTTGAACCCTTAGTTGTAAACCGTACTTCATTTTTCTTCGTCTTTGCTATTAAGAAACTAAGGAACAATTATCACAAAATATTCTCAGAATCAATTCGACCACTGTATACCAGGTTTCTTATACCAAAAAACAGTCACATAACACCCTCGGATATCTCACATGATAAAGACTGTTTTGCAAAATAAACATTCCTTTTAAGTTCTGGTAACTTTCTCTCTCCCCACAATCACTTCAAGTTCATATTTCACATTATTCTTATGTATTCCTTTTTACTTTTTCTTTATTATGTATTTTTACTTTTACAAGAACACCTTGTCCTCTCTCTCTACCCTTTATACCTTTTTTCCTCCTAATAAATCTTTTCTCTAATTAAAAAATAAAATCAAAGATACTAGCAGGTATAGTTATGAAATTTCTCACTCAAATGTTGCAGATATTGAGGTAAGTTAAGGTAAATAAAAACATGAACTCTAATTAATTACAATAATGAGACTTTTACTTTGTAATCCATTACTCTTTCAGCCATGAGTTTGATTTTTAGTAGGGGTCAACCATAGGTGAGAGGCGAGGGGTGGGAAAGAGGCGAGCGCATGGTAGGCATGCCGCCTCTGATCTTCAAGGTGAAAGTCGACTTTTCCATAGAAACTTTATGAAGTTTTCGGGGCCTAAACTACGTCGTTTAGGTTACTAAACTAAAATCCGTATCCCTTTTTTACAGAAAAAGATCGTATATTAGAAGAAGAACCAATTACAAATAGACGGACAAGGTGTCTATTGACAAAATAAAAAATACATGAAGCCTGCATAAAACTAAATCATCAACCCAATCTCTCTTCAAGGTAAGTTGCAAGAGATACGCGCAAGTTACTATTCGAGAGATGCGCGCAAGTTACGATGCGAGAGACCGAGAGAAAGAGTTACGTCTGCAGTTAGATGTCGTCGTTTGGGTTAGTGAAGAAAGACTTAAGTTCGTCAACCTCTTTTATATCCACAGCTTGCGATTGGGAGAGATACTCATTGTGCACACCAAAGAGAGACAATGGAACATGACTTCTTTCTTCATCTTCCTAACTTCGCAATTTTGCCCTAGTTTCTTTCTTTTATCCGGCAATTCTTTAAATAGTTGTTCAAGTGATCACCACAACATCATTAACACCTATAACCTATTTTTGAAGTAGTTGACAATCACGAGCGCACCAGCAAGCCCATCTCCCAAAAAACATCCTCAGTTCCTTACCTCAGGGCTTTGGAAGGGGTTTTCAATTATTTTGATTAAAATTAGCTCAAGGGTAGACGTTTTCCCCAGTAGAAATCAATATACTTAGACCTAATTTGAATAAATCCCTAGAAATCAGAACATAAAATATAAAGTACACAAGTCAATAACCCTAAAATTACACTTCTATTCACTATCTTCAACACAAAATGAGAATAGATCCCTAAAAATCAAGGCATTCGAAAAAGAATATCCAATTTTTAAGACCTAATTTGTTAGGGCTTTAGAATTTTGGGGGATTTGAGATGAGAGAAAGATAACAAATCGATGATGAACGGAGAGAAGGGGAATGAATACCTGTGTGAAGCGGCAAAGCAGGTGGCGGAGTGGTGGCTTAGTGCGACTTCCTCCTCTGTCGTCTCCGAAGTAGCGTCGATCACTCCTCCCAAGACAGCTGTGTAAATTGTGTTTACAGTATATAGATAGGGTGTTATTGTGTCGATGTAAATTTTGAGGGGGTCAGTTGAATTGAATTTTTTCAGGGGTCAAAATCCAAATTATATAAAACATGTTTGGTGAAACTAGAATAAAGGGAAAAAACAGACCCCGCATCATAACGTGGATCCGCCCCTGCTTGATTCAATTTAAGATACTAATCTCACGCTTTCTAGGTTACTAGATAATCCTTTTATTTTACTTCGCTAATTGCTATGGCATATACACAATTCGCGAAAGAGCTACAGGGAAAACCCTAATTCTGGCACAGAACTGAAAATTCTAGCAAGG
This sequence comes from Campanula takesimana, assembly GCA_026119855.1. NCBI lineage: Eukaryota > Viridiplantae > Streptophyta > Magnoliopsida > Asterales > Campanulaceae > Campanula > Campanula takesimana. The sequence goes on along the minus strand of JAOWBW010000193.1, from coordinate 766,070 downwards.
ATAATAAACAAGAGAATAAGAAAATTACCTCAATTGAAATAGATTTGGTTCAAGTTTACAAATCCGAAGATATGGAGTTAGTTCTCCATGGAAGAGTTCAAAAGCTCAGAGAATAGAAAGAAGAACGATCTAATATTCAAAAGGAGAGAGACCTAATCTAATAATGATAAAAGGTTTAAATACCTATTACTACTGATACAAGTTCAAAAAGGAAAAGAATAAAAGAAATTAATTGATTCGGCGTGTACGGATCCGCCACTAGTCCGACACAAACTGTGGTGTCCGAGCCGTGCTCTTGTGTCCGTCTCATGCTCTGGTGTCCGTCTGCTCCTCCACACGTACTGATATATTTTGGTGAAAGATAGTCCGACTCGGACTCCCATAAACTTGAATTCTACTACTTTTTCTTCACTTCACAATTAGACTTGGCCTTCCGTCTTCCATGTAACTTTGACTTTTCTTGACTTTTTGGAACAAGACTTTAAAACTCATAAGTAATACATCTGGAAAATACATAAAAACATTGTTTTACCCCCGGATTACACTAAAGCCCAATCTTACAATAAATGCCTTGATTATATCAAAACTAGTCTAAGTACATCAAAATAGACTGTAATACTTTGAAAAAACTAGGAAATTAAATCGTACAATATCCGCCACATCAGGCTTCATCTCAATCTCAATACATCATTGTTTTTCTATTTATTTTTCCACTAATACAATAATACTCTATCCCTTCCATAATTATGTGAACAAAATGAATTGTGCACGGAAAATAAGGAATGAATTGTAGTGAGTAGTTGTTTGTGAGTGTGAAAAATGAAGTAGGAGAGAAAAAGTGGGTAGAGAATAGCAGGTTGATTGTTGTTGTGAGTATAAAAGTAAAGTAAGAAAGAGAATGAGTGGGAAAAATAGTAAAAATTATTTGTTATTTTTGGAAAGAGTGATTTATGAATAGACGTCCAAACAAAAAAAATGTGCACGTAATTACAATTATGAGATGAATTGAGTATATCAAAATAGTATACTTTACTCTCTCCGCCCCATTTGAAGCTTCACCTTTTACCCACATGGGTGTCCCGTTAAAAACTTCATCATTTCCTTAAATGGAAAAAATGCAGGCCCCAATTGTCATACTCACTCACTCACTCTTCCTCTTACATACTCCCTCATTCCCATTTGAAATTGCAATATGTTGACAAATATTGTCAACTTAATTTTATTTGACCAAAAAATTCTAGAAAATTTGATAATCCAAATGAAAATTCAAAAATTGTTATTGATTCACCATTAAGAATAGTACTAATAACAATTTTTAATTTTATTAGGACTATTAAATTTTCACATATTCTCAGTCAAAATACAATTATGTTGACCATTTTGGACAAGATTTTGCAATTTCAAATGGGTTGTCATACCCACGAACTTTCACAACTCACATATTTAAATCGTAGGCCCCATTTATCATACTTACTAACTTATTCCTCTCACAGCACTTCGTACACTTATCACTTTCCTTAATTTGTGTGTCATCACCTAGATGGTGAAGGACGGAGAGAGTATTGGTTAACTGCACTGCTTAACAATGCGACAACACAGTTGCTCGCCTCCTTCTTATGGCGTGGGCATCATTAAAAAAAAAAAAAAAAGAAAAAAAAATGACAACAGAGTCAATTAATCATGGACTTGTCAGTTGTCGCCTCCTTATTATGGCGTGGACATCATAAAAAAAATAAAAAAAATATGACAACAGATTCAATTAATCATGGACTTGTCAAACATGAAATGAAACAGCATCTTGAGGTTCAAATTCAAACAAAAAAAAAGCCCAATGAGTATATTCTGCCAAGCAAAATGAGTTGGTGAAAACCCAACCCATGTGCTCTCATATCTTAAGCCACCATTTCCGATTTCAAAATTAATGCTCTTTCTTTATTTCTTTATTTAATTCTTTATAGAGTCTCTCAATCATTTGAGAGTTCGTTGACAAAAAGAAAGAAAACTAAACCCAGCAAGAAACCATCTCTCACGCACGGCACCCAATCCGGATAGAGTCCCAAATTTGCAAAAAATTGAACTCAAATAAAATCAAATTTCCTTCAGAACTTGATCTGTCCTGGTAAGACCCACTTCATTTTTTCTTGAAAGACACAAACTTTATGAATTTCATGATCCAATTTTGACCTACATCTAACAATTTATTTTTATTTTTTGATGAAATTTCAGGGATGGTTTTCAGGACAGTGGTGGGGTTGATGATGGGGTGTTTTGGAATGGGTTGTTGTTTGAGAATATCTGATCAACCCACACAACCTGTTCCTTCAGAAACTAGTGAATCAAACTCACCCACATCTGTTGTTGTTGATGATCCATTGATCATTTCACTAAGAATCAAGCTTAGTGATGGAAGGTGTTTGTGTTATAGAGAAAGTGGAGTCCCCATTGACAAGTCAAACTACAGAGTTGTTGTTGTTCATGGATTTGCTAGCTCTAAAGAAATGCATTTCTTGGCATCCCAGGTACATAACAAAGATAGTTGAACTAATTATGTCATTTTTTAATTTTTAGTATATGTAATGTTGTGTTTGTGTGTGTTATGTCAATCTTAGCTGAAGTTTTACTAATGGGTTTGAGAGATTGGCATATTTTCACAGTAGAGATCTCGTGGATCAAGCTCGGTCTGGTAACAAGTTTGAATCTTACATGGTGGAAAGAATTTTAGGGAGAAGGGAGATTTTATTGTACATAACAAAGATAATTGAACCAATTATGTCATTTTTTTAATTTTTAGTATATGTAGTGTTGTGTTTGTGTGTATTGTGTCAATCTTAGCTGAAGTTTTACTAATGCGTTTAAGAGGTTAACATATTTTTACAGAAGAGATCTAGTGGATCAAGCTCGGTCTGGTAACGAGTTTGAATCTTACATGGTGGAAAGAATTTTGGGGAGAAGGGAATATTATTGATTGTAAATTGAAAATTAACCTTGTGGAGTATTTCTCTCGAGGACTGCACATATAAGATCTGATATTTAGCTTTGGGAGGGTTAGATCTAAGGCACATAGAAGATCTTATATTTAGCTTTGGGAGTATTTGGTTTCTTGATCACCTGTGGTAAAGGAATATTTGTCCCTAAATCTAATTAGTTACCAGAAATTAGGAAAAGTATACATTCAAGAACAGAGATTCTAAAAACACCAACCTAAATACTTTTTTCTGCCTCACTTTTTATTTTTATTTTTTAAGTTTGAACTTTTTTTATTGCTATCCTGTTTTTCCTGGATAGCTAAAAACACAAACCTAAATACTTGTTTATTTTCATCAGGTTTCCTTCTTAACATAGTTTCCAAAGTGTTTGTTGAGGATTTGGATACATTGTAATGCACGCCTTTATATGCTACCTAAGCACGGTCATAGATTTCGCGACTTTTCATTGCCTGCCACGTGTATTAAAGTATATTTGAACATTTCTAGCTGCAATTGTTTCTTTTGGAAATGTGTACTGTATTTCTTAAGAAATCCCACAAACAAAACCAAACAAACTTTATGGGACGGATTATCCATAGTTCCAAAAGTTACGTTAGGGTGTGTAAGGCAACTCCATTCCAAGCAATTTGAAGATCAAGATTCATGGAATACAGTTTATTCTTCCAAGTTCAAATCCAAGGCTTGAATTGGAGTTGCTTAACACTCTCCAAGAAACTAGGAATAGTAAGAGTCAGCAATATTGGGTATGTATGATAAACACAGACTCTGAAAGAGATTTGTTTTTTCAGAAACTGATGGATGAGTTGGGGGTATATCTAGTTTTATTTGATCGAGCTGGGTATGGAGAAAGCGACCCAAATCAAAAGCGATCCCTAAAGAGTGAGGCATCTGACATTCAAGAACTCGCTGACCAGTTAAAGCTCGGGTCCAAGTTCTATGTAATTGGAGTCTCGGTGGGAGCTTATCCCACCTGGAGTTGCATCAAACGTATACCTGAAAGGTGAAAAAAGCACTACAACGATTCTGGCTGGATATTCCCTCCGTCCCCGAAAGATAGTCCCATTTGAATTTTGATGGTCAACACAAGTGAACTTTGACCAAAATTAATGTTAATCTAATCCTCTCAATGAAATTCTAAACATTGTTACTGATAAATCACTTAATGTTTTGTTAATAACAATTTGTTAAAGTTTCAATAGGATGATTATATTGACATTAAATATTCGGTCAAAGTTCACATGAGTTGACCATTAAAAATCAAACATGACTATCTTCCCGGGACAGAGGGACATATACCTGAGTTAATTCTTTACACTTAGACTAAACATTACTTTTGATTTTTGTACTTGGGCAGGCTAGCAGGTGTGGCTATGGTAGTTCCGTACGTCAATTACAGATGGCCTTCACTTCCTGATGATCTTATAAAGGATGACTACAGGAAGAGCCTTTCCAGATGGACGGTTTGGGTTGCACGTCATACCCCTGGATTACTACATTGGTGGTTAACTCAAAAAATGTTCCCGTCATCTTCGGTTCTTGATAGAAACCCTAAGTTTTTCAGCAATAGAGACTTGGAAGTCCTGAAGAATACCCCAGGATATCAGTTGCTCAGTAAGGTAACATCTACTCTTTACTCCCTCTATCTCAAAATGATCTTCCCATTTGCCATTTTTCATTGTCCCAAAAAGTTCTTCCCATTTCTATAATTTAAGGCTTAAAAGTGCGTAAACAAAACATGACTAGTGAAGCAAGTGTTAATATCCATAAAAAGTTTGAATAGTCAAATGAGAAGGTCATTTTGGGGCGGAAGGGGTATTTGCTTTAGTATCAGAGATGAGAAAGGCTCAAACATACTGATGCTCAGTTCAGGCAAGCTCCAGAGCTGCTTGGATCAAGATGTTATGACTTGTTAGAACATTACTCCCTCCATCCCCACATGAGCATCAAATTTCAACTTTGAGTGAAACTGAAGAAAGATGACTTTTAAGACCTTTAGTTTATGCATAAATACCCTTAATGATATCAATAAAAGACATCAAGATTGCATGTGTAAATTAGAGCATGCTGATTGAGGTGGGATGGTAAAGTTACTTCACCAAAAAAAATGGACACTCTTGAAAATCGTACACTCATTTAGGGACGGTGGGAGTATATAGAATAATACGATCAAACTAGTTGAGGTCAAATAGCAAGATTTTGAGTAAGTATGGTTGACTTGAGATCCGATTGTTTAGGAGGGGGGGGGGTGTCTAAGTACTTCATAATCAAAATAAACAATACTCAATTTAGGGGGAAATTCCCTTTTCATCCAAAAAAAAATAATAATAATAAAAAAAAAAAAAAAAAAAAAAAAAAAAATGGGAAAACAGAAAAACTTCATTTCAAATTCATCCCTTGGCATATTGAGCTTGACTCTTAAGCAAGACACTCTTCAACTTGCATACTGAGCATGGACGCAAAGAAAACAATGCAGGCTTGGGATGTTTTCTTTGCCAATGCTTCACTACCTCTTTCAAAGGCCGTTCTTGTGGTGATATTAATTTCTTTTGACTTTCTTGTTTCATCCGCAGAGCATGCTAAAAGAACCAGATATATTCGACTCCCTCCTTCGTGATTTCATTCTGGCCTTTGGCAAGTGGGATTTTGACCCGTTGAATCTAAGCAATCCGTTTGCTCAAAGTGATAGCACTGTTCACATTTGGCAAGGCTACGAAGACAAAGTCGTCCCTGTCGAACTCCAGAGATACGTTGCAGGAAGGCTGCCTTGGATTCAGTATCATGAAGTTCCTGATGGTGGGCATCTTCTGGTTTATGATAATGCTGTGTGTGATGCCATTTTAAAGTCCCTTTTGCTTGGAGAAGATCAACCATTATATAGACCCAAATTTGTCAGTTAGAATTTCGTACCATTTGAAGGGAAACTTTGGCGCAACTCCAACTGTTAGAGTTGCTGTAATGTGACTTGGAGGCCACAGGTTCGAGCCGCAGAAGCATACTTGCATTTAGATCAAAAAGAGTACAGCTATATTAAGCCAGTGTGGGCCCGCCATTTCCTTGACCCTACACAGAGTAGGAGATCTTGTAGCACCAGGTTGTTTTTTTTTCTTTTTTTAGAAGTTTGTATTATTTCTTGATTGATTGTCATCGAATTTGATGACTTGTAAGTATGTTGGTGTAGAAAGAAAATAAGTTTTACATTTGGGTGTTGTTGAAAGAAACTGGTTGGCATTTGTTCTTAAAATGAACTGAATCTGTGGACCAGCTGTAGACTAACTTGTTTTCTTGACTCAGCTATAATTGTGAATTGGGTTAGGTGTGTGCTAGTTTTAATATTCTTCCAGTAAATATGTTGCTCTATAGTCTATATAAGTATATAAGTATACTCCCTCGGTCCTAACACAACTAAGACTAGAGGAGTGGGCACAATAATTAAGAGAAAATGGTCTATGTGTGGTAAAAAATGAAGAGAGAGAGAGAGAGAGAGAGAGAATGAGTGGGGTAAATAGTAGTGTTAGTTGAATAAACTGAGTGGTGGAAAATGAAGATAGAGAATGAGTGGGGTTAAATAGCGGGGTTGGTTGAATATAAATATATTAAAACATTTCTATTTGAGATAGTCTCAATTGTTTTGGGACGACCTAAAAAGGAAAGAATCCTACTTGTGTTGGGACGGAGGGAGTAAATGAGTATCTCATTTCATTACAGGTTTACTAGAGATTTTACTCCCTTATCCCAAAATTAATACTCCCTCCGGTCACGAATATAAGCAAAACTAACTAAAATCACACTTATTAAGAAATTAGTTAAATTTAGTTAATTGTCTTGATTTTATAATAAAAATATATTAAAATTACTAATATATCCTTATATTAAATGTGTAATAAATGTACACTTGTATTTGAAAATGAGTAATTAATTAGGGGTATGTTTGGTAAAAAAATATTAAATACAGTTACATTTAATATTTAATGTGTTTTGTATTGAAACCTAACTTTTTTGCTTATATTTAGGTCCAAAAAAAGCATAACTTTTTTGCTTATATTTGTGTTCAGAGGGAGTAGTACAAATTTACTCTTGATTTGAAAGTATATTTACTCTCGACTTAAAAGTATATTTGAATACCCATTTTTGAGAGAATAGAGTTGGAAATTCACAAAAGCAAAAAATATATAAATTGTTGGAGTTATTTCAGACAGTTTCACATATTAATTTGAGACATTTAGATTAGCCTACTGTTATTAACTAGCCTACTATAACTTGTAAGTCTTGTTGAGACAATTTCATATGTTCGCACCTTATCTATTAATTTTGCAGCTGAGAGCTAACCCAACTGCTACATTATTTAAGATAAAGTCTGAGTTTTTATTTCAAAATCAATTGGTTATGAGAGGAGTGACCTTAGATCTTTATGTAGTTAACGTTTAGCTAGTTAATTCTCAATGTGAGATAATTACTCCAACAATTCGGATAAGTTGTTTTGCCCCTATCCCAAAACGAGCTTTATCTTAACTACAACATACAAATTTTGGTGGGTTTTGGTGCATAAGCATATACAATTAGCGGCACTACGGACTGCCGGGCCACAAATCTCTGGCTGCAACCTATATATTGACGGCTACCGACTACATTGTTATATATTCCCGAAAAGATATGAGATTTAATTGTGATATATAAGTTTTCACAAACTTACCATTGAGCGCCAATAATATTCATGGACTTTTGGGTGGACATGTAATACGCCAAATGACTGTAATATCCCAAACCCTAGGATATTACTATCATTAAGGGGTATAAATTAAATTTTGCTTACTAATGATAAAACTTAGTAGTTGCCATCAAATTTGGAGCTAAATGAAATTATTTATTTATGGGTCGAGCGGCATAAAGTTGAACATATTAAAACTTTGGAAACATACATGAGTAATGATTCAAAGCTAACCACCAAATGTTTTTCTTGTCCTTTTTAAATACTTCAGACTAATTCACTCCAAATAGTCACCTAAAATCACTTATTACACCTAAATGAACTTTTATAAAAAGCATGACACGAGGAAAGTTGATTAAAAAAAAAAAAAACAATTATAGATATAAATAAACCTTGAAATTAATACAATGATGAAAATAAACTTTAAGAGGAAAAAGGAAAGGAAACTATCCCTTCCGATTAAAAACATTTGTTACTTTTAAACTAATTTCTTTATCCGAAATAACTATTGCGTTTAGATAAAAGTTTTTAAAATACTTTTTTGTTTTAATTTACTCCTTCCGTCCAGTTTAAGGTTCTTAGTTTTTTTTTATGTTTCTCTGAAGGAACTTTGAGCAATAATTATTGGTTAATCTAATTACCGTAATGAAGATTTAAAAGTTGTTATTGATAGTATTTATAATGGTGTACCAATAACAAGTTTTAAAATTTTCATCGCTTGCTCAAAGTTCCTCCAAATAAGCCTCTAAAAAACTAAAAAACCTTAAACTGAGACAAACTAAGAACCTTAAACTGAGACGGAGGTAGTATTAAATATGTTATTGAGAAAAGTAAAAATTCAGATAGGAGAGATACTTAATATATATAATTGGTGGTTTGTTCATTAAATTAGAGTAGTAACATTTTTTATTTATGAAAAATCGTAAAAGCGATAACTTTATTTTCGGGCGAAACGAGCGATAACATGTGTTGGTAATATTTTATTGATTGTATTAATAGTGGACTCGCCATACTCTAATTAAAAACACCAATAAAATCATTACACTTACAATTTTGTGAACAAGTTTTTGTGCTCCAAATATTACTCATATTTTATTTTTCTTTTTAACAGAGTAATATTATAAAGCAGGAGAATATCAAAATACAGTGTGTGTGTGTGTGTGTTTTTTTTTTTTTTGACGCAATCAGAATACAGTGTTAAAGTTGAAATATAGTGGAATGTGGGAAACAACCCATACAGACGGTGTAATGTTGGGTCCCGCTTTTCAAATACAAATAAATGCAATTCGGCAACCGCCCCACACTTGAAGGGTGCGTTTGGTCATTGTGAATTTGGCTTAAAAGTTGAAACCTAATTATATTAGCATGTGCTATTACTCACGCTTCAAAATATCTGTCACTTTAAATGTAAAAATTTATTTGAAAATATCTATTGCTTTACTATAATCAAGACATTATAATCTTTTGTTTCAATTATACCTCATTAATGATCGTGAATCATCTTTTGTACAAACATTTACTCGCTTAGAAAATTAAATTATTTTAAAGGCAATTACGTTTTTACAAAATACATTCATTACTTTTCATAATATGCGTGAAAAAACTAATGATAAATATTTTGAAATAGAAAGAGAAAGAGTAGTATAAATTTTCCTTTTTTCCTTTTTTAAGGTAGAAGACAAAGAGAAGGTTTAAATTATAAGTCTCGTAAATTGTGAGCCTTGTTTTTTAACCTTGAGTCACTTGGTTCATTTAGCACCGAAAATCAGACCAACTTTTGTACTGTGTACATTTTTATTTTATTTTTTGACAAAGTGTACATTTTTTTTATTGTTTAGTTTTTTGTCAGTTTCACTTGTTACGATAAGAGATACTCCATTTCTCGCTCTCAATTTAAATATTTTTTACAGCTAACTCAAAAATAATACTCCCTCGATCCCAGAATGATAGTCTCATTTTGACTTTTGATGGATAAAAATAAAATTTGACCAACCATTGGTGAAGATCTAATCATTCTAGAGAAATTTTAAAATTTGTAATTGATAAATTGATAAATCATTAAAATGATTTATCAATAACAATTTTAAGAATTTCATTGTGATCATTAAATTGACACCAATGTTTAATCAAATTTTATTTTTATTGACCATAAAAAGTCAAAATGAGAATATCTTTCTGGGACAGAGGGAGTAAAAAGTTTGACTAAACAATATGAATTTTATACATTTTAGGAGGCCATATTTAATCAAACCATTATAACATTATTTACAAACTTTCCAAGAACATATTTATCCAAACACTATTTAAATTGTCATTTTAAGAATAAATAGAATATCAATATTTTAAGGACAGAGGAGTATAAAGTCTTAACAAAATGAAAATTTGTCCCTTTTCTCACACATTTTATTATTAATCTCTTATAAAGATTCCGCCGTTAGTTAAAAAAAAAAAGCATCATTTCATTACTTCCCTTTATTATTCCCCTTTGTCCATCAATCACCTTCCCCCACTTATAAAACACACACTTTCACACACATAACAAGAAATTAGCCCTCCCCACTTTCTCAATATGTTCACTCTACACAAACCAACACTCCCACCATCTTTCCTTTCCACCCCCAACACCCTCCCCTCCACCACCCACTTCCACCACCCAAAACCCAAACTCCTCCCTCACAAAATCCAATCCACCACCAAATATGGAAACTTCCTACACCTCGAACCCGAACCCAAACCCGAATCCGAGAAGCTCTTACCTTTTGATCTCCCCTTTCTTGATCCATCTGATCGGTCCCGATTTGACTTGATTGTGATTGGCGGGGGCCCAGCTGGCCTCCGCCTGTCTGAGCTTGTATCCCGTCATGGGATACGTGTGTGTTGCATCGACCCGTCCCCGCTTGCCATGTGGCCTAATAATTATGGGGCTTGGGTTGATGAGTTCAAATCTTTGGGCTTAGAAGATTGCTTTGACAAAACATGGCCCATGGCCTCGGTTCACGTCAATGATGAAAAGTCCAAGTATTTGGACCGGCCTTATGGCCGGGTCAACAGAAAGCAACTCAAGTCCAAAATTTTACAAGGGTGTATCTCAAATGGGGTCAAATTTCATAAAGCCAAGGTATGGAAAATTAACCACAAGGAATTTGAATCCTCTGTTGTTTGTGATAGTGGGAATGAATTGAAAGCTAGTTTGATTGTTGATGCTAGTGGTTTTGCAAGTAATTTTGTAGAATATGATAAGCCTAGAAATCATGGGTATCAAATTGCACATGGAATTTTAGCTCATGTTGATGAACACCCATTTGATTTAGACAAGATGCTTCTAATGGATTGGAGGGATTCCCACCTCGGAAACGAGCCATATTTACGTGAATCAAATTCAAAAAACCCAACTTTCTTATACGCGATGCCATTCGATTCGAATTTGGTTTTCTTAGAGGAGACTTCTTTAGTTAGCCGGCCTAAGTTATCCTATACCGAGATCAAACAAAGAATGGTAGCTAGGCTAAGGCATTTAGGTATCCGAGTTAGAAGCATTATCGAGGATGAAAAGTGTGTGATCCCAATGGGCGGGCCATTACCACAGATCCCACAACAAGTTATAGGGATTGGTGGGAGCTCTGGGATGGCCCACCCATCAACAGGGTACATGGTGGCTAGGACCTTGGCTCTGGTCCCGGTCCTAGCCGAGGTCATTGCAGAGTGCCTTGGCTCGACACGGATGGTTCGAGGGAAGCCACTTCATGATAGGGTGTGGAATGGGTTGTGGCCTATTGACAATAGGTGCACAAGGGAGTTTTACACATTTGGGATGGAGACATTGTTAAAGCTTGATTTGAATGGGAGTAGGAGATTTTTTGATGCTTTCTTTAACTTGGATCCACATTATTGGCATGGGTTTCTTTCATCTAGGTTGTCATTGAGGGAGCTTGCTATGTTGAGCTTGTCTTTGTTTGCTCATGGCTCAAATTCATCAAGGATGGATATTGTAATCAAGTGTCCTGTTCCCTTGGCTAAATTGGTTGGTAATTTAGTACTTGAAACCATTTGATTTTCGGATGTTGTTACATTCTTTTTTTTCTATATGGTATTTCTTTCCCCACAATAAATGTTACACATATTACATTTTCTTTTTTCTGTTTCATAATAAATATTGCATTTTTAAACAATGAAATATTTTTAGTTAATTTACTATGGTATGCATGATATATAAAGAGTTGGAGCTCAATTTTTAAAAGTGATTATAAGTCAAAATGCGATATTTATATTATTACTGGACGGAGATAGTATGTTGTTGATATAAGTTAGTCTTGTTAATGAAATCAAACAACTATAAGATTAACTTTTACTACTACCTCAAAATAAATTAGGATTGATGAGTATAATTAAATATATTTTTGGTCAAATTAATTCTGACTTATTGTGTTATCTTTGTCGATACATACTCTCTCCATCTATCAAAGTTATTTAAAGCTCCCACAGCAATTTGGTCATATTTGGGTGTTGGCTTTTGTGAATGAGCAAATTGATAATATAGTTTTAAGTCAACCAACACTACTATTTACTCCACTCATTCTTTTTTTTTATTTTTTACCACACATATACTACCTTTTCTTAATCTCCATGTCCCAAAAGTTGGTGTCACTTGTACCGGGACCGAAGGAATATTAGTAGATCGAAAATTTATCTAAAACTTTAAAAGCTCCCAAAAGTTGGCATGGTAACATTGGGACTTAGTTGTGAACGTTATTAAGACCATTTGTAGGGTTATGCCCAAAATGATCAAATTTTTAGACCTTCATTTTGCTCTTTTTGAAGGCAGGGACTCACTTCAATTTTAGAAAGTATTAACTTTAGGGCTGGACCTGTGAGACGGCTCACAATCAAGTTGAATATTTTTTATTTTTTATTTTTTTGCCCTCTAACTTTTTTTTTCCTGCCATTTTTTGCTCGCCAGCAAAAGTAACACTTTTTATAAAGAAATGTAACACTTTTTTCTTATATGTAACATTTTTTTTTTTCAAAACATGAGGTTGACAACTAAACTAATGTTACATTTTATAATAAATGAATGTAACCTTTTTTTTTTTTTTTTTTTTTATCTCAACTTGTAACACTTTTCTAGAGTTTTACATTCAATTGAAATGCGAAAACCGATTATATATATATGGTTTTTTACTCTTTTTTAAAGAAAAAAGTATCGTTTACTCAATAAAATTGTTATATTTATCTATATAGCAAATTACAATCATAGTATGCATTGTGTTACAGTTCAATTATTACTTTTTCTAACCACAAAAACTATTTAATTTTTTTTGCAAAACTGTTGTTACCTCTTACAATAAAGTGTTACTTTTTAAAGACTAAACTGTTACTTTATTCATAAAAATGTGTTACATTTTTTTACGACGAGCAGCTCACTTTGTGTGTGTTAAAAAGTATGTTTTTCTTTCAAAAAAAATGAAACGGTATCATGACCTATCTAGTTGGCGACATCTCGTCGAAACGAACACAAAGGTATTTTTAGATTTTTTTTCGACTTCAAAATCTCAAGATATAACATTTTAAAGTTATTGATTTTTTTTTAACCCGCGACACGTGTCACGATTTGAGAGGAGGAAGGAGCTGGAGCTGGAGGGTCACCTGGGTGGGCATAGGTAAGATCCATGGGTGTGAGAGACGGTCTCACCCAAGTATTTGCCTTAACTTGATCACTTTCAACTTTCAAGTTTTGAAAAATGTTTTTTTACTACTAAAAATAATGAATTTATACATTTTGACCCCCTTAATTTTAGATAAATTTAGCTAGATTATTATTTTGACATTCTTGTATTTTAAATTTGAATACCTCAACTATAATAATTATCTCAAAAATAACCTTAACCCCTTTTCTAAAATTTTTGAGTTAAAACAATATTAACAAGTTTTATTGTATTGTATTTTTCATTTTGTATTTGATGTTTATAATAGTGGAGTTGAATTAAAATAAATCAATCAAGTGAAAAGTAGTGAGGTTAATGGAAGCAAATGTAAAAACTGACAAATATTAAAAGGTGCGTATTGTAAGAGCACATAAGAGGGGAGAATTGTAGTGGGGAGAATAATCGCCATTTCATAGCTCTCTTATATTCAAGGCCTATCGACTTTCTTAACTCTCGATGAATCTTCGGTTTTAACCACCCTTGTTTTATTTTAGCAATTTTAGTCATCGTACTTTAGATAAGCATTCATTATATGATCTTTTTTTTTTAGCAATTTTAACCATCGTACTTTGGATTTTTGGGTAATAATGAGTGCGTATTTAAACATCGATGGTTAAAACTGCTTTAGAAAGGAAAAAAGTGAGTAAAAACGAAGCTTCATCAAAGTACGAGGGTTTAAAATGTCGATAGGCCAATTCACAATAACATATGACTTGCAAACCGATTGGTTACACACAAATCGCATTTTATTTTAGATCCGATTCATATAAAACTTGTGTCTGCACTCATAGTATAATCATTTAAGTAAGAGTTATATATACTAGTAGTAAGTGAAATTTCAAAAGCTAACGACTTTAGACTCATACAACATAACTTCTTGCTTCAAAAAATGTCAAAATATAGATTCCCTTTTCATTATCAAAGAAAAAACAGTCAGTCTTATGAAAAACTTGTTTTACACTAAGAGATGTGTAAAACTTGTTTTACATTAAAAGATTTTATTTTACATTAAGTTATGAAAATAGGTTTTACACTAAAGCGAGTGTAAAACAAGTTTTTTCTCAAGATTTTCACAAGAAAAAATAACCAAACAAAATAAAAGACTATTTGTCAACCTAATATTGAGATTTTGGAGATAACTAAAATTCTATGATTAATGAGTGAAATATTAAAGGTACACGATAATCACAATAAATGTTGTTATTCTGAAAATTAATCGAATATTAAAGAATAAAGGTCTAGAATAAATTCAATTTGGTGGAGCAAATTGAAGGTCTAGAATACATTCATTTTGGCAAAATTCAATGTGGTGTAGCAAATTGAAGGTCTAGAATAAATTCATTTTGGCGAAAGTCAATGTGGTGGAGCAAATTGAAATCGCAAAAGGCAAAGAAAAAAGCAAAAGAAAGGTTGTGCAAACTCGTACAAGTTCCAGTTTGAAGGTAAAGGGAGGAATTTCCAAGGAGAAGTTCGGTGAAATTTGCTACAATTGTGGTTATGTGGGCCATAAGTCTTAGGAAGCCAACGATTGATGAGGCTTCCGATATTCATCTAGATGTGGATTGATATCGATACAAAATTGTTTGTGTATTGTGTTTGAGTCGAATGTTGACAATTTATCAAAGAATGATATGTTTGTAGGAAAATGATAGGTAATGTAATGGCTATTAAACCCAAAAACAATGAAATGAAGCATACTTCTGTTTACTTGCTTGAGTTTTTCAATTTATGGCATGATAGATTATGGCTTGTTAATTATGTTACTTTATGTAGATTAATTAACTCAAAATTGCATACCACAATGTAAAATAGACTACAAACATATTTGTGAAACTTGTGTAAAAGAAAAAATTAACAAGAACTTCGTTCCATTCTATAGAAATAAATAATGAACCACTTGATTTAGTTCACACAGACTTATGTGACTTCAAATCAACACAATCATGTGGGGATGATACGTACTTTATAACTTTTTATTGACAATAGCACAAAATATTGTTATATGTATCTTCTTAAAGTAAAGATGAAGTTGTAGAGAAATTTATTCTCTATAAGAATGAAGTTGAAAATCAACTTAACCATAAAAGTCATAAGAAGTGATTGTGGTGTTGAGTAAGAATTTCCATTTGATGATATTTGTGCTTAACATGTTATCAAACACGAAACGACAACACCTTATTGGTGGGTTTTTGTTCTCGTCCATGAGAAAACTAAAATAGTATATTCATAAATTCAATTTGGAGACTGGATGGTATAATTATTGATGCGTTAAGTTAGGAAAAAAATGAATTTATCCCACATGGAGAAGGAATTGGAAAGTTTTCATAATAAAAAGCTTGACAAGTCAACTACAACATTTACACGACATTCACAAAGGGAGTATTTATCATCTGCTACATAGAATTTAGAAGGTATGTAAGCGAAATGTATATTACGTGAACTCTAGGCTCAAAATCTTAGACGCTGAGATTATGAACATAATGTTACAAGATACTTTCAATATTTACGAAGTATAAATAAGAAACTACGCATGAATATCATACAGATAACACACTTGCACATAATAGTTGGTGCTAAAAGAACAGCAACCAAATCATACGCTCTGACTTGGAGACTGATATGTAAGAAACAGAAAAACAAATAAAAGAGCCCAAATTGCACGAAAGCTCAAGCTGCAGCCAATGTAATGGAGGATAAATCTTTGGAGAGTTCACCTGAAAATTCAAGATCTGCAGGAAGGAAGAGAGATGCCTCCACAACAAGCTGCTATTATTATGTACAGGAACAGAACAATCAACGCTGTCAACAACGCCCTGTCAAATTTAACAACTCCAGTTACTGAGGTTTGAAATTTAGATGAAAGACGTTATGACCTTATATAAAACAACAGGAATGAGGAAAACATTTTTCTGATGACTTGCAACATTATTTTTGCGGTTGATTCAATCTTGAAGAATTACCGAACAGCAGGAATGAGGAAAATTTTCAGAAAACTACTTCCTTGAAACAAACAGAACCTTAATAAATTTATACTCCTTCCGTCCCAAAATGATCTTCTCATTTGCCATTTCTCCTTGTCCCAAAAAGTTCTTCCCATTTCTACAATTTAGGCTTAAAAGTGCATAAACAAAACGTGGCTAATGAAGCAAGTGTTCATATTCTTAAAAAAAACAAAAAAAAAACTTGAATAGTGAAATGGGAAGATCATTTTGGGATGGAGGGAGTACGAAACAAGCCTACAAGAAATTAACAAATTAAATCACTTACAGGAGCTTGGCATTTTTCATCCAAAGAGCTCTGTGAAGCCGCTTAGATTGTTTCCTAAAATGAAAGGACCTGTCTTGCATTGTAGCAGTTTTGTCAACAAGTAGCTCAATTCGATCACCTCTCTCCAGTATCTTCTCAATATTATCCACCATAATTGTGCGTATCTGATCAAAATATGTAAATAAGTTTTAGCAAAATAGTTACATGATGATGTATGGGTGTCAGTGGTTCGGGCTAGACCGCGGTTCGGGACCTAACCAAACAAGACTGGGTCTGGTTCGGTTCAGTCTCCAAAATCGTCAAACCAGGTGGTTTGGTTTGGTCTGTGGTCTGACCCCTTTAGACCAAACCGAACCAGACCACACCGAACCGAACTTATCCAGACCAAACCGCAAGACCGACCGTGAGACTGAGATTTGGTCAACTTGGTGCGTCCTTAATAATATTTGTCTTTATGTTTCTGCAATCTGAATTTACTATATGTTTTTCCCAACTCAAATAAATTAGTCAGCTAATATATTATCTAGAAATATACTCTACAAAGTTCTCTATTTTATGCTTCTAATTTTTTGGACAAACTGGAGAAAGCTAGCACTTTGTATATAGCAACTGCTTTTTACTCAAAATAAGTGCTTATTTTAAGATTTGTTTTTAAGAAACAAAAGGAAGTAACTGGTTTTAAGCACACACATATAGAGACAGAGCAAGATGTGGTCAACATGGTCGTGAACTTAATCAAACAATAACATTTTATTACATGTTTCCTATATGAATTGAAGACACCCAAGAGGAACCTTGACTCCTATTTTTTGTCCATTAACAATAGAGCATTAATATCAAAATCCATATCCATGGAGAAAAATATCAAAATCTGGTAACAATAAGTAAGGGGACCCAAATAGAAATATATTCCAGTTGTTTAACTGAATTCTCCAAAATTAGTAGAAGTTGGGATAGGTTTATATATTATTAGTTACTTGCCTTGTTGAATAAGTTTACATGAACTAAATATGTATTTTTGTCAAATAAGTTGTAATTGTTTGATTTTATAGGTATTTCAAATATATATGTAATGGACAGTCTGGTGTTTAATGATCTGAGCTTTGGTCTTAGGTTTGAACCGCGGTCTAGACTGTAGTCTGAACCGCAGTTTGGATTGTGGTCTGAACCGCAAAATCAGCCATGGTTCAGACCGAACCAAACCGAACCGTTCGGTTTGGTTCAGTTCGGTTTGAAAATTTTCATGGTTCGGTTCGGTCTGGAATTTCTCCAAACCGATGACTAGCGGTTCGGCCTCTAAATCACCCAAGACCGAACTAAACCGAACCATTTACACCCATGGAAAGGAAAAATGCATTAACAGATTATCAAGAAAATGTCTAAGGTCATAATTGACTGACTAAACCTACAATCTCCTTTAAGAAATGTCATAGATGACTTGCCAAAGTTTTTAAGAAATGTGCTTTACGTATATGTACATTGCATGTAGGCCATAATATGTTTAGCCCCCTAAAGTTCACTTAATGTCACTTCCACCCTCGATTGAGTTTTGTCTCAGAGTAACACTTTTCATCCCACTTTCCACCTTGACTCCTATGTCCTAACGACTTTAGAAATTTAACAGAAATTTGTCATGTGCATCTCATGTGAGGATAATCTTTTTATTACTTTATTTAAAAAGAGAAGGGCATAAATGTCAAATTCTTATTGAGGGTGGCATTTACTTTCTCCACCCAACCCCACCGTCACCGCCAGTCAATAACCACCACCACCACCATATCTCCGGCACCACTACCATTACCCAAATCTGGCACTCTCCTAAACCAATGAGCCACAAAAATCCCCCAACAAACCCATATACCTGTTTCTCACATTCACATACATAATTTAGTTGAACCCCCATCCGAAAAGGCGAGAATGGATCAAGAATGATGGAAGAAGCATGAGGAAGCGGAATCTTGATTTGAGTATGTAAATTTGCAGCCACTAAAGCATTGTAAAGCCCCTCAATAGCATGCATCAAAATCGTCGCTAAAGTGGGTACCGTGGTAAAAAAAAAAAGTCGCCGACGGCTATGGCGGTGATGAGTGTTTTGTGGGTAGAACGCCACCACATTACGGCTGACCCAATTGGCGGCGGTGGCGTTGGATGACCCAATTCTGAGTATTTGGTTATTGTGTACGCTAATAATGACCTGAATCTTGGTTCCTGATAGGGCTTTGAGGATATCCAGGTCGGCATCGTAGAGACGGATATGGGTTACCTTCTCCAACTACAAGAAAGTAACCAATTCCGCCGGCAACAGTGAACAATTCCATTTTTCATAATAATAATTTATATATTTTGTATAATAATAATTTAATATTAAAGAGAATGATATATTAAAGATTAATTCAAGGTTAAAACGAGATTGACTAAAATAGCCCTGGAGTGACATGCAAATGGTCAATTTCTGTTACTTTTTAAAATCGTTAGGGGTCAGGGTGGAAAGTGGGATTAATGTATAAATTAAGTGTTACTCTGGGACAAAATTTGATTGAGGGCGGAAAGTGGGATTCAGTGTTCACTTTAGGGGGCTAAACGTATTTTGGCCTTGCATGTACAATGGTAAAATTGCTCTAAGACTATTTCCTAATTTATAAATGCAACCTTTATTCAGAACGGATCAAAAAGGAAAGGGTGACGATTATTATGGGAAGGAGGGAGTACAAGAGTGACACTTGAAAGTGCATTTGGTGGGGGATGGAACCCCTAGTTTTCAATACTTGGTAGATAGTCAATTAGAATGAAAAACCTCTCAAGTCCTGCAGCATATATGAGTTTAATCATCAGCTTAAACACCAAGGAGTACAACCTAGTTGGTACGTACATGCCAACACTGTCTTATGAATACTCCCTCCGTTTCACGTCACTTGAGACTTTTGGTCAACTTAATATCGTTTTGACGAAGACTTTATAAAAAAAATTCTGATCCTAATAAAAATTTAAAAATTATAAAATGATTCACCATAAAAAACAGCCTCAATCACATTTTTTAAATTTTTATTAAGATCATCAAATTTTCTATAAAGTCTTCGTCAAAACGATATTAAGTTGACCAAAAGTCTCAAGTGACGTGAAACGGAGGGAGTGCTTCTTAACAACCTACAACTTATGTCATACACTATGAATATTGGCAGGAATGTATTATTTAACCTATTGATATACAAAACCTTATTAGTGAAATCCTTCGTAAAGAAGGCACGGGGAGACAGACCAAGTATACTAGCATTTCATTAGAACTTACCTAATATCTAGATAAAATAGTTATCGCTTCTATTACGATGCTACTTTTACTTCTTTTTCTATAAATTTCACTTTCAAAACTATCCTCCAGAAATGATTCATTCAAACCAATATACTCTGCTACCTCAAAACCATCCCTTCAGTTTAAAATAAGAACGGTTCTCCTTTTACCAAAAGATTCTAAGGCCTAAGGTTTGACTATGCACATCCAATTAAAGTGGCACATATGCCCCATGACTACATGAAGAAACATTGGACAGTAAATTTCTGTGTTTGTTTCAAATAGAAGAACGATGACATTTGCGAAATATATTTAGTCACTGAACGCATGCCTCTTCGCATGGCGACAGTGCTTCACATTACAAAAATCTTATTCAAAAATATAAATGCTTAAACGACGGTGCACACTTACCTCACCAACTTCGCCTCTAACACGATTAAGAGTGTCTGCACTAGGATTACTGGAGAAAAATTCCATTTGTTGATGTAAAACCCTCGAAAATTCATCATTCATAGCATAAGCAGGAGCATAGGATGCCACTCTACCATAATTTTTCATGAACCTCATATGAATTTCCTCCAAATATGAAAAAGGGATTCTTCCTGGATGAGGCACAAAGCAATACATTTACAACCATCAAAGTACACAAAGAAGTTCAAATGAAATAACAATATTAATAATGAGTATAAATAGTTGCATGAAAATATCATCGTAGATTGGCAAGGAAGCAGGATTGCAGTTTTGAGTTCAAAATCTCTAAATGATTTAGGATAATAGTGATTCTCGAGAACTGATTTCAGTGGAAGTCATTTTGATGAATTCATATTTTATTGAGCAGTTGGGCTAGAGTTTCTACGGAACAGGCTGTTTGAGAAAGCTGGGGAAACCTGGCTAAGTACAAAATCTGTGTTGTCATTTCTTATATTTGTGTTTGATACTCTTTAGGATTTTGGAGAAGTAGTGATTCAGAGTTGTTATGTGATGAGAGCAATTCCAGAAGTTACAGAATTCACTGTTTATCGCTGATTTGTTTTAAGGGACAGCGTTTTTCTTCCTTGTTTTTTTTTTTATGCACATCAGTTTAGGCATCTGCTAAGCTCTTTACCATTTTTGTCTTTTCATGGACTGCTTGTCCATCTTTTGTTTAGTCTTCTTTATAATCTAATACAATTCAACCTTCAAAAAGAAAGGGGGGGGGGGGTGTGGGAATAAAGCTCTAAGCTGCATTAAAAATTCTGATTCTAGTATAGTCAAAGCCCAATTTTCTGTGTTAAGTCTTTTTACAGCTTATGTTCTTTCTAGGCATAAAAACTCATGTGATCAAGATTAACTCTAGGCACCGTTCATAGGAGCACACTACGACAACGTAAATGACAAGCAAAAGAAATGGTAATAAATGAGTGATGGAACTAAAGGCAAGGTGAAGATTTGTTAAATTATGAGTTTCAAATAGGACAGAACTATCATTCTATGTAATTCCTTGTGAGCTCTGCTATTTTGAACTTGAATACATTGTTTTCGAAAGAACGAAATGTTCACATAGTATTTTTCATATGTAACATATCAGGATTACTTCTCCTAATCCTCTTACTTATTGTCTACTCCTTTTGGCTATAGAAGAGGAGACCTCATGTTAGGATGAAAAGGGAGACACGATAGGGACAAGGAGTACGGGAAAAGGTATACTCCCTCCGTCCCACCTCACTTGAGACTTATTTCCATTTTGGTCCGTCCCACTTCACTTGAGACTCCCCAAAATGGTAAATCTTTTTATAATTTTATATTCAATCTACCCCACCCACTCATTCTCTCTCTTCACTTTCCACCACACATTTCATTCAACCAACCTACTATTAACCCCACTCATTCTCTCTCTTCATTTTCTACCACACATTTTCCTTATTTTATTCTTTTTCCTTAGTTATTGTGTCCACCTCTTATGTCTCAAGTGAGGTGGGACGGAGGGAGTATAGACTTTAATGGTGTCAAGAAAAATAGTGCGTGGCTATTCTGGGTAATGAGAGTAGTAGTACTATATAGGATCGTGTCAATCCTTGCAACCCTTTTTCTAGGGAGGACAGGAAAGTATGAAACTCTATATTGCAATTCTGATCATTTATAGTGAAATTGTTGCTTGTCTTGGAATTAATTCAATTAGATAATATGACGTCTCTTTTGCTTGATTTATTTTGTTATCTTTATTTTTAGTGGCATCATTATCTACTAGTTGATCCTATGTTTCGAAAATGTGCTTCCGCGTTAAAGATAGAAACTTGAAATACTTGGTCAAGAATATCAGCATTTTTATAGTGTAGAGGATTTACCGCCTCAACAACTAATTCCTTTGGACCAAGAAGAGAATGTAAGCTCTTTTATTAATTACAGGTATCCAACTATTAAAAACCACAAGAATAACCAATTACACAATCATCAATAAGGGAGAAACAAATTAATTACACTGACTTATTTCAAGAATTAGACTATCCGATGATGCCTTCAATTCATTACACATCACTTTGTCTAAACTAAACACATTTACGTTCTATCTAATTGCTACTAACCCTTAATTAAGCAAATATAAAGCACCTCATCCAACTATTCTCGCCTAAACAGTCTCCAATCATGTCAACTCTTCATATTAAAAATCAAAAGTAAAATTATCATAGAGTAAAATTCTATGGATAAATAGACACGCCTGCCGTCAGGGTTTCTGTTTAAACCTCCTTTACTGGAAATGGATCACTAACCATTACATCTGTAGTTTCTGACACATAAAATTTTGTATTCCACTTTCATTTCTACAAATGTTATTCCTTTTAATGAACACCTTTCCCTTTTCCCTTTTCCCTTTTCCCTTTTAGTGAGATACTTAGAGCATAATCCCTGTTAGGATTTACCTTATTTAATCACAGTGTGATTGTGATTAGGTCCATTTGATGAACCCGAGAAGACAACTTCAAGAAGTAGATGGTTTTTAACCTAAAAGGTGGTTCCCCATTTCCCCTACCATACCAAGTTGAAAACTATTCCCCACTTTTAAGGTTCTAGGAGATAGTGGGTGTCGATTTTTTTTTTCTTTGAGAATGACAAATGATTTTTAAGTAATAAAGCAAGAACTTTAATCTGTGAGACAGACCAAAAATGAAAGTAAAAACCTTAAACTGAGCCGAATAGAGTACATATACAAGCATTTATGCAAATAAACTCAAAATTCAATTTAATTAAGCTCAACCCTAGTACCAATCAATTTAGGGAAGAGAAAGGGGAGAGAGAATTACGGACTTCCGAAAGTGTCGTTGGCCATACAGAGGAAGGTGAGACCATCGGATCTGAGTATATGGAATATGTAGCGATCCTGAGAGAAACACAGTCTCGATTCTGCTTCCGTTGGCAACTTCTCTAATAACCGGCGGGCTACAGCGCCGGTGTTCCCGGTGACGGCGGTGAACTCAGCCAACACCGTCGTGCCCCTTGCCACCACGGCGTAGAGGATCGCCATGACTGTTTCTACTAGTTAGATCGCAGATACAGTACCACGAGATTACACTCTCCTTCGTTTACCACGGAGTTAGCAAGAAAAATCTGATTAATTGCTATGAGTATTGTAATATGTGGGGGGTTTGCAGGTGGGAGAATTAAATAATCGATATTAATATAAGTCTGTCTCGTGTGAGAGCGTGAGACGGGTTAAGTGAAGGAGACGCAGGGAAATGGGCTTGCCCGTCCCGTCTTGTTTTTAAGGGGCAAATTTTTTAGGGTGGTGTTATACACACCCAACACCCGTAAGGCTAAGTTTACTTTTCCAAAATAACTCAAACTTGTCAAACTTCCTATTATACCCTTCCCCCACTTAAAACACAATAATTAAATACTTCTACCCACCCAATTTCACACCCCCAATTTTCACAGAGAGGAGAAACGGGAACGGACACACGAGTTTTTGACAGCGGCGACCACTGACGCGGCGGAGGCGGCGAGCGGCGACCAAAGGGCGGCGACCAAGGCGGCTACTACATTCAACCTTCATGTCAGATTTGGGAAAGGGAAAAGGAAGTAAGTTTTGCTATCCTTTATGCAATTATTTACTTAAAATTGTGTAGAATTTAGTGTTTATGCACAAGATTTGTAGTGTACATGGTGGTAAATCTGAACTGGGAAAAATGTCTGTTCGGCAAACCAGGATCGGAAAACATTAAGGGGTTCGGCAGGAGGTGACCGAACCATTTTCAAAATTTCGGCCACTACCTGCCGAACATTTGTTTAATTTTCGGTCACACCCTGCCGAACCATTTTGAGATTTTCGGGTTGTTCTGGCCGAACCAGTTACATTTATTTGGGTTGTGAATGTCTAAGCACTTAGCTTATATTGTTATTAATTTGCAGATTCAACATACATGAGGAGGGCCGGACATCCTACTGCTTCCGCTAGGAGAGCAAGAGAACTACGCCTTCAATCGCAAGAAGAACGGTTTGAAAACCCCGATCAAAATGAAGGTGAGGATGACATGGAAATTCAACACCAGTCCCAACCCCAACATGAAGAATCCGAACCCCGGCAGGAAGAATCAGAACAAGAAAATGAGGATGCAGGTGGTGATACTTATCCATTCCCTGGCGGACCCTCGGTTGGCTCGCTTTTTGTTTCCTACGGTAGTCATGTTGCAAAGTCCATATGGGGTGGTGGAGGGAGAGATCTTTTGAAATGTATCAACCACACAACAAGAATGTTTGAGTGGGATTTGGAAGGTGACTTGTCTAGCAAATTCTTTGATATCATCTCAAGGTCCGGTTTACTCTTTGCTAGAATGACATCTTATACAGACATAGATAAGGTGTTAGTGAATGCGTTTGTGGAACGTTGGCATCCGGAAACTAATAGTTTCCATATGCCATTTGGGGAGATGACTATCACATTAGATGATGTGATGTGCCTTGTAGGGCTCCCTACTTCTGGTAATATTCTGATGGAGCATGGCAAGAGTAATTCAGAAACTCCTGTTAAGCTGATGAGGGAATTGTTGGGAGTGTCCAAAAGAGAGGCTATTGGAGCATTGTCTGTTAAGGGTTCGTACATTAAACTTGAGTGGTTGCGTGCTAGATTCTCCCCATACATGACATCTAATGACTCCGCCAAGTGTGTGTATGCAGCGAGGGTCTTTCTCTTATATCTTTTGGGTTGTTCATTACTTGGTGATAAGACAGGGACTGGGGTTTATTGTTTTTATTTGGAGTATTTTAGAGATGTGGAAAATATTGGTGGGTACGCTTGGGGAGCGGGAGTTTTAGCCTTTTTATATAGGCAACTCGGAAAGGGATCGAAGTATAATTGTAAACAAATTTCTGGATATTTGACATTATTGGAGGTACGTAACTATATACTATATTTGAATTTATTATTTCTAAATTTCATTGTTGTCGATACACATTTATTATTATTATTAATGATTCATATTTGATTTGTAGGCTTGGATATATGAGAGGTTTCCCACATTCCAGACCATCTTACAATGTTGGATATAAGGACAACCAACCGCTCGGAATGAGGTGGCTGCCACTTAAGGGTCAACGAGTATCAATTGACTCCTTGCAGTCTAGGCGGGAGCAAATAGATCTTCTCCAAGCATCCGATGTACGTATATTTGTAACTGATAACTTGCCTTTATTTTCTTGGTTGTAATTGTTTTTTTTTTTTTTTTTTTTTTTTTTTTTTTTGCATTCGCAGGTGGTTTGGACTCCCTACGAATCACCTAATGTCAGAGCGAATTTTCCTTTCTACAGCGTCTCTTTATATCGTGGATGTATAGGGATCAGATCCGTTATTGAGCCATATCTTCCTGATAGAGTACTAAGACAGTTTGGTTATGTTCAAGGAATTCCCGAAATTCCTATTGGACATCGCATCCCTAGAGGAATACAGAAGAGTTCGATGGCGTGGACGGGAATGGCACAAGCCTTTCACCAATGGGGTCGTTTTGTACTTTCTGAGGATGAACTTGGTAGACGAGCTGACTATCCGCACGAGACAACTCCCGAGTATCCTCAATGGTACTCCGTTCACTCACATCCTATCGTGCACCCCGTGGATGGTAGGTCGCACGCTGTTAGTAGGACAACTGAAGTTGTTATGCCAAATACATAGGATATGATCAAAGAGAGTCGAGAGCTGATGCAACCGCTTTTGAATAGATGGATGAATGGAGATAGCTCAATCACAGTTCCTGAAGCCATGGATGTCATGCGTAGAGTATATTCATGTTTGTCAGCTCCATCTGAGCAGCCTCACCCACACACTTCTCGTGGTAGGAGTAGTTGAACATGTAGTAGAACTTAATTGTAGTATTGTTGAATTTGGGACGGATATGTTTTATAATTTGATGTTATGAATATGAACATGTATTAGAATTTGATTATTGTTGAATTTGGGATGGATATGTTTTGCTTGTTAGTATGGGTGAAAAGAGTGTGTATTCAAAAAAATTGTCATTTTTAGCCTTTCAAAGAGCAAACATTTTGTTGCATGTTAATTGATTTGTCCAAATCATACATAAATGGGTGAAAACAGACCTTTATAATTGTGGTAAAATGGGTGAAAAAAGTATGTTTAAAAAAAATTGTCATTTTTTAATTACATGGTTCGGCCATAGGCAACCAAACAGTTGATGTGAGTTCGGCTTCCATCGGCCGAACTTTTTAATATGGTTCGGTGTACCTCAGACGAACTTTTTACAATGGTTCGGCTACCATCGGACGAACCCTAGTTTGAACTTCGTCTTCATCTTGCCGAACTTTAGTTTTCCAGTCTGTTTAAACATACATCAATAGTCAAAACAACACACTTTTTTTCAAACAGTTAAAGCTAATGAAACATCAATCATAAATCAAAGTAAAACTCTTAGTCAAATTAGATTAGTGCCCTACAATTCTGAATTCCTAGTCAAACTACATTAGTGCCCCACAATTCTTTGACTGAAATAATCTAGCCATCCTGCTGCACATGGTTGATGATCTGAATGCCATTTGAGAGCAACTGGTGGTAAAGGACAGTTTTCTTTCAAGATGACCTGCAACATGAATGAAACATCAATCAGAAATCAAAGTAAAACTCTTAAATGAATGACACAATAAAGAATATTGTTGAATGTTAGTACCTTAATGTAATGGTTGCCGTTGACGAATCCAATACAAATGACATTTGGATTTTCATATAGTGGTTTTTGTAGAGGGAGAAACGTCAATGAGAGATCTTTGCTTAGACTCACAAGAACAACGTTGAAGGCAGATGCCACCAAGTACCCCATAAATGGTGCATCAAACCAATGAGCCTTTGGTGCGGGAGTATGAAAACATTGGAGAGACTCGGTCACTTTCTCCACACGAGCATGTTCTATGAATACCCTCCTATACAAATCCTCATAAGCATATAACTCTTGCCATAATATTGATCGTATATCAGACCAATCACGTCCGAGTAACTCCCCTACGGCGCGAAAACCGCAATGACCATCACCAATCACATCTACAGTTTGCTCAATATAATTATGCATGTAAAGTGGGAATTGATCAATAAAAGTGGATGACATTGCAAGTCGAGTTTTTTGACGCACAGGCTGTCAAATTAGAACAAATGAAACCAAAATCAGTTGGACAGATATATAACACAATGTTATCTTATTAAAATTAAAGTAAACAATATAAATAGCAAGTAAGATATTTACTTGTAACTTGGGTTTTGATGTGAAATTTGGAGAAGATTGATATGCATCAACGTCGATGTATGCAAAAGGTTCGATCACTGAACAACTATCTTTTAAAGGCTCCACATACTCAAAGTAGCTAGGATCACGTTTGGTTGATTTTTCATACTTAGCTTTAGCCCCCTTAGGTCGACCTTTGTTATTGATTTTCACTTCGGGTTCATTGACCATAGTTGCTTCGGGGTTGCAAAACTCTGTCAATCTTCTCACAATTAAAGTTTTCTCAATTTGTTGAGCTTTCTCAAATCTTACATCAAGATTACTCTTACACTCTTCATATCGATTGCGCAGTTCTTGTTCAACACCATCACCATAACTTGTAACCTGCAAGAAGTCTAGCTTCCGCCAGTAAGCATGTACATCACTAAGGGGGATGGGTAAGCCCGATCTTAAATACTCCGTAAGCTCGTGTGGACAAGGAAGTCTGCATGTCAATCTCAAATGACACCGGCATAACAACACATCTACACCATTCTCCCCTAGACAATTCATTGCATTAAGTATCAAAGTCAACGCATGCATAGAGACCATACCTCGTAGCTCACTAAACATGGACGATTTGAATTTATGTAGAACTATAATCCTGCTTTTCTCAAAGGAGTGCGTGATTGCAACATGTGATGTCTCTATGAGTTTATGCATTTGAAGCCAACATGTCTCAAACGATCCTTGACTTGTCCCAAGTTGTTTTTTCAACGCGGCATGTTGACCCTCCGCCCTAACATATGTGAAATATTTACTTAATATGTGCTTAATAAATTGAATAAAATATTAAAAAATAAGGATATATAAATATACATGTTTGTTGTCAAGTTGTCAAAGTGCATAACCTGATTTGTCCAACAAGTGACAAATCTATCTTTGTATGGCACAATCCATTGATCCATGACATACTTCACATCCGTAGGGTATCCACTAAATTGAACGTTTAATTGGCGTACCCAATCATTGAACCTTTCCTCTGTTTCAGCACCCACCAATAAATTCCAACAAAGATTAAACTCATCCCAAATTTCTTTTGTATTCAGAATTTTTTTGCAATTCGCTGCAATATTCCTGTTAATGTGCCACCGACAAAGAAAATGACGTGATGTAGGGAACGTTGTCTGAACTGCATTCATCAAAGCAAGTTCTCTATCGGTGACAATAACATTAGGAAAACATGATTCATCCATCAAAGATTTCAATACACCGCATGCCCAAGTGTAGTTGTCTTCTTTCTCAGACTCTAAGTACGTACAAGCAATTAAGAAGGTCATTTGTGTTGATGTCACACCTACAATCTCAAGCAAAGGTAACTTGTACCTATTAGTCTTGTAAGTGCAATCCATCAATAGGACATATGGGAATGCACGTAGCAATTCAATGCTAACCGGATGAGCAAAAAATAAGTCCGTAATGGTATTCGTCCTGTTGCATCGTCGAAAAAGATGGAAATATTGATGCTCCTCCAATTTATACATGAGCTGTTGGACATTTGATCGACCTGCAGACTCATTCACCCTGTTCTTCAGACGTGCATTATAGATAGACCTTACCACGGACTTATTATCTAAAAAATTTGTCTTCAAGCCATGTAAAATATTTTTTGGCCGGGCATTTACTTGAGACATCTCCAACACGTACTTCTCCTCTTCTTTCTCTAATCTACCGGCAAACGAGTGCCCTACCGTAGACACATTAACAGAGTGATTGTGGACACCACATACCACTTCTAGAAACCATTCGCCTTCAATGTTCACTTGTCTAGCCTTCAGCTTAAACAGACAACCACATTTCTTTGATCCGCTCTCTCTTTTTTTCTTAGTTTTCTTATCATCTATTATTCCAACTTCATTTTGTACTGTATCTTCAGAAGATTGTGATATCGTCTTCTCACGGTAAGTATCGCTCCGTTCGCAAGTAAAAGTCGTTCGTGGTGCGGTATTACGACTCCCAGTGTCTGACCGGCCAATGACGATTACAAATCCGTTCTCCTTTGCCTTAGAACGCACCCACTCACACATTCTCTCCCGAGTAATGAAATGCAAAGGCATAGTAAATGCCTGAGTGTAGTCGGGAAAAACATCTTCAAAATTAACATCTCCGTAATTATCACCAGTTGAACACTATAAAGACAAACAAATAGATCAATTACCCACAATTTGGCAAAAAAAAAAAAGGAAAAAGGGTTTAACACGAAGTTAAATTGAAATCGTTGATTGCTTTGTTAAAATTGTTGTTAAATGGGTGAAAACAGACTACTATGATTGTACTAAAATGGCTGAAAAGAAAAAATTTAAAATTTTGTTGTAACTTTTTTTTAAAAAGTTCGGCAATCACCTACCAAACAGTTTAACGGTTTTCGGTCATTAATGACCGAAATATTTCTAAAAGTTCGGTAGCCTGTTGCCGAATTTTATTAACAAGTTCGGCACCTGATTGCCGAATTTTATTAACAAGTTCGGCACCTGATTGCCGAACAAATATATCGGGGTTCGGTAGACCAGGGTCGAATATTTGTCACCGGTTCGTCCACCTTAGGCCGAACTTTTGAAACTCAGACTGGATTATTGGAAAAATTTACAGACACAAAAATGAGTTATAATACAAGGAAAACTTACAATAATGTCCATTTTGTGTGCTATATCAACAATGCTTGAACTAATAACAATGTGGTGTTTGAGTTTTTTTTTTTTTTTTTGAGAGAAAAAGTTGGAGGAGTTGATAGGTGAAGAAGAAAGGGTAAAGGAAGTTAAAAACTGGTGATGGTAAAATTTAATGGGGGAAGGTAAAAATTAATAGGTTGGTTGTTAGGTGTATTAAATTTACGGGTGTCTTTAACATTTTTGGTAGTAGTCCACAATTACGGGTGTACAAGGTGGGTGTGGGTGTACAATACATATAAAGGTTAGTTTGGACATTTCATTCGATGGCATTTTTGAAAAAACTTGGATTACGGGTGTCTTCATAACATTTACGGGTGTGTATAACACCACCCATTTTTTACTCTCAATTATAGTTGAACGCATCGTTCCAATTAAAAACCAGTGTGGAACAAGCTAAATATACCTACTCGATCCAGCTGAACCGATCCATTTCAGTCTGAATCGGCCGAGACAGAAAAGTTACATTTACCTAATTTAAATGAATAATGTATATCAAAAGATATAAATTTGATGGTTACTTAAAGAAACTATTTTTTTATTAAAAAAAAAACATTGATTTAAAGCAGTGTTCTAAAAGACCATCGCCTAGGCGCTAGGCGTTCTGAAACGCCTAGGTCCCGTCTAGGATATTATAGTTATTTATGAATTCTCGGCCCCGCTTAGATCCCACCTAGGCCCCACCTAGGCGCTAGGCGCTCCTGCGGCGCCTAGCGACCGCCTAGCGTTTTTTAGAACCTTGATTTAAAGTAAACATAAACAAGATGCATATTTATAATTACGGAAAATTAATATTTTTAACTATTTTAAAGAAATATATTTTTTAATTTTGTTGATGATTATTCTTCAAAAATAAAGTTATATTGATTTTTGTCGAAAAAAATAGGATATTGTAATAAGGTTTTAGTTGGTATATTTCTGATATGCATCTATTATAAAATATAGGAGTATTGAAAAAAGTGTGGTGAATCCGGAATGGTGCACCGGTGCGTAACGGAACCGATACGTCATCTTCAGTTCAAGTAACAAAACCGGTGCGCTGAATGAAACGGTATTTATAACTATGCTCTCAAAGAGACCGGTCTCATGTGTGAGACCGTCTCACACAATAAGTTTTATCCATTAATATCTATATATTCACTTATTTCATGCTAAGGAGTATTTATTTATTTATTTGCAATAAATTACATTTTGCTCACTCAACTTTAGGATCATTTCAAGTGTCCTCACTTAACTAATTGTTTTTCAATTTTTTCCTCACTCGACTTGATAACTTTTTAAATATCATGACTTTGTCCATATTTTTGTCAAAAAGCTAAAAAAAAAAAAAAATGGTGGATATTTTATTGAGCAAGTCTTATGAAAACGTGTTTTACTTTAATGAATGGTGAACGTGTTTTTGCAAAAGACGCTGTCGCGTGTTTTAAAAACACGCGGTGGCATTTTTGTAACTAACTAGCAAGCATCGTAAATGCCAGTGCTCATATAACAAAGTATCAGTCATTCGAAGTGGCGTTTATAAACATTGCTACTGGCACTTTTCATATGTACAAGTAGTAGTGTTAAAAAGTGTCAGTCAGTACACTGACGCTTATAAACATTGCCACTGACACTTATCAAAACTGCGTAGTATTGTTAATACGTGTCAGTGTACATGGCTGACACTTTTTAACACTAACACTAACACTTACGATAAACGTCAGTTATTTACAATAATGCCACCGTTTGTTTTGTAACAATTTCTCTTTTTTACAAAAATGCCACTTCTCCATTTTTTTTTAATAATAATAAAAAAAAAAGCTTTATGCAAACTTAGAGAAAAACATGTTTTTTCCCCCCATTTTTTCACTATTTTATTTCTTTCGGATGGTACAAATTGATATGGTTGGGAAAGGATGGGGATAATTACGAAGGGTGCCGATAATGCAAATTGGGAAATGATTTCAAGATTGCTTTGCCTCATTTTGTTTGTCGTTTGATTAGAGTCGGACATCTAACAAAGCTTGATCTGATTTTAATAAACAATGAAAAACTCATTATTCTTAATTGATGGACATGATAAATATTAAACGAGGATGATTCATGTGTTAATGAAATTAATGGGTGGTAGTCATGTGACGTCACATAACCAATTATAGTTTAGTTTTTTTTAACAAAAACATGAACGGAGTCATGACATTAAAAATGATACTTAGGCGAGGAAGATAAATAATTAATTTAGTGAAGACATTTGAAACGACCATCAAGTTGAGTGATGAAAGTATGATATTTGTCAATTTTCTTTTGACCCCGAGCTGAGTTTTTTTTTATTTTTTGTAATGTTTTTTTATATAAAATAATAGTAAAGTTTTTGTAGCATATGTGTATATTCTTTCAAAAAAAAAATAAAAATACACACACACACACATATATATATATATATAGCTTAATTATACAAATAGAAATTTAGTACACTTAAGAAAAGCGATTTTTTTTTTAAAAAAGTGCGTTTTTGCACCGTAAATGCAATGTTAATATTAAAAAGCATTAGTCAGTCATGCTGGAATTTATAAAAATTGAAACTAATAACTTTCAGTGTTAATATTACAAATTGTCATCTATTCATATTGTCATTTATAGCTATTGAAACTGACATTTTTAATAAATGTCAATTGTAGAGTTAAAGAATATCAGTGCATATGTTAAAAAGTGGAGTAGTGATAGTGTTAGAGGTAGTGTTAATAGTCCCATCGTATTCAATAAGTTTAAGTCATTTAAAAAAAAATCCACTGAATACTTTTAAAAACAAATGCAGTTATTTACAAAATGTCATCAACTATTTTAAAACTAATGCATTTTAAAAACACTTTTTCCTTAATCATTTAAGAATAACAATTTATTTCTCAAATTTCCACTTAAAACATAAACATATTTGCGAGCATACTAAATTAGTTAAGCGTGTGAATAGAAACACTCATTCATGTTACTTAACGGGTTAGTTGTTAGTCCGGGACATCAGTTCCAGTGATCCTCCAATTTTTTTTATTTTTTTTGTCATTAATATGAAAGAATTTTGAGATATAAATTTAAATTAATTTTATTATAGCCATAAAGATTTAAAACTTGCTATTGATAGTATTGTACTATTGTTGACGGTGTATCAATTACAAGTTTTAGATTTTTATTAGTATAATGAAATCAATCAATAATTATTGCTCAAAATAAATATAAAATAAGCATATCAAGTAAATGTCAATTTAGAAAATTTGTGTCTTCTTTTTTTTAAAAAAAAAAAAAAAAAACTTGTGCCTAAATTAGTTTTACCAAAAAAAACATTATTCATTATTCATGGATGAGTTTTATACTCATCTATTGGGTATTTTCTATACTTTTTTAAGCGAAATCCTTGAGTTTGTTGGTATTTCATACACGTTTTAGTGTTTTTGTGAAAGACATGTTAAACAGGTGAAAAGTTCAAAGTACAAACAAAATTTGGCGAATTTTAGATCCCCAAGGACTTTAGAGGAATTAATGAATATTAGAGGACTGAAAAGCAGACTCTGAAGACCTACTCACCCAATCTGCAGCTATACAGAAACTGGTGGACATTTCTGAAATTTATGAAAATTGGAGGGCTATCCTCAAATTTAATAAAATACCAAGGACCTTATGGGAATTTGAAAATTCCAGCCTTGAAGGGATTAATTGCCCACGCACAAACCCACACACCTTGGACCCGTTTCTTTCATCTCTTTGGAGTTATTGTTTTGTTTTTTTTTTGAAAGTTTGTATCATATCATTTAAGGCACTTGCTTACAAACTCCTATGAAGTCTATTACAGATCTATTACCCTATCTATTACAAATTCCTATATTGGAATCTATTACAGTTAGGGCTGTAAACGAGCCGAGTCGAGCTTTGGGGTGTCGAGCTCGAGCTCGTTTAAAACTTATCGAGCTCGAGCTTTTATCGAGCTCGAACTCAATCCCACTTGCTTGTTCGAGCTCGAGTCGCGAGCTGCTCGCGAACAACTCGAGTCGATATCGAACTCGAGTTTTAACGAGCCGAGCTCGAGCTTAAGCTTTTTTTAAAGTAAAATATGGTCTTAATGAGCTTTTCGAGCCGTTCGAAAACAAAATTTCTAGCTTAATGAGTTTATCGAGCCGAACTCGAGCTTTTAATGAGCTAAACGAGTCGAACACGGTCGGCTCGATAACAAAAACGAGCTTGACAATCGGTTCGAGCTCGACTCGAGCTCCACCTCGAGCTCAAGCTTTCACGAGCCGAGCCTGAGCCGAGCTCGAGCCAGCTCGGTTCGTGTAACAGCCCTAATTACAGTGATACTTGCCGCTCTAGAAATCACTCGTAAACGTTCCTGCGCCATCCGGTAGTCTGCTTGTAGTAGACTCCTTGCCATAGACGTCCTCGCGCCATCTGAAAGTTCTTCACAAACTTCCCGTAGGAAGGCGAACTTGGGACCTTCAACAAAGTGGAGGCCACTTAATTATTGGGGAATGAGGGGAGGGGAATCGAACTTGGGACCTCCCGAAGGAAATCCCAAGTCGGTACCGCTTGCCCAAAGCCGCGCGATTTTGGAGTTATTGTTGTGTTTCCTGTTTTTTGTCTTTATGTTTTCTAGTATAAA
The DNA here is from genome assembly GCA_026119855.1 of Campanula takesimana. Classification (NCBI taxonomy): domain Eukaryota; kingdom Viridiplantae; phylum Streptophyta; class Magnoliopsida; order Asterales; family Campanulaceae; genus Campanula; species Campanula takesimana. Next base: position 731,100 of record JAOWBW010000193.1, on the reverse strand, counting down.
AAGAACTCTTAATTAAGTTTTAAGGTTGACACTTTTAGTGGAGGCTATACTTTTGAAGAATTAATTTTCTTATAGAATTCATGTTTTCTTCTTCATCATTCAAGATTGTTCATCAAACTACGATGAACTAACTTTCTTAACTGTGGATCAGTGGCGGACCTATGATTTTTTTTTGAAGGGGGTAAAATTATTTATATTAGTGTAAGGGAGCAAGAAAAAAAAAATTAGTGTATTTTTTTTTCACTTAAAGGGGGGGGCAAAGTTTAATTTATTGCACTGATCTAATTAAAATTTGCGATAACTGCACTAGTAAAAAAAAATATTTTTTTGACGAACGGGGGCCGCGGCCCCCTTACCCATACAGGTAGGTCCGCCAGTGCTGTGGGTGGGAGGCATTGAATTTTTATGCTATTATATTAATCTTTAGTCAAGTATTATTGGTTTGTTCACAATATTATCTTTTTAAATTTTATAAGTTCATAATGATCGTTGTTGATATTGTGAAATTGGTTAATTAATTGGGGCGTATATTAATTGCAAGTGAGTGATTTAATGCTATTAGCCAACCTTTGAACAATTGATAAAAAGAGAGGCATTTGTTTGGTATCTTTTGTAACGACCCTAAAATCAGTTTATTTATTTTAATAATTATTTTATATTTTGATAATTTTAATTTAAAATTATGTGTGCATTTGATGTGTTGCATCATCTTATATGAATTTGCACATTTTATTTGATTTTTTTGTGTTAGTTAAAATGTTAGTAGTAAAGTTTATTTGGGGAGTTAAGTTGTTAGTGGGAAATTATGGGGGCTTTATTGAAAATGTGAGTTTAGGGGTTTAAAGGTTTAAAATAGAATTTGAGGGGTTATTGTGAAACTTGGAAAAGATAGTTATCTCCCTCACCCCCTCCCCTCTCCATGCGCATTTCACACACACTTACACAGCTAATTACTTTCTAAAAAATTGACCTCCATTGTTGTAGAAAGAAGCAAAGGTAAGTTTTGTTCTTGTTGATTTTTTTTATTTTAATTTACTACTCCATTTTCAAATCTAATTATATATAAATGTTCAGGGTGTTGAATAGATTCTATCTACCGATCAATATTATTTTTCTTGACACTTTTTCCGGAAGATAGGTAAGTTACTAATCCCCCTTTAAATGTTAAAATGGTCATAAGTATGCTTTATATGTGATAAAACAATGTTTTGGTATGTTTTATTTATACTTGTAATTTGGGACAAAGGGAGTAGTATGAAATTGGTTCTTGTTGGTGTTAGTATTGCTCTTAGGCTGAGTTTTAGCCTTTGTGTAAGTTGCAGATGTTAAGGGTTACAAGTATTAGTAATTTTGGGTTGTGAAACGAAAGGAGTGAACTTTGGTTAAGTTTTGGTCTGCCAGGTGATGTGGGCGGCCGCCCAAAAATGGGCGTGCGGCCGCACATCTATCTGAAGGGTTTTCTTCTTGGAACAGAGTATTTTGGGCGGCGCGCACAGCCCTGTTTGGGCGACCGCCCAGTCATCTGAAAAGTTGAGAGTTTTTCAAACCAAGGGATTTAGAGGTCAATCTTGGTCTAGTTTTTGGGTAGTGTTCTAAAGTAGGTAGATGATTGTTGTGGATCACTAAAGTGGTAGAATTGGTTCCTTTGTGAACACAAGTGTTGTGAAATGTGAGTAATTGATTAAGTGAGCATTGTTGAACACTTGGTAATGTGTTGGAATGGTTCATCTTCTTGATGTGTTTGGCATGGTTCCCTACATTGGAATCATTGTCCCTGATTGTTGTTTAAGCAAGTATTTCTATATGGTGCTTGCGTGTAAAGTCCAGCTGGTACTTTTGTGTGTGTTTGGGCAGTGATAGGGATTATAATGGTCTCACGAGCCAAGTACATTATAAGGCTCCTATCATTGGTTTCCCATTTTTAACCCCCTTCCTTAGGCCAAAGGTTAGGCACTTTGGGTTATGACTCTGTGTCATTTTCCCCGTTGTTGTTGTTGTTGTTGTTGTTTGGTTCCGGAACCCGTCTCAGCTCTTCAATGCTGCTCAGTTGATGCCTCTCAGATGGCTATTGTTTGGTTTGAGAACCTTGGCTCAGTATCCACGTATGAGTGTTTATTTCCGCTTTATGTGTTGTATGATGAGTTGGTCGTTATTTCCAACCGGTATGAGACGGTTGGCGATAGGGAGCCTCTCATATTATGTGCTATGTGCTATATGATCATTTGTGGTATTGTTCCTTTATGTTTATCATATTAGCATGTAATGTAGTTGCATTTTAGTAACTTACTGAGATTTATTCTCACCCTTTATTTGTTTACCGTTTTAGATAAGAAGGAGCCCAGGGGATAGTTCACACACACTGGGAGGACGTCGAGGAGATCTTTGGGTAAGACATTTTGGGAAATGTTGTGTAAGTAAAGGATACATTATGTAAATGTAATACCTTTTGGGTAGTATACCCGTGACTTGGTTTGTATCATCTCTTTTAGTAGATGTTCGTGTTTGTAATTAAGTAAGTAAAGTTAGTAGTTGTAGCCAAGTGGCTTAGTACTTGTTTGTGAAAGGTTGTTTTGTGACTTGAAGTCATGTTTTAGTATCGTGTTGGTTGTGTGAACCTTTTTATAGAAAGTATATTTCGAAAAATTTTCCTAAAATGTTTATGACGTCTTCCGTGCGTGTCCCGGACGTGGGGCCAAGTAGGACCACGGGTCGGGGCGCGACAGTTGGTATCAGAGCTAGGTTGTAGATGGTCTAGAATGACTAAGTGACCTAGGAGGGTAGTTGAGTATGGAGTGAGTAACGTTGAGTGTTTTATGCAGGTACTCAGTAAAAATGCCGGAACATGTGGGTGAACAGTCTGGTACTGCAGGCCAGGGTAATGTAAGGGAAGAAGCTCGAGATATGTTTCAAGGGATGTTCGAGGCCGCAATGAAAACCATCCATGATCAGAGGCAAGGAGGAGAGCATGCACCTCCGAGGTATGGTCTAGAACAGTTTTTAAAGATGAAACCAACCGGCTATGATGGTGAACCAGATGTGATTAAAGTTGAGAGATGGATTGAATCCATGGAAAAGATATTTGATGTCTTAGTATGTACTGAAGAAGATCGAGTTAGGTTTGCTACCTACAAGTTGAGTGGAGCTGCGGAGTACTGGTGGAGAACATTGAAGGCTAGTTGGGACGAAGCTCATGTGCCATATACTTGGGCAAATTTTCTGAGGAAGTTCAAGGAACATTTTATTTCAAGGGTGGATCAAGACCGGAAGGAAGTGGAATTTCTTAGCTTGGAACAGAATACAATGTCGGTGGCTCAGTATGCAGCCAAGTTCACGGAGCTATCGAGGTATTGTACCCATTTGATTGCAACGGAGGAGAGAAAGGCAACAAGATTTGTTAAGGGTTTAAAAACAGTGATCCGAACTCAATTGGTGTCCCACAAGCTACAAGAGTTTCAAGATGCAGTTGATCGAGCTTATCAAGTGGAGCATGACATTGAAGAACACAAGAGGAAGGTGGAATTAACAAGTGCAGGAAGGCAAGGTAGACCACAACCACAAAGGAATGATAATCGTGGAGGACAAGGGACTTCAACCCCATTTAGAGGACAACCACAAGGACAACCGAGTGTTAGAAATCAAGGTAATTTCTCCGGGAGTCAAAGCAAGAGAGTATGTAATTATTGTCAGAGGGAAGGGCACAGTGAGGAGCGGTGTTGGAAGAAACAAGGAAAGTGTTTGAATTGTGGGCAACTTGGCCATTTTCAAAGAAATTGCCCGAGATTGGGGGGTCAACCATCGGGGAGTGGTGTTGGACCGTCTCAGGGTCAGAAAAGGGATGCCTCGGGAAAACCAAAGGTTCAAGGTCGTGTGTTTGCAATCAATCAACAACAAGCTTCGGATGCTTCCACCGTAATTGGAGGTATAATTTATATGTCCAGTTTGAGGGCACGTGCACTTATAGACCCCGGCTCATCGCATTCATATGTTTCTGTGTCTTCTGCATCTCGATTGCATTCTTCCTTTGAGTCTTTGCCTTATGTGCTAGAAGTGTCGACTCCTATGGGAAATTGTTTGATAGCTGACAAGGTGTTGCGTGATTGTGATGTGCATATTAGTGAGCATGTTTTACTTGCTGATCTAGTTATTTTGCCATTGCAAGACTTTGATGTTATTTTGGGTATGGATTGGTTAAGTAAATATTATGCCTCTGTTGATTGTTTTAAGAAAGTGGTTACGTTTTCTATCCCTAGTGTGCATGTGTTTACTTTTGAGGCAACTTCTTTGGGTAAGGGAATTCGTATTATTTCGTATGTGAAAGCTAGGAGGCTATTGCACCGTGGTTGTGTGGGGTATTTGGCTTGTGTTTTGGATACTACTAAAAAGTCTCCTAAAGTAGAAGATGTGAATGTTGTTAAAGAGTTTCCTGATGTGTTCTCTTTTGAATATTCTATGCCTCCCGATAGAGAGATCGAGTTTGGTATTGACTTGCTTCCAGGTACTATCCCCATATCTGAAGCACCTTATAGAATGGCTCCAACTGAACTAAAAGAATTAAAGGTGCAATTGCAAGAGTTACTTGATCGGGGATTCATCCGTCCTAGTGTATCACCATGGGGAGCTCCTGTGTTGTTTGTCAAAAAGAAGGATGGGTCTTTGAGACTGTGCATCGACTACAGGAAGCTGAATCAGGTAACTGTAAAGAATAAGTATCCTCTCCCTCACATTGATGACTTGTTTGATCAACTCCAAGGGTCAGTCGTATTTTCGAAGCTTGACTTGAGGAGTGGGTACCATCAGTTAAAGATCCGTTCTGAGGATATTTCTAAGACTGCTTTCCGTAGTAGGTATGGTCATTACGAGTTTCTTGTTATGCCTTTCGGGTTGACTAATGCTCCGGCTGTTTTCATGGATATGATGAATCGGGTCTTCAAACCTTATCTTGACACCTTCGTGGTTGTATTTATTGACGATATTCTTGTGTATTCCAAGTCTAAGGAGGAGCACGAGCAACACTTGCGAATGGTTTTATCTGTTCTTCGTGAGAAGCAACTGTTTGCGAAATTCAGTAAGTGTGCTTTTTGGCTCGATGAGGTGTCTTTTCTTGGGCACGTGGTTTCCAATAGAGGAATATCCGTAGATCCTTCCAAGATTGAAGCTATTGTGAATTGGAAGAGGCCTGAATCAGTTACGGAGATTCGAAGTTTCTTGGGTCTAGCCGGGTATTATAGAAGATTTATCGAGGGGTTTTCTAAAATTGCTACTCCATTGACTCAGTTGACTCGAAAGAATGTTCCTTATGTGTGGGATGGCAAGTGTCAAGTTAGCTTTGAAGAGTTGAAGAAGAGGTTGACTACAGCTCCTATCCTTGCGCTTCCTAATGGAAATGATGATTTGGTAATTTATAGCGATGCTTCTAAAGAAGGCCTCGGGTGTGTGTTAATGCAAAACGGAAGGGTGATTGCGTATGCTTCAAGAAAGTTGACTCCGAGCGAGCAGAATTATCCTACCCATGACATGGATCTTGCGGCTATTGTCTTTGCGTTGCACAAGTGGAAACATTATCTTTACGGAGCCAAATTTGAGATTTTTACCGATCATCAAAGTTTGAAGTACCTGTTCTCCCAAAAAGAGTTGAATAACAGACAAAGAAGATGGATGGAGCTATTGAAGGATTATGATTGCACTATCTCGTATCACCCGGGTAAAGCAAATGTGGTAGCCGATGCCATTAGCTGGAAATCTTTTATGGCTTCATTGATGGTGCGTGAATGGAAAATGTTAGAGGATGCTCGAGATTGGGATCATTGTGAGTCAAAGCATGGGGATATTTTTGCGAGTATTCAAGTATTACCAGTTTTGATTCAGCAAATAAAGGAAGCTCAGAAGGATGATCCGGAATTGGTGAAAATCGTGGATAAAATCGAAGATGGAAAATTTGAGGATTTCTCTCTTAATCCCGAAGGAGTGTTAACTTTTAGAGGTCGGTTATGTGTACCTTGCGTGGATGGGATTAAACGCCAAGTTCTTGATGAGGGCCATAAGTCGAGGTATACTATTCATCCCGGGAGCACGAAAATGTATCAGAATTTGAAGCAACACTTTTGGTGGAATAATATGAAGAGAGAGATAGCGGATTATGTATCTAAATGTTTGACATGTCAACAAGTGAAAGCTGAACATCAAAGGCCTGCGGGGTTACTTCAACCGTTAGAGATTCCGGAATGGAAGTGGAACATGTTACTATGGATTTCGTGACGGGATTACCTCGCACTCGAAGAAGGTTTGATGCAGTTTGGGTGGTCGTGCATAGATTGACCAAGTCTTCTCGTTTTCTACCTATTGAGATTAGTTACTCGATGGAAAGGCTTGCAAACTTGTATATAAATGAGATTGTGAGATTGCATGGTGTCCCGGTGAGTATTGTGTCTGATCGTGACCCTAGATTTACATCTCGGTTTTGGCAAGCATTTCAGAAGGCTTTGGGTTCAGAGTTGAAGTTTAGTACAGCTTTTCATCCCCAGACAGATGGACAGTCAGAGAGGACTATTCAGATTCTCGAGGATATGTTGCGAGCTTGCTCAGTTGATTTTTCAGATTCTTGGGATTCTCATTTACCTCTCGTGGAATTTGCCTATAACAACAGTTTTCAGTCAAGTATTGGGATGGCCCCGTATGAAGCTTTGTATGGGAGAAAATGTCGGTCTCCAATTTGTTGGGATGAAGTGGGAGAAGCAAAGATTTGGGGTATTGATATGGTGAACAAATCAGTTGAGGAAGTTAAGCTTATCCGAGATCGTTTGAGTACCGCTCAGAGTAGACAGAAAAGTTATGCCGATCACCGGAGGCGAGATCTCGAGTTTCAATCGGGTGACTTTGTGTTTTTGAAAGTTTCACCTAAAGTGGGAATTCGAAGGTACGGGAAGAAAGGCAAGTTAGCACCGAGGTACATTGGCCCATTCGAGATTTTGAGTAGAGTTGGTGATAGAGCGTATCGTCTTGCGTTACCTCATTCTCTTGATAAGATTCATAATGTTTTTCATGTCTCGATGCTTCAGAAGTATGTATATGATCCTTCTCATGTCTTGTCTGAGGTTCCTGAGGATATTGAACCAAGTATGTCTTACGAGGAGCACCCGGTCTAAGTTATTGATTCAAAAGTTCAAGAATTGCGAACTAAGAGTATTCCCCTTGTTCGAGTTGTGTGGAGGAATCATAACGTGGAAGAGTCGACTTGGGAGCTTCGGGAAGAGATCGAGAGGAAGTATCCTTGGTTGTTTGAGGGTTGAGGTAAGCAATCCTAAAATTCGGGTCGAATTTTCTTTAAGGGGGAGTGAGTGTAACGACCCCAAAATCAGTTTATTTATTTTAATAAGTATTTTATATTTTGATAATTTTAATTTAAAATTATGTGTGCATTTGATGTGTTGCATCATCTTATATGAATTTGCACATTTTATTTGATTTTTTTGTGTTAGTTAAAATGTTAGTAGTAAAGTTTATTTGGGGAGTTAAGTTGTTAGTGAGAAATTATGGGGGCTTTATTGAAAATGTGAGTTTAGGGGTTTAAAGGTTTAAAATAGAATTTTAGGGGTTATTGTGAAACTTGGAAAAGATAGTTATCTCCCTCACCCCCTCCCCTCTCCATGCGCATTTCACACACACTTACACACCTAATTACTTTCTAAAAAATTGACCTCCATTGTTGTAGAAAGAAGCAAAGGTAAGTTTTGTTCTTATTGATTTTCTTTATTTTAATTTACTACTCCATTTTCAAATCTAATTATATATAAATGTTCAGGGTGTTGAATAGATTCTATCTACCGATCAATATTATTTTTCTTGACACTTTTTCCGGAAAATAGGTAAGTTACTAATCCCCCTTTAAATGTTAAAATGGTCATAAGTATGCTTTATATGCTTTATATGTGATAAAACAATGTTTTGGTATGTTTTATTTATACTTGTAATTTGGGACAAAGGGAGTAGTATGAAATTGGTTCTTGTTGGTGTTAGTATTGCTCTTAGGCTGAGTTTTAGCCTTTGTGTAAGTTGCAGATGTTAAGGGTTACAACTATTAGTAATTTTGGGTTGTGAAACGAAAGGAGTGAACTTTGGTTAAGTTTTGGTCTGCCAGGTGATGTGGGCGGCCGCCCAAAAATGGGCGTGCGGCCGCACATCTATCTGAAGGGTTTTTCTTCTTGGAACAGAGTATTTTGGGCGGCCGCACAGCCCTGTTTGGGCGACCGCCCAGTCATCTGAAAAGTTGAGAGTTTTTCAAACCAAGGGATTTAGAGGTCAATCTTGGTCTAGTTTTTGGGTAGTGTTCTAAAGTAGTTAGATGATTGTTGTGGATCACTAAAGTGGTAGAATTGGTTCCTTTGTGAACACAAGTGTTGTGAAATGTGAGTAATTGATTAAGTGAGCATTGTTGAACACTTGGTAATGTGTTGGAATGGTTCATCTTCTTGATGTGTTTGGCATGGTTCCCTACATTGGAATCATTGTCCCTGATTGTTGTTTAAGCAAGTATTTCTATATGGTGCTTGCGTGTAAAGTCCAGCTGGTACTTTTGTGTGTGTTTGGGCAGTGATAGGGATTATAATGGTCTCACGAGCCAAGTACATTATAAGGCTCCTATCATTGGTTTCCCATTTTTAACCCCCTTCCTTAGGCCAAAGGTTGGGCACTTTGGGTTATGACTGTGTGTCATTTTCCCCGTTGTTGTTGTTGTTGTTGTTTGGTTCCGGAACCCGTCTCAGCTCTTCGATGCTGCTCAGTTGATGCCTCTCAGATGGCTATTGTTTGGTTTGAGAACCTTGGCTCAGTATCCACGTATGAGTGTTTATTTCCGCTTTATGTGTTGTATGATGAGTTGGTCGTTATTTCCAACCGGTATGAGACGGTTGGCGATAGGGAGCCTCTCATATTATGTGCTATGTGCTATATGATCATTTGTGGTACTGTTCCTTTATGTTTATCATATTAGCATGTAATGTAGTTGCATTTTAGTAACTTACTGAGATTTATTCTCACCCTTTATTTGTTTACCGTTTTAGATAAGAAGGAGCCCAGGGGATAGTTCACACACACTGGGAGGACGTCGAGGAGATCTTTGGGTAAGACATTTTGGGAAATGTTGTGTAAGTAAAGGATACATTATGTAAATGTAATACCTTTTGGGTAGTATACCCGTGACTTGGTTTGTATCATCTCTTTTAGTAGATGTTCGTGTTTGTAATTAAGTAAGTAAAGTTAGTAGTTGTAGCCAAGTGGCTTAGTACTTGTTTGTGAAAGGTTGTTTTGTGACTTGAAGTCATGTTTTAGTATCGAGTTGGTTGTGTGAACCTTTTTATAGAAAGTATATTTCGAAAAAATTTCCTAAAATGTTTATGACGTCTTCCGTGCGTGTCCCGGACGTGGGGCCAAGTAGGACCACGGGTCGGGGCGCGACATCTTTTGTTAGGATCATTAGTCTCTTTAATAAGAATTAGTGTTACACCCGTGCCTTAAAGGCACGGGCAACTGACTTTGATAAATAAAGGAAAAATAAATAGTTTTAAATGTAATTAAAAATTGATAAACATTAAGTTAACAGTATAATTACAAAATTTGGAAAATTTCTTTGTAAACAACATTTGTTGTTTCATCGACAGATTTCCTTCTTCATCACAGATTCATTTGGGTTTCCAATGGCAGAAATCTCTTGAAAAGACATCAAGTTAAACAATGTCTTTGTATGAAAGTTTTTGTCCTTTACTCCAAAGATAACTGTAGAGTCTAAAAACACGAGTTTGTATCGATGAGACACAATTTTGAACCCGGCCAGCATAGGAAACAATAAGATTAGAGATTATACTCAGTTGTCCCTCATGCAGTTTGTTTTTAAACTTGCTTATCAATTTGGTAGGAACTGTTGCTTGTATTCATTCTCCATAAAAAAAATAGTTTTCATTTAGTAAAAGTAGACATATAAAAAACTTCACCGTAAAAAATAAATCAAAGCAGTTATAACTATTTAGTGTTTACCTCTGAATCCACAAGAATAAACTCAAAAGTATTGGGTAACTTCAAAATGTCATCATATTCTACTTCCCACTCGTGTCCAACAAATATCTTCACACTCCAGTCAGATCGACTCTTCTTTAGTTCACGAAAGAGATTTCTTTTCATTTCCATTTTGTGTTCTTACTTGAAGAAGAATCTATGTTTACAAAGTGAACATGCATTCAATGAAGACCAATTGCTTTTATACTAAATAAAAAAACCTTTCATATACCAGCAAGTAAGAACTAAATGTGTATAATTTTAGATTACATTTTTATTTAACCAATGTGTATCATTACCAATGTAACATTAAATATAAAATATGAAAAGTTATGAAATCATAATTACATATACATGAATTTATTATAAGCATGCACACACATTTTCTTGATTGTAGTTTGTTTCAATGTTTGTGTTTGAATTTGCCTAATAAATGAGATGTATTATGAGAACATTAATTTTGTTACATGTGTCGAGGTTGTTTTTTATTCAAGTTTATCTTTTAATTATTAGATTCTGATTCAAAACAACTCTAACTAAAAAAAATGTATAACTTAATTTTCTTTAACGTATTTTTTTTATATTTTTGATATAGTTTATTCCAAATTTATTTTGCATGCGCAATTAATGTTCATTTGTATTAAATATAAAATATGAAAGGTTATGTAATCATAATTACATATACATGAATTCATTATAAGCATGCACACACATTTTCTTGAATGTAGTTTTCTTTCAATGTTTGTTTTTTAATTTGCTTAATAAATGGGATGTATAATGAGAACATTAATTTGGCTACATGTTTCGAGGTAATTTTTTTTTATTTATCTCTTAATTCTTAAATTCTGATTGTACTATCCGAATTAAATTAAATCTATCTATGTACTCTCCAAATTTTGAACTTACATTTAAATTCACTAACATGTCTTCAACAAAACAACAACTTGATATCAAATTTAAACTGATTAAAACATCTAAAATTCTAAATAAATCATAGAACTATTTCCACCCTAGTACACAAGTAAAATATGACATCAATTACAATCTCTTAATGACTATTTCCAGACACCTTCTCTTTAAACCAATTGTAATCCCTTCTTTCACTTCTTTCAGTTGACTTCATCTTTTGTATCTTCCATTGGAGTGATTGATGTAATTCTTCTGCCAAAAATTAAAGTGACAAAATAATTTTAGAAAAAGGAAATGCTAATACATAAACAATAATAAATAATGGAATGACATAACATATTTAATATTTGTTGCATTACCTTTCTTGAAAATCTGTAATCTTAGACACCTTGTCTTTGATTAGAATTTCTGATACTTGAAATTTGTTGAAAATAGTTATTTCACCTTTGTACAGTTTGCATGATAACATCTTCCCTCTGCATAAAATATCATAGAAACAAATATTCGAGAGCAATGCTAGGGGTACAAAATAATGTCACAAAATCTTGCTCACAACATGAGGTGACGATATTTTATTGGTTGCATCGATAATGGGCCCGCCACACTCTAATTAAAAACACCAATAACATCATTACACCTAAGATTTTGTGAGCAAGTTTTTGTGACTTTTTTGTGCCCCTAGTATTATTCAATATTCAATAATAAAATTAAGAAAAAAAGTAAAAAAATATGCGATGAAAATATATTAACCAGATGTTTTCTAACCTTATTTCCAACATCTTAGCCTCCCTTTCATTAAATTCGTCATCCTGTGTATTATATGTACTTGCAACCCTCCCTATGACATCTATTAGAAAAGTAGTGTAGTTAAAAGATACTCCCTCCATTTCACGTCACTTGAGACTTTGTGTCAAATTAATATCGTTTTGACGAAGACTTTATACAAAATTTTATGATCCTAATAAAAATTTAAAAATTATAAGCTAATTCATCATAAAAAACACTCTCAATCACATTTTTTAATTTTTTATGAAGATCATCAATTTTTTTATAAAGTCTTCGTCAAAACGATATTAAGTTGACCAAAATTCTCAAGTGACATGAAACGGATGGAGTATGACAAGAAGAAATTGAAAGAATAGTAAAATTTTATATCAAAATTTAAATGACATTTAATGAAAACATGTTTACCAGTTAAAATGCTTTCATCAACAACATCAACATTATAAAGATCATGATAGCTTTCGAAGGCTCGAGTTCACGGATGTAGGATAATGATGAAGGCATTTTCGTTCAAAGTATTGTCGTATGTAAGTTCAATTGAGTGAGTTTGTGTTGGGGATGACTATATTAGTCGAGTTATAATTAATCATTAAAATCTCTTTGTTACTTTCAAACTGTTATTTTCTCCAATCTAGTTCTTTGTGGATCGACACTTTGCTTTGCATACACTACACCGGTAACTTGTACAATTATAAGGGTAAATTTAAGACATCAATTATATATTACACAATTATAAAGTTTTTTTAAAAAATCAAAAGGTTGATAACAATTAGTATATCCATTCATCATTGCCATTGATCTAATAGATGTCAACGTCTATACAAGCACAAGTGAATTTCTCTTCAAATTGCATCTAGCCAAAAATATAATTTGAACAAAATTGTCATTTCTCTTTTATTAACTAACAATGAAATGAACTATGATAATTACTCATATGAAATATGCTTAAAACAAAGAGATATACTAAATGGTAAACTTTATGAATTAAATCATGCATTCTCTTATTCTCTATATATGTGTGTGTGTAAATATGTAAAGCACAAGTGACATTCCCACCAAAATGAATCTTGTCAAAAATAGCACTTTGGACAAATTTTCATTTCTCCTTTACTGATTAATGAAGTGGAAAATAGTTATTGTTCATGTTCATTAAATAATATATGTAAAACTAATTAAATTTAAGATATTTTATATTGATAAAAATGTAATATTTGAGATTGGAGGGTGTACTTATTAGCACTTATATACATTGACATTTATTTAACATGGTTAACAAGTGCTAGTTCATTCGCTTATAACTTATAAGTGTAAATTTAAATATTTGTTTGGTACTTTTTAATAATCAAACAAAGAATGCTTCCATAAAAAAAATATGAATTTGATACTTCGTGTTTTAAAAAAGTGTGGTTACATAAGTGAACACACGCTAGGACTATTAACACTACTAATTGCACTCTTTTAACACATGGACTGACACTCTTTAACACTACTGCTGACGACAGTTATTAAAAGTGTCAGTTTCAATGTTTATAAATGTCAATATAAATGGCTAATGCTTTGTACGTTTACAATAGACACGCTTTCTAAATCAAGTGTCAGTTATTTACAAAAATATCAACGACTGTTCTAAAACAAATGCATGTTATCACAAAATGTCACCGCATTTTGTAAAAATTATAATTTCCTAATATAACACTAGAAAAAAACGCTCTTTACATAAAAAAATTACCCTTTATTATTATTATTATTATTATTATTTTTTTTTTAATCTAGTTTTTCACCGACCGAAATGATAGGACATAAAATTGACAAACTTGAATTGAAATGGTTAAAAACATAAATAAATAAAATAAAATAAAATAAAATAAAACTATTGCACTCTTTTTCCGAGATCCATCCAGAAACAAATAAGGAAGGAAAATGGGATATAGTTATATACAGGGAACTTAAATACAGGGAACTAATTAAATTACCAAAATACTCATATATATACTTAATTTTATTTTTTGATTTCACTCATCCCTCTTTCCCTCTTTTATCTCTCTCTCAAACAACAACGACGACGACGACGCGCACAACCACACGACGTCGACAATGGCGAGAGTAAAAATTCCGAAGGTCCCTGCCAGCGCTGCCGCCGCCTCTACCGCCACTGCCATCGCCGCCGGAGCATCTTCTAGCACCGTGCCTGTAAAGAAGGTAACTATGTAAATTTAAACATAATTTGAACCTAATTTTACATTCCAAAAATTCCCAATGTCTAATTTATTTTTTTATTGTTTCAAATTGATTGCCTGATTTTTGTATGAACTGGGTTTAGAGGCGGCGTTAATGGCAGAAAGCATCTCGTATGATTTCACACGAGATGTGTCTCGTGTGAAATCATACGATATGCATCTCGTATAAGTTCACACGAGATGTGTCTCGTGTGAACTTATACGAGATGCATCTCGTATGATTTCACACGAGATATGTCTCGTGTGATTTCACACGAGATGCTTTCTGCCATTAATTTTCTTTACATTGTTCATATTTGCCATATGCTAAATAGCTAATTTATTGTCTCGTATTTTTTTTTGTAGGCACGTGAACGTATGACCGCGCCCAATAGAAAGAGGAAGGTTGAAAATGCGGAGAGAAAAGAAAAGCGGACCAAGTCTAAAAATGACAAGAAAGGCACATATGAGGAGGAGTAGGATGAGAGGGAGGAGGAGGCGGTAGCATCTGATGACGTTCAGGAGGAGGAGGAGGAGGAGGAGGAGGGGGATAGTGAGGAGGAGGAGGAGGGGGACAGTGAGGATGGGGAGGAGAAGGAGGGGGATAGGGAGGAGGAGGAGGAAGGGGATAGTGAGGATGGGGAGGAGGGGGAGGGGCAGGATGAGCATGAGGTGGAGGAGGAGGAGATAGATGTTAGACCTTTGAGGCATGGGAGGAGGCGGGGTCCGAATGTGGCTAGAGGGCAGGGACGGAGGAGGAGGCAGGATACGGGTGAGGAGGAGCCACCATCATGGCAGATTGAGAGTGACCCAGGTGGTGGCCCAGAGGTTGTTTCTCTTATATACGGGTTTGGTGATCACAGAGCCCGAGAGATTTGGAGGGACGCCACTAGTGAGTCAGTGGTGACTTTCCATACGAGACTGCAGCATCTGCACAAGTAAGATAATCATTAATGTGAAACTATTAAAATCTTGAAGTTATTTGGCACACACTCTAAAAATTCCATTAATTATCATCCCATGCTTTTCTCGATCTCGAGTATTGATTATATTTTTTGTTTGGAATAAACAGGTAACTGGAGGCTACTGATAGAGCCTGGCTGACCCACGTTGATGCATCGGGCATCCAGCAGCTGCACGATGCCACCATTCAGAGGCCTAACCACACGCTGCTAACGGAATTTTTGGAACGGTGGTCTCCTGAGACTAACTCGTTCCACATGCCGTGGGGGAGATGACCATTACGTTACATGACGTCTTTCATATCCTGGGTATGTTGTTATATATTATCAATTTCAAGACTATATGAACTATCTACATTCATCTCCTGTACTAAAATGTGTTATTTCATCTTCAATTTACAGGAATGAGCTGTGTAGGTGCACATGTTCGGTATCCGGATCCAGTGCCTGACGTATCCGGCATCAGTAGACACCTTCATTTGAGCGGCACTGGGTACTTATTAAAGGATGTCCGACGTCTCTTTTCTTCCCGTATAGGTGGCATGACAGATGCCCAGCGTGCTTCTGCGTATATCCTGCACCTATTGGGTTGCACGATGTTCGTGGATAAGAGTCAGGATAAGGTGCCCGCAGCCTACCTTCCCCTGTGCATGGATCTTGAGACACTCCCCACTCTCTCCTGGGGATCAGCTACGTTGGCATACTTATACCGAGAGTTGGGAAAAGCGTCCAGATCCGGATGCAAGCAGATGGGTGGTTGTGCGACTCTGCTAGAGGTACATCTTACACAATTCACTTTCTTTTTACTCTGTCGACTCCCCCCCATCTGTAATTACATGTTGCATTTGATTAGTATTTAATACTTTTTTACATACATCTCAGTCCTGGATATACGAGTACTTACCGGATTTCCGGCGAGTTTCTGACCCGCACTGGCAGCAGGGGCAGCCGAGAGCCCGTAGATGGTCACGGACTGATACAGCTGGGAGGGGATTAGAGCATCTAGTGCAGTATCGCCGCACTCTTGACACGATGCATGTTGACAGGGTGAGTTATTCATATTAAAACTTTTTCAAATTGTTACACTCCCTCCGTTATTATGTAGACTTTGCCTAACAATGTCTACTCACAGGTTCTTTGGACTCCTTATGGTACCGGAGCGGACACGATTCTGCCGGTTTCATGCTTCAGGGGGTTATACGTTTTTGTGACATCACTGAGGCGTACATGTCTGATCGTGTTACTAGGCAGTTCGGGTACCGGCAGAGGATCCCCAGACAGCCCCCCGTGGCTCCCACGACATGCATTTTGTCAAAGGGTCAGAAGGGGTACCAGAAGGACTATGGTGACCAGGATCATGTTTGGGACTCGTGGGTGGAGTACAACATGGAGGAGTTCAGGCCCGTTCCCCGTTGGGGGCCACTAGTGACTACATCTTCTCCTGTGACTGCAGATTATATGGAGTGGTTTCTGACTAGGAGTCATGTTCGGATATCTAATCCGATACACGATCCCCCCGTTGACATTCCACCTCCCCCACTTCCCCCAGTTGATGTTCCACCGCAGCCTGGGGTTGCAGAGGTTGCACAGGCACGAGGTATCATACTTCCATTTTTTACTGATGTCAGGCTCCCCGAGGACGTCATAGCTGGTCTTAGACGGACGCACGAGATTTTAGGAGGTCGCATTTAGGAGATAGGATTTATGTATTACTGATTATGGTGTTTTGAATTACTTGGATTTATTTAGTTGTGGGTTTTGTAACTTGAAAGTTTATTGGTTCAGTAGGAAATGGATATGTATTAGTTTCTGTCATGGAGTATAGCTCTATGTCTCTCTCTTACTCAATTTTCATTTGGATTTTGAGTAAAGTCATACTAATGAAAAACTCTTTAAATGTCATTTAGAATCTAGGGAAAAAAAAATATGTATCCATATACCATTTTCACATCATCGGGTCATATTGCTAAAAACCTTGTAAAATGGCACAAATTTGTAACTCAATTTCCATTTAGATTTTGAGTAAAGTCATACTAATGAAAAACACTTTAAATGTCATTTAGAATCTAGGAAAAAAAAAATAAAAAAAAAATATGTAGCCATATACCATTTTCACATCATCGGGTCATATTCCTTAAAACCTTGAAAAATGGCACAAAATTGTAACTCAATTTCCATTTGGATTTTGAGTAAAGTCATACTAATGAAAAACACTTTAAATGTCATTTAGAATATAGGAAAAAATTAAAAATAAATAAATATGTAGCCGTATACTATTTTCACAACATCTGGTCATATTCCTTGAAACCCCTAAAGCCTAAACACTAAACCCTTTATACATCTCGTGTGTACACGTACGAAATGTATACTTGTATCTCGTGTATATACACACGAACTGTATACTTGTATCTCGTGTATACACACACGAAATGTATACTTTGATCTCGTGTGAACGTACACGAGATGTTTAAAATCGAGTTAAACCCGTCAAAACGACCTGCATTGAATTTGACGTCGTTTAAACCCTACTAAAACACACCCATTCTGAACAGAAACCTGAAACCCCCATTATTATTCAAAAAATCAATCTCTAAGTTCATAGCATAGATTCCTCACAAAATTCCTCAACATGTTCTTATGAGTGTATTAACCTTGATATGATAGAATTTGTCCATGATGAAGAAGAAGGAATCTCACCAAATTCTCCTCCACATCAACATTCTCCAAGTTTCAATGATCCAAGCTTCTATGAAGTAAGTTCTTAATGTTTTGTTTTGTTTTGTATTGTGATCAAAATAAAAATAAAAATCCCATCTTGAACTAAAAATCCCATCTTGAATTAAAAATCCCATCTTGAACTAAAAATCCCATCTTGAATTAAAAATCCAATCTTGACCTACACATGAGATTTATTTATACAATCTTCAAATACACATGAGAATAACAATGCAATATCATAGTAACTTAATTCTCGTGTACACCCATACGAGATTTAATGTACTATGTCGTGTATGTATACACGAGATGTAATGTACCATGTCGTGTATGTATACACGAAATGTATACTGGATCTTTGAAACTGATGGTGCTGTAATTTGCAGGGTCCATTTCCGGATACCAATGAGGTGCATGCTCGCCAAGACCTTTATCAAAGAGTTCTAACTTGGATAAATGTAAAGGAACTCTTACGTAGGATTGCTATGTATGTCCGGCCGACGCCGGACAATACTTATTGGATGGACCTCCCAAATCTTGGGCACATCATTGCCACGAGGTATAATGTGGCGTTCATTTCGTACTCGGCTAGCGGTGGCAACTTATGCCTTCCAGTGACTGTACCAGCAGGAGTAGGACCACCGATAAACACAGTTGTGGTGGGACAAGTGACAAACCATTTTATATTGGTATGATACTTTAATTCGTTAAATTTAACAATATTATTTAAATTCGTTATACTTAACTGTCTCATCTATATTAGTTATATTTAATTGTCTTACTTAAATTCGTTGTATTTAACTGTTATTACTTTTGCAGCTGCACATGTCAGGCAATGATTACCCAATACCACCACCACCGAACACTTTGAGGGAACACTGTGATCCAAGCTCAAGTCAACTGATCCTCCAATACCGAGATAGGATAGCAGCATTCAATGAACTCTATGATCAGGATAACGATGCAAGAAGAGAAAGATTACGTAGGGGATAGTATATGTGTAATGGTTTTTGAATTATCAAGTTTGTATGAACGTTTGAATGTTTTGATGTTTGAATTATATGCATAAGCCTTGTTAACACTTTTATTTCGTATACAATTTGGCGATAGTATATGTGTAATTGTCTATTGGTCCCTCCCACTATTTTGTGGAAATGTGCTATCATATTAAGAATCAAATTTCAGTTCTAGTTATGCTTCTTGTTGCTTTTGCTGTTGCTGTTGTGAAAATGTAGGTTCAGACACTATTTCGTGTAAGTATACACGAGATGTCATCTACAATCTCGTGTATATGTACACGTGAAATCTCGTGTGCATACACGAGTCATCACGTGTACATATACACGAGATTGTAGATGACATCTCGTGTATACTTACACGAGACGGGCAAGGGCAGCATTGGAATATTTCATTCCCTGTATATAATTTTTTAGAAAATTTAGTATTTACCAGGAAAATGCCCATTTCCCACCCGCCAGCCCACCACGACTACCCGGCACCAAGTCTTAGTACTGCGGAAAACACCGGTTATTCAACTCCAATTTTTTTACCCAGATAATTTAGATACATGATGCGTGTATATCAATCAACCGCATAGAATTGATCCTAATTGAGAAATTCTTTGAGTAAGGGTTTCGAATTTCAACAAATTGCACAGTTGAAGATGAAGCCAATCAGGCTTCCTGAGCCGCCGGGAAGTCCACCACCGAAGGGAGTACCGGACATATTCGAAGGCGGTGTTTACGGCGTGATCAGAAGGGCTATTATTATCGGTAATGGTTTTCCGGCTTCCGAGAATCAGAGCATTGGATTGGTCCGTGCCCTCGGCCTCTCCGATAAACAAATTTTATATGTAAGTTTCGTTTCAGTTTTGATGAATTCTGATATGTTGCTCGGAAAGTTCTAGATTGAATTAAGAACATTTAGATTTCTGTCTGCCTTCTACTTCCTTTAAGTTCCCCGGTAGTTTCTTGATTACTGGGGAAAATAGGGATTATGCTGCCTTGATGAAATTAGGGTGTGTTTGGAAACTCAATTCTTAGCTTTAGGTTTGAGATTGGAAGAGTAATTAGAAGTCCGAGGAATTCATTTTGTTCTTCCAAGTCCAAATCATTGGGTTGGAGTGGGAGTTGCCAAATAGACCCTAAGCTGTTTTGGCCGTGGTATCTTAGATCGACTTTGGTTCTCCAAATTTTTGTAATTTGGGTTTGTATGTTGTTGACGGATTTTGGGAAATTGCAAGTTTATGTTTGTTGGTTTGAAGCAAGTCAGGTTCCATGTTGTTCCTATAATGCTTCAGCAGCTGTTGTTTGCTATCAATTGTTTGGACAGGCTTGTTTTCAATTACAACTCATTATATTGTGCCCTCTGGTGTTTGTTCTTATAGATATGTTTTGAAATATATCTAGGTTAGTTGTGGCACGATCACAAACTGGAACACCAATTTAATTTCCATAGCACAAAACTACTTATCAGAATATGGACCCAAAACCACAATACGGATTCCCCCCCCCCCCCCCCCCCCCGGCAGGCATAAAAGTAAGGTTTGAGAAATCAGAAATTGGGAGGGGAAAGACGAAACTTTTTACCCACCATGAATTTTAAGAATATTTTGAGAGGATTCAGTTTTCCATCATTAGGTTATCTGTTTGGATCCTATAAGAGGTTTACTGGTGGCAGATTTATGTCGAGATTGGAGGTCAGCTCTTCACAAAGAGAATTTTGTTAGTGTTCTAGTAGGCTTTTGAGGTCCGGACAGATCTTGTTTTTGTGCTGTTTTTAGTATTACCTTTTCACCTTTCTTTGTTTCCCTTTCAATGACAGCTTGTCCTCCAGTAGTTGTATTCTTTGTTCCTTCTATTTTTTCTTGGTTATACATTGCTTCTGCAAGTTTATATCACATGAATATCCTGTTGTTGCATGCAGCGTGTAACTAGACCAAGGGGAGGAATCAATGAGTTGCTGCACTGGCTCCCGGTTTCACTCCATAAAAAGTTATATTACATCATTGAGCAGATTTATGGTTATTCAGTACTTCTGTTGACAGGCAGAGGGAAGAAACCCGGATATATGTCTAGAGAAAATGGTGGCAATGTGGGCTTAGCATCTATTTTGGAAGCTGATGTCAAGGAGATTGTAACAATGGCCAGAGGAACCGCTGAGAAGTATGTCTGTCCTTATACTATATGACTTCCTGGTATTGAAGTAATTACATAGGGTAAAATATCAGAAAGAATCCCAGGAACTAACCTGCACTTAATAACTGCCTCTTTATGTTTCATTTGCTTGAATAGCCTCCCATCCGTGACTAACCTAAGTGATGAACCAAATAGACTTGACACAATATGCACTTCCACTTGTCCATATTTACTCATCGACATTCAAACTCAATTATTATTCTCTTACTTGTATTTTCCCCCCTTTTTCGTATATATACATATAACAAGAAAGACCGTCTGGACACATCAAATTAGGGTTAGCCCAATTTTTTGGGTTCAACATCCTCACTCTCTACCTTAAGAATCAGTCGAGTAGCGATGATTATGATGAAGAGTGGGAGTTCCAGTGATGACAGATCAGCTGCAGTTGTGAAGATGAGTGAGCGGATTTGTCAAAAGAGACATTGCTGCACACACACACACACACACACAGAGAGAGAGAGAGAGAGAGAGAGAGAGAGAGAGAGAGAGAGAGATCTCATAGTATCTCTGACAATGGAATTTACTGAGGATTGCAATGCTTGACATCTTTTCCTGGAAAAGATTGAAACCAAGCTTAAATCTAAGCTGCTATTGCATTTAATTGTCCAGTTAATCACCGATTGGAAATTGGTGGCCACA
The DNA here is from genome assembly GCA_026119855.1 of Campanula takesimana. NCBI lineage: Eukaryota > Viridiplantae > Streptophyta > Magnoliopsida > Asterales > Campanulaceae > Campanula > Campanula takesimana. The sequence goes on along the minus strand of JAOWBW010000193.1, from coordinate 709,632 downwards.
AACTTGATCTGGATGTAGGTTATGAAGAGATTGATGTGAGAGAAAACTGGAGATTGTGGGTAATGGGTATGGCTAACACGGTAACTCCAGTTCTGTCATAAAAGAAAGAGAGCATCATAGTCATTTAAGCCCTTACGCCGGCTTCTGTTCTCTTTGTGGGGGCTATTAAAAAAATGAAACATAAGATGGGGTTAATAAACCAGCAACAGCACATTTTTTTTTTTTAATTTGTATTTAGCATGATTTTTCTAGGGGAAATACATATCAAAAATTTCTTAGTAAGGGACCGTCAATCTCAGATACCTGTGGAAGAATACTAAAATATTAATACGTCAAGGATTTCATTTCCTTATTGTTCTTTTTCGTAGCATGGGGCATGGAGAATCCCGTGTGAATCAGCAAGGTCCACCTTGCAAGGCATGGGCAAAGAAGTCTGCCATCAAGGTGGATACTGGTAGCTTTCCGATGCTTTATTGTAATACTGGGACACTGTCCAATCAGATCTGAAATGGGGATTAGAAGTCATTATGATACAGAAGAGTTTAGAAAGAGAATGATAATGTCTCTACTCTATAAAAAAGAGCGGAAATTAAATGACACAACATAGAAAGAACGCAGCACTAAAAAGTACTCCCTCCGGTCCAAAATAACTGTCTTTTTCTGCATTTGCACAACTCTTAAGAAATGTAATAATTATCATGACTTAGTGACAAAAGTTCCAACTTTACCCCTATTAAGTGTGCAACTTTCTTACATTAATGTCTCACACTAAGATAATTAATAAAAGAGAACAAGTTTCAATGCAAGGATAAGAAAGACATTTAGCTTTAAAGTGACAATTATTTTGGACCAAAATTTTGATCCAAAAGTGACAGTTGTTTTGGATCGGAGGGAGTATCTGCTCTCCAATCCTGCTCAATATATGAAACATTTGTCACACAATAGACTCCAAAATTGTGCAAGAGAAGCTATAATGTCACTTGCTCAAAAGAAATTAAATGTAGATTCTTACCTGTAAAAAAGTAACCTATTCACCATCAAGATAGAATATGAACAGCTCTTAAGTTTTCAAGCTAGCTTACTGTGAAGAAATTACAATGTTTGATTAGCGTACTGCGTTAAGTATGAATTTAGAAGCATTGAGTTATCAAATACGTCAGTTTTGGTTCTTGGGAAAATGCCTTAGAATCTTGGATAGGTTGGTGCCCTGGGACATATTGGCTAGGAAGTATGAGACTTCCTAGAATATGAGGGTCCTAGGAGAGTGGTTTGTTGTTTACTGATAGAATTCGGAAAAGGTATGATTTTGTGGAAGTCTTTATGTTGGTGTGAGAAATCAATGGCCAAGAAGGTTAGAGCGGATGGTTGCAATTTGGACAAATATATATTGTGGCTACAGGAAACTCAACATTTGAAAGTCTAGGAGTCCTCATGGGAGGATTAGGGTTTTTCGGGTTTATAGCTGGCGTCTACGTTGCTCGGACTCGCCTAGGAGTATCCGATATGGGTACGTATCGTTGGTCGGGGTGTAGAAGTCTTTCCACAGTTCGGGTTTATAGCTGGCGTCTACGTTGCTCGGACCCGCAATTAGGCAAGGTCGGGGGAAGACTTCTTTACTCAACACTGAATATCAAATATATATTGTGGCTAACTTTGATATTCCAGCCTCCAATTCACTGTTCTTCAGTGATCCCAAACTGTGGAAAGAAGTCTTCCCCCGACCTTGCCTAATCGCGGGAAGTACTTAACGGATAACAAACCGCACAATGCGGAAGAAGTGCATCCGTGAGAGAGGGGTACTCGAGGGAGAGGAGTGTTCGCTGGAAAGAGCGAACACGGGAAATAAGGATTCGTGGGAAAGAGCGAATGCCGGAAAACAGTGGTCGCGGGAAAGAGCGAGCGTGAGAAAAAGGGCGACCCGTACGAGACACACGCACGCTGTATTGTGGGAGATGTATATCTTACGTAAAGAAACTCAAATTATAATGAATATATAGTCCTTAAACATTGACAAGTAAGGCAACATCTTTCTCTGAGTATAGTAACTTACTAACTTGTTCTTACTTAGAAAAAAAGAAAAAGAAATTTTGTTACAGATCATTGGTTAAGTTTGTCATTTTTATTAAGTTTGGCTGCTTGAGTGAAGTTTTGGCTACATTTATTCAGGGATGGGCCTTTATTGGTGGTTGCATGTGGCAGAGATACAATATCCATTTCGAGCTCTATAAAAAGACTAGCCTCTGAGAATGTGTTTGTCGTTCAGGTATGTGAGCTGGGACCTTATCTTTGAATGGCATAATTAATTTTTTTTCCTTTCTAAAACAATAAGATAGATTAACCTTTTTTAGTGATCCGAGAGCCTTTATGGGTTCACAAGCACTTTGTTTTGTTTTGCTGTCTCTATCCTCCTCCTTTCTTCTCTCAATACCATTGATTATGTATGGCTGGCTTTTAGTTTCACTCCAATAGAAACCCTTTGCCCCAGAATGAATGTCCATTTTAAGTCTTTCAAGGAAAATAAAAAAGTTGTCTCTTAAGCACTTTTAGTAGCACTACTACCTAAACACCCTTGATGAATATGGATAGATGCAAAGGTGAATTTTGCGATTTCACAAGAAAATGGACTTATTTTGGGACACAGTTTTTGTAGAAACGGATACATATTTTGAAATGGACGGAATACAAGTTTCTTAGGATATGCTTCTTTAAAGAATAAGTTAACAGTGAATTCAGTTATAACACTCCTCCTTTTCAATAGGTGTCCCTTTATACCATTTTTTGGGCATCCTACTATAAGTGTGCCCTTCCCTTCTTAGAGATTTTGTATATCAATCGTCTAAATACCCTTACATTGTGAAAATGCAAAAAGTGATAGCTCCCATCCGTTTGACATCACTAAAAGAAACCGAGGGTGTTTAAATAAAATTATTCGAAGCAGTCAAATATAATAAGCATCCAGAGCAGCCATCTGATCACACAAATTACGTCCTATATCGGAAGTAAACATCTTTTGTAAGTTTTTGTGCTGAAATCCTTCAACGACAAACTTCGAGAGAAAAGGAAGAGCTAATCAGTGAACTTTTTGAAGTGGAGTATGTATAAAAATAACCATGGGCAGCTATGCAAATTATAGACCAATTTGGATGGAGACGGCATTTTTCCTTTTGCATCATACCTTGCTTCTTAGTTCTGATATATTATTATCCACAAGCCATAAAGTAAATGAACGGGAAAAGTGATCTGATTCTTACAATGTTCAAGGAAATGATTGAAAGGGAAAGTGCAATTGTAGTAAAATCAAACAGTCTATTACTTTCGTCTCTCGAATGAAATTGTGAATACCATTTTAGTGGCTTTTGGCATGGTTTAGTACTGTTATGTAGAAGAGCTTTTGAAGTGGAACATCTCAGCATCTAACTCTCTATCCCTTCTATTTGACAATTTTACAGATCCAACATCCACGATCCCATTTGAGTAGGTTTGACATGGTGATCACTCCACAACACGATTATTATGCTTTGACCCCTCACGCACAACAGCAGGTTCCTCGCTTTTTACGAAGTTGGATAACTCCTAGTGAACCTCCGGACAAGCATGTGGTATGCCTTTTGCTTGGGAGAATGTTAAGCAACTTGTTTATAAATTTTTAGTTATTTACTTTGTATATGAGAGGCTTTGCCTTGGAGTAAGTAGCAGTTCTGCCTATAGCCGAGCACTTCACATTTTCAGGTGCTCACAGTTGGAGCTCTGCATCAAGTGGATTTTACTGTACTTCGGAGTGCTGCTAAGACCTGGCATGATGAGTTTGCTCCCTTGCCGAAGCCGTTAATTGTCGTAAACATCGGTGGACCAACAGGTGATCCTCGCTGTATCTTTGACCGGGATTTATGTTGGTGTAACTCTATTGCTTTTATTGTCTTCTTGAGAGTAAGAGCTGAAGTAGTCCGGACTTCGGACTAAATAGTGCGATTGAAATTGATCACATAAGTATCTAATCTTTGGTATTAAAGTAAATGAGTGAAGTATCCGCCTCAAATGTCCGTACTTTTGTCTCTTGATTATCTGATTATACCAATACTTGATGTCCATAGTCCATTTTGCTATCACTCCTGTATTAGCGTGCCTGTTTGTGTAATGAGCGTATGTGTGCACATCATTAGCACTTTGCATATTTTTTCCATCTATATGTCACGTTGGTAAGATTGCTCATTTGACTATATTTTGAATAGCAGAAACATGTAGATTCTCATAAGGGCGCACCATAAATGTGTCTCACAGTCTGAAAGGGGATCCTCTTTGTCATCTCTTTCAAGCTACAGCTGTTTCTGCATTTTAGTGGGTGTCTTTTCCGTACTCTAGTCACTAAAAGTTGAGGTACTTGCATTCGACATCACACGTTAGCCTTCAACTGTAAAACATGTAGTTGAAGGTTATTAATCTAATATTGCATGGGCACCACAGTGTTTTACGTCTTCAGACAAATATTAGGGGTTTTCACTTCGTTTCATAAGTGAGAACCCCGTTCGAAACATATGGATGTCGTTTTAGTGGAAGAAACAGCTAGATAGAAAATTCGAGAAGTATGTTTCTTCTGGAAAATTGACTTGAAAGTTATGGTAAAGCAAGATTTGCCACCTCCATTTATTTAGGAAAATAAAAGAAAAACTGAAGATGTGGGTTTGGGGAATTAGCTACATGTGGGATGGGATTATGCACCCAGCTCGCCTATTCAGTCTCAAGGCTTTAAGCATGATTGACTTTAACAGAAGAATAGCCATCCAAATAAATATACACTTCATTTCCTGGCACTATTTTTATTAAAATTTGTTTAATGCTGCATTTCACATGGTAATATATTCTCAGAAGAACTTTAAGCCATTGCTAAAGCTGAACAATGACTTAGTTGTATCTTTGCTCCTTTCGTCCAAGTTCTATTTATGCTACACCTTTTTTATCCAAATTTTCTTGATGCTTCATAATAAGTGTGAAGGGTATTCTTCATATCTCACACGCTCTGGCGTTTCGTTTCAGGTTTCTGTAGATATGGTGCGGACATTGCGAAGCAGTTAACTGCCTCTCTGCACAATGTTCTTGAAAGCTGCGGTAGTGTAAGAATATCTTTCTCAAGGCGAACTCCTGCGAAGGTATAATATCGCAATTTGTAGATCTCTATACTTCCATATTATTGATTAAGGGAGAGAATTTGAGATATCTTTTGCTGTCACGGAAAAATCTCTCTAATAGTGTTTCCTCTGCCCCATATTGCTAAACTTTTGATGTGTGACATACAGAAACGGACTCATGAATCAACTACGAAAACAGCTAAGAGTTTAATTTTGACAAACATCCAGAGAGTTTTAATTTGGGACTGTAAAGCTTAAATTACTTGAATTGATTGTCAATGACAATTTGGGGAATTAGATGGTCGTATCAGTTACGGTCTGGAAGGAATTTAGTTAATGGAGAGGAGCTGGTCTCTTAGAGTCTTAACACTGTTCAAATATACACTAATAACTTTTGGCAACAACTAGCATACCCAGCTAAGATCTTTCGTATGTTTGAGTTGTTAGTTTTTGCTACCTATGGTTTTTGCCCGCAATCTTTACTTGCTGATTGAATTTCTCTCTCTCCCACGTCTATCTGGATAAAATATTTCTCATTTCTCCCAGTGGCAAAGCCACATTAGAGGGATGGGGGATTAATAAATTAATCTAACTGGCACAGTCTAGATCGCAGAATTAATTGATGAACGATTTAAGAGACTAAGATCAAGAACGCTTTCTAGGTTTACTAGATAATCGCTTAATTTTGCCTACTCCCCGAGTTGCTATGGCACATACACAATTCGTGAAGTTGCTACGGTGAAAACCCTAATTCTGGCACAGAACAGAGAATTCTAGCATAGATCAATAAAAAGAACTAATGAATTGGCCAAATCCACAAACCCTAATTATAAATCTAAAATCAGAACAAGCAAAATTATGAATAGATTAAACGCAAGAATAAGAAAATTACCTCAATTGAAATAAATTGGGTTCAAGCTCACAATCCAAAGTTATGGAGTTAGTTCTCCATTAAAGGGTTACAAAGCTCCAGAGAGAAAAAGAGAGTACGTAGTATTCTAAAGTGAAGAGAGAAAAAAATGACCTAAACTAATCTAATTCTAAAACTAATAATGACTATTCAAAAATCCCATCAAAAGAATAATTAAAAATAAAGGAAAAAGAAAAGCAAAATAACAAACTCTCTCTGTCAGATGCCGCTGCCCTCCGGGTGTGCCAAAACCGATTTCCACCATTTTACAATTCAGTCCCTGTAGTCTTCACCATTTCCAGTTCAGTCCTCAAACTTTCAGAAATTGCAAAACAGCCCCTCTACTTCCAGAAATTGCAGTTTGGTCATATACTTCTCCGCACCGATTGACTTTAACTTTGCCTTGACTTTGACTATTCTTGATCTTTGAGACAAGACTTTGAAGCTCACCAAAAATTACATCCGGAAAAATAAATAAATAAAAATGACTATTCTACCCGGATTACAATAAAGCCCAAATGATAAAATAAAGCCCCAAATACATCAAATCTAGTCTAGGTACATCAAAATGAATGAAAATACATAGGAAAATAAGGGAAATAACATATACAAAATCTGCCACATCAACGACCCCCTTGATTTAGATTCGGAAAAGAACATAAAAAAAAAAAAAAAAAAAAAAACTTCACCGATCTCTTTATTTTTGGAAAAAAAAAATGTACTATGGTTTCATTTTGACCCCCTTTTATTCAAAATTTATATGATAAATATAATTTTTCCCCAAGCACTCTTGACCCCCTTCAAAAAAAATAAATAATAATAATAAAAAAAAACCTGGCTTTGCCACTGATTTCTCCTAACATAAGTTTCTCGTCTATTTGATTTTGTGCTACCATGTTCCGTCTTCTGTTGAGATAATAAAACTGGTCAGTATATTTCACACTTCCATTTGTATCCACTTTCAGTCTTGAGATGATAAAAGTTGACATTATATTTTGGACTAACATTTATGTCCACTTCTATATAATATGTGAAATGTTTCTCAACTGCTTGTCCTTGTCAGGTCTCCAATATTGTGCTCAAAGAACTTGGAAATCATCCAAAAGTTTATATATGGAATGGTGAAGGTAATGTCGGCGATGTAATATTACCAATGGATGTCTCATAACTAATATCCGGATGAAAATTGATGTTACCCTATATTATCATCTCCAGGACCAAATCCACACATGGGACATCTTGCTTGGGCAGATGCTTTCATTGTCACTGCAGATTCAGTCAGTATGTTAAGTGAGGCTTGCAGCACGGGGTATGCACTGAGTATCATCTTGCTGGTTCTTGATTAACGATGGAATCTTGTTGATCAATTTATTTAACTTTACTTTTTGCAGTAAGCCTGTGTATGTTGTTGGAGCTGAGCGATGTACATGGAAGTTTGTGGAGTTCCATAAAACTCTAAGAGAAAGAGGCCTGGTTCGTCCATTCACGGGTCTCGAGGATGTAAGTTTATGCACATGTTACAAATTCTTTCGGGTTCAATAATTAATCATCTTTTTAGCTGACATTTGCCTAACTGAACTAGCAAAGTCTTAGAAACGATCAATCATTTTATCCTTCTCGGCTGAATGACTATATTATAATATAACCTTTCTTTCGTTAGTCTATACTTCACATCTTGTTTTCTTCCTTGAGAAGGATATAGAAGCTGTTTCTGGGTAGGACAAGACAACATTGGATGCATTTGCCATAAGTGAAAGATACTCCCCCCTGTCCCATAATAAATGTCGTATTTGACTTGTCAACGTTTTAAGAGATGTGCTTTACATGTTTGTGCATTGCTTGTACATAGGTAAAAATGCACCAAGACTATTTCCTCATTTAGAAACGCGACATTTATTTTGGGAAACTAAAAAGGAAAGTGCGACACTTATTATGGGATTGAGGGAGTATCTCTTTACATACCAATTTTGTTTCTATCATCTCCTCTTTCTTGCCCTACATATTCATACGGGTTAATCTCACTTTCCTACCCCGAGGTTTACATGCTATATCACATGGGGGCCTATGATTTTAATTTTCTCACTTTAAAGCCTGGACTTTTATTGTTGTATCAATCCGGAGCCCAAAACAGAATTCCGTTAAATTTTGAATGGAAAATAGGCATATGCCATCCATGATCCAACTCCTATATTTCTTAGGGGGATTTTGGTCTTTTCACATGTCACATGGACATAACGTGTGGTTACAACCAAAAGCCACTATCAATAGTACTCCCTCCGTCCCATAACAAACTTCCCATAGAATGCTAGGAACGAGAATTAAGGAAAAGTAAGTGGTGTGAGTGGGAAGGAGAGAGAAAGTGGGGTAGGGAATAGTAAGTGGATAGTTGTTGTGAGTAAAGGAGAGAGAAAGTAGAAGGAATCTTTCCCTTTTTAGGTAAGTGGGAGTTTCCAATGGGACGCCCAAAATGGCAAAGTGGGAAGTTTGTTATGGGACGGAGGGAGTATTACTTATGAAGAAAATTAGGTCTACACCAGAGCAATTGAATGAGTTTAATAAAATTGGGATCATCGGAGCAATTGAATGATCATGGATCAGGATCGTTTGGGATCGTCCGCTTAGCTACGAACAAATCCAATGATTCACTTTTTGTTGTGGAATCAGCAGAGTCGCAGGCGAAAATTCAGACTCTTCAAAAACTCAATGGGTGAACAGAAAATTGATATCTTTGTTGAGTACATGACTGGGTGTAATTTGGGGGGAAATTAGTTCAGGAAGTGATTAGTTTCGTTTGTACACATAAACAAATTCTTAAAGTATTGGAATTATCTTCACAGGAAAGGAATTGCACATTGTGATCTCACAAGTGCAAGAACGTGGGCTTGTACAAATGTCAAGTTGGCTGATTTTGGTTGTGCCACAAGAGTGAAAAACAGAGTGAAAAATGAAACGAATGATCCTGCAATGAGATCTTGTAACTGTGTTTCTGGTTGCTCCTTAATTTCCTTCAAGGTTAAATCGATGGTTATGTGAAAGAGGAGCAAAAAGCAACAGAAAAATAAGTCTTGGATGGCATACACCATTTTTCCATCCAAAATTTAACAGAAATCTTGTTTGGGCCTTGGATGGATATACAAAAACGAAAGTTCAGGTCCCAAGGTGAAAAAAATAAAACAACAGACCCCTAAGTGATACAACATGTAAAATTTGGGGGTAGTAAAATGAGATTAACCCTATTCATACTGGTATGAGTACGTCCTTTTGGAAGTTTTGAGCTTTATCTGTATACAGTTTAAAAAAATTATCATGCCTTCTCAAGTTGATAACCAATTTCTAGGAGAGCACTAGTTTGTACAGGTGTAGAACTCCCAGGAGATTGATTAAAAACTCGACTCAAGTGAGTAATAAGTGGTGGCTCAGCATTTGTAATCAAATATTAATACTCCCTCTGTCCCAGAAAGATAGTCTCATTTTGACTTTTTATGGTCAACAAAAATGAACTTTGACCAACCATTAGTGACAATCTAATCATTCTAGTAAAATTCTAAAACTTGTAATTGATAAATCATTAAGTGATATATTAAAAAAAAAAATTATAATTTCATTGTGATCATTAAATTGACACCAATGTTTGGTCAAGGTTTATTTTTGTTGACTATAAAAAGTCAAAATGAGACTATCTTTCTGGGACATAGGGAGTATTAGTTGTGGACAATAGTCCCCCAACGATGAAGAAATGATCAAGAGGTTTTGTCTTTTGGTTTCTTTACCAGCTTGCTACAGAGAAGCCAATCCCCATTCTGAATTCGCCTTTCTTATCTCCTCGAACATCCATTATTCTTGCATTAATGAAGTTTTTCTTTGCCTCTATCCTGTTATTTACTATACTGTCCACATACCTAAGCAACTGTTTCCTTTTTCCAAAAATAAATTTGTCCATAAATCAATGTCTCTTTTATAGTGAACTTCCTAAATACTCCCTCCGTCCCAAAATGATTTTCTCATTTGCCATTTTTCATTGTCCCAAAAAGTTCTTCCTATTTTTACAATTTAGGCTTAAATGTGCATACACACAACATGGCTAGTGAAGCAAATGTTCACCCCCTTAAAAAGTTTGAATAGTCAAACGTGAAGATCATTTTGGGACGGAGGGAGTATCTGTCTGTCAACTACTCCCACTGTTCCGAAATGATTTTCTCATTTGTCATTTTTTATTGTCCCAAAAAGTTCTTCTCATTTCTACATTTTAAGCTTAAATGTGCATAAACACAAAATGGCTAGTGAAGCAAGTGTTCATATCCTTAAAAAGTTTGAATAGTCAAACGTGAAGATCATTTTGGGACGGAGGGAGTATTGTGTTTGCACTTTATATTATATGGTGCGATCATCAAGTGTATTTATGTAATTCTGCTGGTATAAGTGTGTAAAACTGAACTTGCTTAATCTGCTCGACAAACCAAAAAAAAGGGACAATCACATGGGACTGGTATAAATATTTATTTGCTTGTATGTGAAACATGCAGATGTCAGAAACCTGGAGTTATCCACCACTTAACGACACTGCAGAGGCAGCCAATCGGATACACGAAGCACTTGCTGATCGAGGATGGAGATTGCGGCCATAGGAACGTATTTATATAATATTTCACTGTTGTTATCAGCCCATTTTTATCTGTATTATTTTGTCCAAAGCTGCACCTTTTATTTGGTTTTGAGGGGAAGGGGGTGTGCAGTAAATACTACTACTGTAGATAAAGGACCCCAGACATGGAATTTTGACTGGATTTTGGTCAAATCTTTTGTGGGATTTGATTAATGTGAATAAATACAATGTTATACTAGTGAAGTAGGAAGAGTGAGCTTGTATCCAACGGCTTGAATCAAAAACCATTTGGAGAGATGGATTTTTTGAAAGTTTATTTGCGCCTTGAATTATACGGAAATAACAGCATACCTTGTTCTCCTGCTGCTTCATTCTCTATCTTTCTTAGTTCCAATTATTGTTTGTTATCTCTTACACAAATGTGAGAAATTTTTATTTAGTGAATTTCACGATCGCTCCTGAGATTTTTTATGTGATATTTGGATTTATTCCCATGCCTACCGTTTTGTATACTCTCTCCGTCCCATTTTAAGAGTTAAAAATTTCTTAAAAGAGTGTCCCATTTTAAGAGTCAAAATTCTAAAATGGAAAATGGGTCTTACGTGTCATACTCACAACAATTATCCACTAACTCTTCTCTACCTCACTCTCTCTCTCTTATCCAACTATCAACACTTAACACATCACCTTTTCTTTAATTCTTGAACCCACTTATTTTTTTACTCTTAAAATGGGACGGAGGGAGTATACAGTATTATTCTCTGTCCAGAATGAATGTTGTTGTTGTTGTTGTTTTTTTTTTTTTTTTTTTTTAACGTTAGTACGAAGGAAGTTTAAGCAATAAATTTAGGTTGATTTAATTATTCTAATAAAATTATAAAACTTATTATTGATACACCAGTATAAATACTATTCATAATAATTTTTAAAATTTTTATTACTCCCTCTGTCACTAAATGAGTGTCCATTTTCAAGAAATCTTTGTCCCAAAATGAGTGTCTTGTTTTAACATAACTTTGTCTCTAAATGTTTTTTTTTCGATTTTTTTTTCCCACCGGTTTCTTTATACGTGCAAAACTAAATGTTTGGAAAATAGATTACATGATTATATATGAATCTTTGCTAGCAAATTGTACATAAAATTGAGATTTTCAGTCTCTTAAAATGAAATTTGGACACTCATTTAGGGACAAAAGTAGTATAATAATTAAATCAACTTAAAATTAATTGCTTCAAATAGTAACGTTAAAAAAAGGGCGGAATTTATTTTGTGCCAGAGAGGAGTATACCATTAAAACTTGAAAAATGAGAATAGTAGTGAAACTCTCATGTGTGAATCCACCACTGGAAATAATGAGGAGCCGAGGAGGTCTTGGCACTCTTGGATTGAGGGGAGATTATATTCCCTGATTTTGATTTTCGACCTAAAATTTTGACTAAAATATTACAAAGCTAGTATATTACAACCAAAAATTAGTATTGATACACCATTAAAAAATGTTATTAATAAAAATTGTATTTAGCTCAAATAATTAAATTGACATTAATGTTTAGTTTAACTTTAATCAGGTAGCCAAAGTCAAACTAGAATTATCTATCTCTCTTTTGTTCAAAAGGGAGAGGAGGAGGTCTGGTTAATTCGATTGTTTCAAAGGAAAAAAAATTAGCCTAATGTTTGTACAACGGCGGACTCGTCGCATTTTGCAAATTGGTGAACAAATTCTAAGATTTAACCGGTGAACGACACGTATTATTTAAGTAAGTGAGTTCACTTCTACCATTTATTTTATTATGTCTTGTGTCCGCCACTGCTTAGTGTACCGTACTATATATCTGTTCCAGAAAAAGAATGGGATAATTTTGGGACAAATTTGGTATCCACCTCTCCAGTTCATCTACTCCATCATCTCTCCTTTTTTTCCTATATATGTATGTTTTCTATGGTACAACAAATTCTGCATCAAAATAGAGTGGGTGGGTGTATGGAGCAAGTTGGCAACTACTCTCTCTCTCTCTCTCTCTCTCTCTCTCTCTCTCTCTCTCTCTCTCCCTCCCTCCTATTGTTTAGATTTAATCTACGTAGGAGCACTTGACTTACCATATTCCACTTATGTCAACAAAAACTAATCCACTCTCTCTATATAAACTATAAATGTGATCTATATAAACCCAACTCCATACCCAAGCTTAATACAACCCTTCCACTTATATATCTTCATTCTTCAACAACACTCATTCATATATATACATACATACATACATACATATATCTCGAGGTATAATCATCCATGGATTCAACCAAAGAAGGCGGCCACGACGTAGCAATCCACGTCACGGAGTCCAAGTCCGGCAAGGGCAAATCGAGCGCCCCTCCCCCCGTTGTGATCACATCCACCACGAAAGGCTTACAACACGCCCCAAAACCTGCAAAATGGAAGAGAGGGGTTGCCATATTCGACTTCATTCTAAGGTTATGTGCCCTTGCAGCTGCCTTAGCTGCAGCTGCTACTATGGGCACTACCGACCAAACTCTCCCTTTCTTCACTCAGTTCTTTCAGTTCCAAGCTAGCTACGATGACCTCCCCGCTTTCTCGTATGTTTTTTTTTCTTTTAATCCGTTTTTCCCTATTGCGCTAATCACTTCTCTATTTATGTATCGTTTTGGAACTAATCGTGCATTGCTTTCTTTCTGAGTCTTGATTTTCTGTATCACTTTTGTGTATTATATTGTGTGTCACCATTGATCCTACGGTTGAGCAGTCAACAACTTTGACAGCTCAGATGTGTAGGATTGTTTCTGGTACAAAGTGTAGTACACAAAAGCTGGTACATGAAATCTTGACTCTTATTGGCTTTTACAGGTTTTTTGTGATTGCGAATGGAATCGCTAGTGGATATCTAGTTCTATCCTTGCCTTTCTCGATAGTATGCATTGTTCGCCCGCATCTAGCCGGAGCAAGGATGCTTCTCCTCATCTTCGACACTGTAAGACCAAGCTCCCTCCGTCTCAAAACAAGTGGCTCGTTGTTAAAATATTTCAATCTTCCCTTAATAGCCTCATTCTTAAATAATAATGCTAGAGGCACAAAAAATCTATATCTATATACTATTACTATAACAAAAGCCGCTGACATCAGCGATGCCACGTAACAGCTTCTAGTGAAACTTGTAAGAGTGTGTTTCATTTTTTCTAATGATGTGCAGATTGCTGTGGCACTTACCACATCGGCAGCAGCGGCTGCTGCCGCCATTGTCTACTTGGCCCACAACGGGAACGCAAATACGAATTGGTTGGCCATCTGTCAGCAGTTTAACGACTTCTGCCAGCGTGTGAGCGGAGCAGTGGTGGCTTCATTCATTGCAGCAGTCATCTTCACGTTTCTGGTGGTTCTATCTGCTGTGTCTCTCAGAAGGCATTAGGAGTCTCTCTGTTTTTACCATTTCATATCAGTTGTCTTTGTGGACACTTCTACAGTAGTGTCACTATTTGTGCTGTATTTTCTTTTGAAATTATTGTGGTTTTTAAGGTTTGTGGATTTTCATGTTTGTGCAAAAGATAAAATGATGTTGTAATTTGGCTTTGGTAATGTTACATGTGATGAAACTGTGTATCTATTTCCAAGATTCTTTGCTTCTTTATAATCATCTTAATATTGTGGCATTTATTTTGATTTAGTTTTCGGCTTTGTGATTTTTTTTTTTTCAAACTCCTACTCTGAAGCCCCAGTCCAAATTAATGCTTAACGAAGGAGAGGCGCGATACCATATTTACCGTGACCGCACCTCTCCCCTTCTCCCATGGCCCGGATCGCGATTTTGTTTTCTTCACAGGTTGCTAGGGAACGCAACTAAGATCACTCGAACCATGGTACCAGAAAAGAAGAAGATAAAGTAGAAGCTAGCCTTTGTGACATTTTACAGATTGCTAAAAACTGTACTTAGCTTTAGATTCAGCTTTGATCACAATGGTTATTCATTCGGGAGGGGAGCCTTTCTGCATTTACATGCATCTTTATTTTCTTTTAACAGATTAAAAAACCATCTGTTACGAATACAATCCAAACCCCCACCCCAACCCCTTTTAACTCTGTCAATAATTATTAACGTAAACTGTAACTCTGTCAATATTTTTAACGGAATGTGATTCTTAACCTACATATTATGATTTTAAACATGAGTTCAAGTTCATCGCCACATCAAATTCGTGTTATAAGTCACTGTAGCTGGGCTAAAAGTCACATTCCATTGAAAAATATTGATGGGAAAGAAATTCCGCAGAAAAATATTGACAAAGTTAGGGTGTGGGAAGACATGATTGTATTCATAGTAGGTGGCGTAAAAACAGCTAAAAAAATAGCTTAAAATTCTACATGATTGGTTAAAATCGAAGTTATGGCAAAGTATAACGATATAAAGAGGCATTACATTCATTACGAGAAAATGAGAAGGATATTAGCCGAACAATTCATGAACTTGAATATATAAAGCATACATTATTGAAAGCATCAGTCAAAAAGAAAACACCGCGCCTCACCAACTACTAAGCCCATTTGCTAGAATATACTCCGATTTTATTATTACTTGTTACAGTTGCCATGAACAGCATACTAATTAAACGATTACCTCCAGTTTAAGAGGTTTGAGTCATTCAGTTGTTGCCTTGCCTTTTCGTCTACTACCGCCACTGGTGCTGGTTTCCAAAAGGTAACAAACCATGGAATCAACGTCATCTCCAAAAATGCTGTAGGCTTCAATCACCTGGACGTAGCTGAATCCCATTGACAGCACCATCTGCATGCTGCTGCTCAGACCACCTGCTGTCTCTACTGGTAATCCATGTTCTTTCCTTGCCTCCTCCGTCCCCACTTTGCTCACGCTTCCTGATGGCCCTGTTACACAAATTTCAAGCTTTTTGTTACCAACTGAAATGGGGTCTCCATACAAGGGACAACCAAGAATCATGCAGAATAATTTACTCTAATTGAAACACATTTTTTTCAGGCCATATTACATTACGTTTGTCCCACCCCCCCCCCCCCAACCCACCCACCCAAAAGTATCCACTCAATAACTTTGCACCCCAGATTGAAAAGTGAGTCTGTTTGGTACTTTAATTTTGAAATTATCCCACTTTATCCCGACATGCACTTGACCAGGGGGTAAAGTGGGGACGTTTTATAATTAAAGTACCAACCAGACCCACTTTTCAAGTTGGGGTGTAAACGTTATTTGGCCTTTTTTATCATTAGCGCATATGAAATGTAAAAGTAAAAGAGGGTACTTGTTCTAACCACAGCCTACTCACGGTTTTGTAGGAAGTGATTTGGGGGAGGGATGCTTTAAGTGCATGTTTGGTATGCAAGAAATTCCCATTCCATGCAATTTAAAAATACTCGCTCAGTCCCAAAATAAATCTCCCATTTTCCTTTTTAGTACGTCCCAAAATACATGTCAAGTTTTTAAAAAGGAAACAATTTATTGCAATTAACTATGTTACAAGCAACATACAAACAAGTAAAGCACATTCCTTGAAAACATTGACAAGTCCAATGCGACATCTATTTTGGGATGGTGGGAGTATCATGGAATGAGATTATGCTAAAATGTTAAGAAAGGAATCATTCTTCTTTTCAAACAAGCACTAAGGGAACAAAATTATGTACTAGCTGAATTTGGCACAAACAGGAGTCAGGATTATAGTATCCGCAATTCTACCCAGAAACAAAAGGGGTAAGAATTTTCTTATTTTTATTTGGTGCTAAAAAGGAGCTCCCTCCCCCACCCCATCCCACCGGCCCCCCCCCCCCCCCCCACCCCACAAACCCATTTTCAGTTAGTGAGATGAAATTTTTAAAACTATGCACTCACTGGCTCCAGAAGATGACGGTTCAGCACCAGAAGTGGAAGATTCTCTACGACCAAGTTGCTGCTTAAACTTGTCATTGGCAATATATTCAGCCCTTGATGCTTCCATCACCATCCGCTCCATTTCTTTCTCGGTTAGTTCAAGATCTGAGTAAAATCGTCCCTCTGCCAGGAGTGCCTGTTCAAAAAACTAACTGTTAGAATGATGTTCTAGTTTACGGCATTACTATCATTAAGAATATTAATCAAGAAGACTTGCATTATCAATCTGTTGGTCCTGCTGGGCTCTGATTGCAGCTTTGACTTGATCCTTGTCAATGTTGGACTGTAAAGCAAACCACAAATATGTTGGTGCGCGCACAAAATCAGTTATATTTTATAATATGACTAAAGTATTTTCATACTCCCTCCATCCCAAAATGATAGTCCCCTTTCCCCCTTTTGCTTGTCCCACAAAGTTAGCATTTCCAAAATTAAGGCTTCAAAATCAATGAATTTTCAAAACTTATAATGCAACCTTAAAATGTGTGAAATGTAAAATGGGACTATCAGTTTGGGACGGAGGGAGTACTAATAAAAAGTTAAACTCTAAGGACCAATGAATTGCAATATTAACCTCAGAGAAAGATCGGTTTAAACTCCCTCTGGGAGTTTTATTTATGCAACTGTTTATGGCTAAATATGCCTAACAAATAATTTGTTCCTGAATATGATGCTAGCTGACGAAGAATATGAATTGAACCACACACACACGCACACACAAACAAAAAAAGGCCATCCCTAGCACTTCAAGAGGTGGAGTTTACCTTCTTTTGGTCAATTTCATTGAACTTTGATCAACAATTCGTGAATGAATAACTATCCTCCTGATATACAAACAGAGGCGGACCTAAGGCTTATATACTGGGTGGCAGTGTACCCACTACATGAAAGTTTTTGTAGTGTAATGGTAAAGCCTCTTGTTAAATAGCTAGAGGTCCCATGTTCAATTCCCACTAGCTTCTTATTGTTTTTCTCTACTTAAAGTTATTCTTTTGATTTGTGTACCCACTTAAATTTTGTCCTAAGTCCGCTACCGTATACAAAGAAATATATTGATGCACCATTATGAATACTACCAGTACCAAAATTTTAAATTTCACGAGGATAATAGTTATTCATAAACTATTCGTCAAAGTTCAATTAGGTAGATGGAAAAAGTCGCATACCCACCTCTTCAAATGAGCCGGGAGAAGTATTAAAAAAAGAGTAGTCCTCTTTCCCTTTTGGTTTGTCAAGAAGATTGACTTGTCAAACATGACTATTCTTTTGGATCAGGGGAATATATAATGAACTCCTTTTCAGTACGTTAAAAACCTGAGACCCCTTCCACTGTACCAAGACATAAATTACCTAAAAAACATAAAGAACGGACTCGATTACAAACACTTACCCCCTGCAGACTGCTAAACCCAAGTCCAGCACCTATGGCCAGCCGACGTGGATCAACAAGTGAGTTGTAGTGGTTCCCGTGATGGTAGCTTAGTCGTATAGGAGGAGTGTCTGTCCGATAGGTCCCATGGAATATGTTGATTGGTTCTACATTGGAAAAAAAAATCAAATGAACAAACAAGATCTTACTGACGATTTTTTTTGCTTCCCAGAAACGTAAATGTCATATTGAGCAAGAAACAATACCTGTACTATAAGAGTAGATATGGATGGGCCGATTATACATTTCAGATAAAGCTTGAATCTCTACATTGTTTCCATAAACCTGGAAAAAGACATATATACATAATCAATATCTTTAAACTCGTGAATGCTCTCGAAATATCATATGATCGAAACCATAACAATATTAATAAATCGAACAGTTACGAATTCTCTATATATAATTGAAGCCAGAAGCTAAGAGATTTCTATTTTCAGTTTCCATCAATATAAAGTATGATAACAAAGTTAGACAGTATAACAAATGATAAAGCAAATAGGCCATACCATTACAGGGTAGAAGGGAACGAAAACAATGTGAAGTAACGAATAATTCCCAAGGTCAACTACAAATCTACCATTTCCACCGTGATAGTGAACCTCACAAAAAGTATTAAGCAAATAGGTATTGGAATGTTTTTTACAGAGCTGCGTCAGATGAAACTCTCCGACAGGATCCCCGGAGGGGCAATTGGGGAGAATTGAAACTGGGTAAATGAGGAACCAAGCAAGAAGTAGTTATAACAGCTCCCATTGTATAGCAATTACAATAACAAAAAAAAGAAGGAAAGATACGAAGCCTGCAACCTGAAGCACTCGAATTGAGGTTCCTAACCTTCAGTTACCTTTCTAAAGAGAGGGGAAAAAGGAACGGGTAACATAAATCATGAAGCCTATTTCAGTACTGGGCCAAAGGGGAATAGTCAAAAATCACTGCTAACTCATTAATCGGTTGTGGGCTTTCTTCATAAGACAACCTTGTGCATTATTAGAATGTTTTTGTGAACATGCAGAAAAGGAGACACCGGTTACCATATTTGTTGCACCTAGTAGTAAACACTTATGATGTGTTTCAGGTATCTGAGATGTGCAAGAACACGAGAAAACCTGCTTATTGATTACATGCAAAACTTGGTTTTATAAAAAAACTGTTAATTCAATTTCAGTTTAGTGGACATGTTCTCTAGAGTGTGGCATATTTATCTGTCTCTACTTAAGAGTTTACTTTGCACACATAAGGTTGCCAAAATTTATAATTACTTGCATGCATATTTATCTGTCTCTACTCTGGCACCAAAATTTATAATTACTTACAGGCTGTGGTATATAAATATCTTGATTCTGGTATATAACCATTTGTTCACTACCCACAATCAGTGTTCTAAAAGACGCCCGCCTAGGCCCCGCCTAGGCGCTAGGCGTTCATGAAACGCCTAGGTCCCGTCTAGGGTATTATAGTTATTTATGAATTCTCGGCCCCACCTAGATCCCGCTTAGGCCCCGCCTAGGCGCCCCTGCGGCGCCTAGCGACCGCCTAGCGTCTTTTAGAACCTTGCCCACAATAGATCATTATGCAACCAATAGTGCCAAGGAGCTGATTATAGCATAAATGGTTAATATGCGACATTGAGTACTTCCAAAGACAGTCATCTTATAGTCACATACAACTTTGTGCAAGCCACAAGTTTGTGTCCCCTAAAATCACTTCCCTCTGTAAAGAATCAAGCTCTGAAAACTGCATGCGGCCATATACCAAATTTAATATAACTTCTGAAGTGAACTATAAGACTGCCCCTTCCATCGGAAATTTTTCTACAAGGCTAATCATTCGTGTTACATCCATACAGCCTGTCTAGCCCAATCTGGTAGTCTTCTTGCAAGCAAGAAAATTGGTCAAGTTCCCAAAAGCATTTGAATTTTAGAATGGGAAATCACAACTTTAACAATAAGGAAAACATAACTGAATAAGAAATTCAGGTATCTCAAACTAGACAGATTAAGGGTCAACGCAGATAATAGACAGACAACATAAATAATTACTATACCTTGTCCCTTCTCTTTCTCTTGCAATAAGATGTAAAACCTTCTGTTATAAACTGTGAAAAGTGGTCCCTTTCCCGCTCCTGGAAGAAGAAAAGCCTATTACTTCATGTTCAAACAGATAAACAGCCAATAATGCAGTTTGGTAAAAGTAATGTACAAGATACACAATGATGTAGAAAACTAGTATTGCTTGAAAAGAATCTGATTGGAAGAATCAACAAATAAAATGGATGTTTGAACTTTGAACAATAATATAACGGACATGTAAAGACAAAAGCTCCAACGGATTTATGATAAGCAATGATCCTCTCTGACAATGCTCAAATTACATTTTTATTCTTTTCTTTTTTCTTTTTCTTTTTTATATGAAAAAAAGTAATTTCAACAGAAGTGAAGAATGTAGCATAACCAACAGATCTAAGTGATATATAGTCAGACAAACCATTGTTCCCTTTTTTTCCTCTTACCTTTCTTTTCTTTGTCAAAAAATGTTTCCTTTCTCGTGGTGAACCAAAAACATTTGCAACGTTTAATCAGATGGTGTAAAAGTTGCTTTGAATCAAGAACATGGAAGTCAGTCACTAATTCGTGCTTACGTTTGGTTTTTTATTTTTAAGTTTAGATAGAAATTATGATCTCTATTTCCATATGTGTCTTACTTTTTAATGATTGTAGGTTAAAACAAAAGGCTTAAAAGTAAACAATAAATAAACACAAGCACTAATAAAATGATGCTCCAAGAATCAGGAACAATATAAAAAAGATCAATGTACCATATAGTCGATGCACATTTGCCTAGCCAAATCATATGCTTCAGAGTCGCCATATACTTGATCAGCAACTGCACGAAAGAGGCAGTTTCCATCCTCCAGCATTCTTCTAACTTCCAAACCCTTTGAGCGTCTGATATCAATCTCAAACTGGCGCTCCCTCTCCTGAGAGACAACCAACAATCTTATTCAAGATTACCGTATTACATTCAAAATTCCAAATCAACTTTCAGATGCAGGATTCCCAGACTCAAAAAGGTCTAACATTACAAGGACAAGGTGATTAATCTAGACAACGGTTTGAGATAATTTCTTCCATAAATTAACATTTTTAAGTAAGAATGACAAAACTCGGTCACTAAGAGTGTCACAGATACATTAAGATTGACATCTTATACCCAACATAATTGTCTTATGAGGAAGCTAGTACCTATCTTCCACCAAAAAAGACAAAGTTATTTAGACATACATAATTAATTTAACAGCACCAAACCGACAAAAGTATTTTGGTTACCTATCCAGCTTGTTCTATTTCAGACATAAGGGGGGTGCGTCAGAATATCTTGAATTCAAAGATATATTTAGAAACGGTCCTCTTAAAGTGAAACATCATAAAATTAAAACCATGAGCCATCTATAAAGATACACGGAGTATGGAGTATATACGCATATAAATCATACGCATATAAATCATACGCACATACTCCCTCTGTTTCAAGTAAGTTGCAACAAGTTGCCATTTAGGGTGTTTCACTTAAGTTGCAACAAGTCCAAAAATGGAAATTTTTATTATTTTATAATCCTCCACACATTCTCTTTCTTCCTCCCAACCACTTATTATTCTCCACTCATTCTCTTTCCTCCCCCACTAATTCTCTCTCCTCCTCACCACCTTTCATTCTTAATAAAACATTATATCCTTAAATCCTACAATTTTTTCTCTTTGTTGCAACTTAAATGAAACGGAGGGAGTATATACATATAGAAATGGGAAGTTCAGTTGCAAGAACTTGAAAGTTTTATTGCCAACCTATCACCACCTTTAAGCCAAGCTACTGTTCATGGGATAATCACATTATTTCAATGAACGTTTAAGTTCATATGTTTTTGTCTGTTGTATGTGCTAGAGACTAATAAATTTGAAGGGACGGAAACTCACAGCATCATCATAGGAGGAAACAAAACAAGAATTTTGTTCATCAGCACTGTTGTAGCCCTCAGTTTCACAATGAGACCTGGGGGATGAAGGACGAGACCCTGTTGGGGATGTCCTAGTCGACACAACGGGCCAAGCAACTGCTCTTCTAGGGGATCCTATACGTGCAGCAGAAACCGAACTACCAGGCACAAATCTCCTGGAATTAGAATTTCCCGAGGAAGGTTTGGGGGGAGGCACAGGTGGTGGAGGTGGATTGGAACTCTCAGTAACAGTCTCTAAACCATAATCACTCGAACCTTCACCTTCCCCATCATTAATTCTCAAACCACCATGTCCCTTCACCACTTCTTCCGTACCCAAATCGGTACCACCTTCAAATTTCTCAGATTCAACTACATCATTGACATTATTATCCAAACTTTCTCCAAGAAGATCATCGCTCTTTACTTCCAGATTACTATCTTCTATAACATGATCCTGCACTTCCTCAAGCACTTCTGGTGCCTGAGAAGGAGTAACCTGAGGCTGTGGCTGGGGATGGGGTTGGGGCGTAGACGAAGAAGATGAAGAACCCGTAGACCTGTTAGGCACATTAGCTGAAGAAGAAGAAGACCCAGAAGAACCACGCTGAACAAGAATCCGAGTCATGATGATTCTTGAATTACAAAGACTTTTTTTATTCAACCTGGAGAAACCCTAAATCCCTAATTGACTAAAATTAAAGGTAGGTTTTGGACTTATCGCGGGTCCTGGCCTTAGGGACAGTGACGCCAATGCCTTGGCTGAATGATTTCTTCCACCTCACTTGGTCCTTCTGCTCCCCAATCGATCTCTGCATTCCCCTAATCACAATTCTCATGAGATTTGATTCCCACCCCTTTTTTCAAGAAAACAAGAAAACCTTTTTTCTAAAGTGCTCGATGTTTACCCGATACGCCCACCGATTATTGCTTCACCGCCGCAAAACCAAACCTGCAAATCAATCAATCAAAATCATTCAATCAAATCCCCCAAGAAAAACAATCAAGATCAACAAAAATTAAAAAGATAACGATTCTTGGCCAATTAAAACCCCTAATCTGATCTAAAAATTCAGAATTGATAGGGATTCGAGAAAGGAAACAAAAAAAAAAGGGGGGGGAGGGGTCGTTCATCCAAAATAGTAAAGAGAAGAAAATATGGAATCTTGAGTAAGGAATTGAGAGTAAGGAGGGACTGACCTGAGTAGGATTACAGTAAAATCAAGAAGGTGTTTTTTAGGGTTTTTGTGAACCGGAAAGAAGAAGAAGGGAAGTAAACAAAGGGATTAGCTTATAGTAGAGCAAGGACAGTACTGAGCAAAACAGGTGGAAGGAAAATGGGAGGTCCCGAAATACCAAGGACGGGGTTATGACGGTAGAATATTACTTTCTCCGTCCCATAACAATGTAACAATGGGGCAAAATGGGTTTTGAACGGGAATTAAAGTGTACTACGAGAATTAAAGGACGAATACAATTGGGTGATTGTTATGGGTGTGAAAAGTGAAATAAGAGAGAAAAATTGTGGTAGGAAATAGTAGGTTGATTGGTGTTGTGAGTATAAAAGTAAAGTGGAAGAGAATGTATGAGATGAATAATAAAGATTATTTACCTTAAAAAGTGTAACTTATCAATGGGACACCTAAAATGGTAATTTGTCCACATAGCTATGGGACGGAGAGTACTGGATTTGAGAGTGATGCTATTCACACCCGTGACATGTATAAGTACATCCACCAAAGTAAGAGCCTTCCAAAAAAAAGCATTCATTTCTTTCTCAATGAGTAGCTCACATTACCAACGAGCACTTAGATCACCCGGTAAGGGGGTGTTCTAGCTTAACCAGAGGTCTCGAGTTCGAATACTGGGAATGCAGCCGTGTTAAAATCTTGATGGGAGAGCTTTACCGTCCTTGTGATCCTACCCGGCTCGGAGTGGTAGCTCACTTTACTACCACTAGCGGGTAACCCGTGCTCTACACGGGAAACCAATACTATGTCTTAAACAATATTTTAACTATAGTTAACTAATATAGTAATCATCATTTTAACTAATACTATTAATAATAAAAATTAATCTATATGATTACTATTATTATAATAACTATTATAATTAATTAATACTATTGATAGTAATAGTTAATATATATTAATAGCAATTATTAATCTATATAATAATAATTATTAATATAATTATAATAATAAAATAATATTATTAATAGTAATAGTTAATTGATATAGTAACTATTATGATTAATATTAAAAATTAATAATCTAACTTATATAATAACTTATATAATTAATTAATACTAATGATAGTAATAGTTAATGTATGTAGCCTATTATAGTTAACCAATACTATTAATAGTAAAAAATAACTTATAAAGTAACTATTATGGTTAACTAATACTATTAATAGTAATAATTAACTTATATATAGTAACTATTATAGTTAACTAATACTATTAATAGTAATAGTTAACTAATATAGTAACTATTATAGTTAACTAATACTATTAATAGTAATATTTAACTTGTATTGTAACTAATATTGTTAACTAATACTATTAATAGTAATGGTTAACTTATACTATTAATAGTAATAGTTAACTAATACTATTAATATTAATGGTTAACTTAGACTACTAATAGTAATAGTTAACTTATACAATTAATAGTAATAGTTAACTCATATAATTACTAATATGATTAACTAATAGTATTAGCTAAGAATGAGAATATCAAAAGTCATTGCATTTTAAAATGATGTTGATGTGGCTTCTCCAAATTCAAGCTTTTACTAAAACATGTACATATGTCAAACCCACAACTCTCCTCACCAACTTTAATATATATATATATATATATATATATATATATATATATATATATATATATATATATATAGAAAGAGAGAGAGAGAGATTCTAGTAGTGTTTGTTTTCACTTATAAGCTAAAAGCCAATAAGTCATGTACAACTCCCTCAAAGCATAAATAAGTAAAAGCTAAAAAGCTAGAAAAATGATGCTTTTCTTGGCTTATTGAAAATATGGAAGTTTCATCACTTTTGGTAAGTCAATAATACTCTTCCTTTTCTATGTATGATTTATATAAGTTAGTTACATAATAATAATAATAAGAATAATAATTATTACTATTTTATTATTTTATAATTATATTATTATCATTATATAATCATAAATATATTATTATTACAATTGTGTTATTATTATCATTATAAAATTAATAATAATAAAAATTATTAAAAATTATTATTATATTATATTATATTATTATTAATATAATTATATTATTAATAGTATATAATCATCATATTATTAAAACTATATTACTATTATTAATATTATTTTATCATTATTAATATATACTTAATAAAATTATATATAATATTAATTTTTATATAATTATGATTATTATGACTATATAATCATTAATAATTATAACAATTAAATAATTATAATTAGATAATAATAGTTATACAATTATATTATATTATAATTATTATGTGTTTATTTATATATGAGGGGTATTTTGGTATTTGTATTATATTCTGTCATTTTTTAGCTTTCTCAACAAACAGTCACAATTAGCTTAAGACAGCTCATAAGCATTTTCAAATCAGCCAAAACAAACAGTATTCTGACAATAAGCCATAAGTCATCAGCCATCAACTGCGCCAAACGGGCCTTTTATGTACCCAAAAAAATGAGTAGCTCACACCGTAAAATTATTGAGTATATCTGTATTACTAATCCCACCCAACTCTCCTTATACTTAACACTACACATGGTTGTATATGAGCCCAACCGACTCAAGCTTTAGGGTGTCGAGCTCGAGCCCACTTGTTTGTTCGAACTCGAGCTCGTGAGCCATTCCCGAACAACTCGAGTCGATATTGAAATCGAGTTTTAACGATCCGAGCTCGAGCTTAGCCTTTTTAATATAAAAATATACACTTAACGAGTCGAGTTCGAGCTGGTCAAAAACGAAAAATTCAAGTTTCACGAGCTTAGCGAGCCGAACTCGAGATTTTAACGAGCTCAACGAGTTGAACACAGTCGGCTCGATAACAAAATGAGCTTGAAAATCGGTTCGAGATCGAATCGAGTTTCACCTCGAGCTCGAGCTTTCACGAGCCGATCCCGAGCCGAGCTCGAGCCAACTCAAATCGTATAACAACCCTAAGTACACTATTTCTGTTTTACTCTTTTGAAGCTAAAAGCACGCCTACTAGCTCATCCTTCACCTTTATTTGAACCTTAACTAATTGCAAAAGGCCAATGTATGAAGAGTTAAGCACCTATTTGGTCCTTAACCTATTGAGTTGTTTTCTTTTTGGTCTTTAACCTATTTTGGTTTTCTTTTTGGTCCTTGATGTACCTAGTTGCAGGATAAAGTGGTCCTTAACCTATTTTAGTTTTCATTTCGGTCAACAAGCCACATACTCCCTTATCCAAACACAAACCAAATCACGTAATGATTTGTCAATAACAAAATTTAGTATTTCTTTAAAATAATTAAATACACATTAAATTAGTGTCAAAATTCATTTGTATGAACCAATAAAGATCGAATAAGACTTTTCGGGATGGAAGATGTATTTACTTTTAAAAACACTATATAAAATTAGTATTCTAGGTATTTTTATATATATGGGAGAGAGAAGGGGATAAAAAGGATGTTGGGTTTCGTTGTAACATGCGCAGCGGAATAAAGCATTTAAAATTTTAATGAAACCCAAAGCCATAGATCCATTCATGTGGTTAAGTCAAATACATATAAGATGAATATCAGAAAAAACTAACCCTTGATGATTTTGATTTCTAGCTTTTGAATTTGGTGGAGATTTTGAAACTTGATCAAGAACGCGAACCTTGAAGATGATGAGCTTCACCCTCTAGCGGTATCCACACCACGAACGAATATCAAGCAACTTCTTGATCTTGGTTGCTAGACCAAATTGTGAAAAACACTTTCACAATTGCAAGAACTATATGGAATTATGAATATTCTTGTTCTTCACTTTTGGGATCTTAGAACAAGAAAAATAACCTCTCAAAACCTTATGGAGGCACTCACAATAATCTGTCTAATGGCTGCTGAAAGGATCTTTAAATAGGTCCCAATCCTTAACCCTTAAGGACTTAGGAATCCTAAATCCCGTCATCAAATTAGGCAACAAGGAATTCTGGCCGACTTGACTGGCACGGTCGTGCCCTATAATCTGGCACGGTCGTGCCATCAGGTCCGCGTGATTTCCCCAGTCGACCAATTTCGGCACGGTCGTGCTTGACTTCTTGGCACGGTCGTGCCAAACATGTCGACAGATTTGCCTTGGTTTGGATTTATGGCACGGCCGTGCCATTTTAAGGCGCACGACCGTGCCAGAGCCAAAACCTGACATTTTTCCATAATTCCAATTTAGTCCTTTATGATTCGTTCTATTTGTGTGCGACCTCTAGGATTACACTAAGTTGGCAATGGGCTCAAACATGAACCCATAAGATATGATTAGGTTCTAGCAAACCGTCATACATATCCAAATAGTGTAACTAGATACAATTTTGCATTCCTTTAGAATATGTCACAATCCCATTGTCCACGATGTCATTGAACACAAGTCATGGTCAAATGGTCAGCTTGCTTTGTTCAATACTTTCTCGATTCCGAATATGTTGATAATTCAAATGCTATTGATCCAATCAATCCATTTGAGTCCGGCCGAACATTTCATCAACATCATTCCTTCGAGGGGCCCAAGCATGACATCTCTCCGTGGAGGGACAAATCCATTTAGCTTATTATTCTTCCCCACGTGAATCCGATTATGCCAATCATACACTTTATAACTACCGTGTTAAGGTAGCGTTTGAATATGTCAAACACAATGTTCATCAAGTGAAAGACTATAATAACTTTATGTCTAAGGATTCAAATGACATAACTAATATGAGATATATGTACGACATAGACCATGACATAAATCTCATACGGCGGGTCATGTCCAGTATCTTGTTCCAAACAAGTACCCATAAATCTAACATGATCATCCCATGATCATTTAGCCTTTATACTAGTGCTTAACAAGTACTAGGGACGGAGATTATTATCAGTAAACATGAACAACAATAATAATCAAAACATCTCTTTATTGATATGAAATAATTGATAACAATTACAACGTTTATTAAACGTGCCTAGGGCACCACTACCAACAATCTCCCACTTGCCCTAGGCCCAATCTCCCATGTATCTAATACCCATGGACCTAACATGACCTTCATGTTTAGCTTGTGGAAGTCCCTTTGTTAGCGGGTCCGCAATATTGTCATCAGTTGGTACTCTGCATATATTTACGTCACCTCTATTAATGATTTCACGAATCACATGGTAACGCCTAAGTATGTGTTTGGATTTCTGATGTGCCCTTGGTTCCCTTGCTTGAGCAATAGCACCATTATTATCGCAATAAAGGTCTATTGGATTAGCAATGCTAGGAACCACTTCAAGTTCAGTTATGAACTTCTTAATCCAAACAGCTTCCTTTGCAGCATCCGATGCAGCAAGATACTCAGCTTCTGTTGTAGAATCAGCGGTTGCACTCTGCTTGGAACTCTTCCAGCTTACAGCTCCACCATTTAACATAAACACAAAACCCGATTGCGATCGACTATCATCTCTGTCGGTTTGGAAGCTTGCATCTGTGTAAGCACTTACAACGAGATCATCTTCCATTCCTCCATAGACCAAAAACGAGTCTTTAGTCCTTCTTAAGTACTTAAGAATCGCTTTTACAGCCACCCAGTGATTTTCACCAGGGTCGGATTGGTATCTGCTTGTCACGCTTAAAGCATAAGATACATCCGGCCTAGTACATATCATGGCATACATGATGGACCCAATTGCTGAAGCATATGGAACATCTTTCATTTTCTCACGCTCATCATTTGTCTTAGGACATTGAGTCTTGCTTAGAGAAATTCCATGTAATACTGGCAAGGTTCCTCTCTTAGAATTTTCCATACGGAATCTTCTAATGACCTTGTCAATGTATGTACTTTGGCTTAGACCAAGTAGCCTTCTTGATCTATCTCTATAGATCTTGATGCCAAGCACATATGCGGCTTCACCCATATCTTTCATTGCGAAGCACTTTCCTAACCAAGTCTTTACAGACTGAAGTGTAGCAATGTCGTTTCCAATGAGCAATATGTCATCCACATATAAGATAAGGAATAGCACTATGCTCCCACTAATCTTCTTGTATACACAAGGTTCATCTTCGTTCTTGATGAAACCAAATTCTTTGACCGATTCATCAAAACGGAGATTCCAACTCCTAGAAGCTTGCTTCAATCCATAGATGGATCTCTGCAATTTGCATACCTTAGAATTTTGCTCAAAACCTTCTGGTTGTGTCATATACACATCCTCTTCTAGTTTTCCATTTAGGAAAGCGGTTTTGACATCCATTTGCCATATTTCATAGTCATGATATGCGGCAATGGCAAGCAGAATTCTTATAGACTTGATCATTGCTACAGGTGAAAAGGTTTCATCATAGTCAATACCATGAACTTGCCTATAACCTTTTGCTACAAGTCTAGCTTTGTAAGTATGCACCTTCCCATCCATGTCAGTCTTCTTCTTGAAGACCCATTTGCATCCTATGGTTTTTACACCTTCGGGGCGCATAAATCAAATTCCAAACTTGATTATCTTGCATGGATTGCAATTCGGATTCCATGGCTCCAAGCCACTTGTCCGAATCAGGAGAAGACATCGCCTCTTGGTAGGTTCTAGGTTCATCATTCTCAATGATTTCCACCTCATTACTATCCGTTACGAGAAATCCATATCTCTCGGGTTAGGATCGTACCCTACTAGATCTGCGAGTTACTTGTGTATCTTGAACAGATTCCACAACTCCTTGTGGTTCTTGTTCCCGTTCCACTATTGGTTCAATGTTATTTTCTGGGTCTCGAATTTCTTCAAGATTTATTTTACTCCCACTGATTTCTTTGGAGAGAAATTGTTCCTCTAGAAAGACACCAGTTCGGGCAACAAACACTTTGTTGTCCTTTCGGTTGTAAAAGTAATATCCTTTAGTTTCCTTAGGATATCCCATGAAAACACATTTATCAGAGATAAGTCTCTTGACATAAACTTCGCAACCCCAAATCCTCATGAAAGACAAACTAGGTTTCTTTCCACTCCACATCTCATATGGAGTCTTTGGAACCGATTTAGTTGGAACCTGATTTAGTGTGAAAGCAGCTGTTTCTAGAGCATAACCCCAAAAGGATATTGGAAGATCAACTTGACTCATCATTGATCGAACCATGTCTAACAAAGTCCGATTCCTCCTCTCAGACACACCATTCCATTGTGGTGTTCCGGGTGGAGTCAATTGTGAAACTATTCCACAATTCTTTAGATGATCATCAAATTCTTGGCTTAAGTATTCTCCACCACGATCTGATCGAAGTGCCTTAATACTTTTGCCAAGTTGTTTTTCTACTTCATTTTGAAATATTCTAAATATCTCAAATGCTTCACTCTTATGTTTCATTAGGTAAACATACCCAAATCTACTATAATCATCCGTGAAGGTTATGAAGTATTGAAATCCTCCCCCAGCATTGCTACTTAATGGTCCGCATACATCGGAATGTATCAACCCCAATAAGTCACTTGCCCTTTCACCTAGCTTGGTAAAAGGTGTCTTAGTCATTTTTCCAATAAGACACGACTCACAAGTATCATATGACTCGAGGTCACATGAACCCAAAAGTCCGTCCCCATGGAGTTTTGAGATACGCTTCTCATTAATATGACCAAGACGGCAATGCCACAAATAAGTATGATTTACATTATTAGGTTTAGATTTCTTATTTACATGATAGACATTATTTTCATTCTTGACATCTAAGATATAAAGGCCATTAAATGAATTAGCAATACCATAAAGCACATCATTTAAATAAATAGAAAATTTCTTATTCTCAATAAGAAACTTAAAACCTTCATTATCCAAACAAGAAATTGAAATAATATTTCTGCTTAAATCCGGAACATAATAACAATTGTTCAAAACAAGAATTAATCCGGAAGGTAAAGTGACTTCATAAGTCCCTACGGCTAATGCAGCAACTCTTGCTCCATTCCCCACGCGTAGATCTACTTCACCTTCTTTAAGCAGTCTCCTATTCTTTAGTCCCTGCACATTTAGACAAATGTGAGAACCACATCCGGTATCCAATACCCAAGAATCAGTGGTAGAAAGGAGAATATCTATCATATAGATACCTGAAGTCGACGTAGCCTTGCTGCCCTTCTTCTTCTTTTGCTATTCCAAGAAAGCTTTGCAATTACGTTTCCAATGACCAATTTCTTGACAATGGAAACAGATTGCATCCTTTTGTGAATCGGGTTTTGCCTCAGAAGCCTTGGCAACCTTTGCCTTGCTTATTTTGGGTTTGACAACTTTCTTACCCTTTCCTTTGGCACTAGCCTTCTTCCCATCATGAACCAAGAGCACGGGAGAACCTTTCTCCACAATTTTCATCTCTGCAGTTTTAAGCATCCCATGCAACTCAGAGAGATTCTTATCCATTCCATGCATGTTATAATTCATCACAAACTGATTATAACTTTTAGGCAATGAATTAAGAATGAGATCCGTGGCTAACTCCAATGGGATTGGATAGCCAAGTTTCTCAAGGTGCTCTACATAACCTTTCATTTTAAGAAAGTGAGGACTCACTTGTTGTCCTTCATTCATCTTACAAGTAGTGAATGCAACAATGGTCTTGTACCTCTCTTGCCTAGCTTGCTCTTGAAACATGGTTCTCAACTCCACGCCTATCTCATAGGCTTCCAAATGTTCCAAACTTTGTTGGAGTTTTGAACACATAGCAGCAAGCATGAGACAACTTACATCTCTAGAATCATTACGATACGATGTTTCTTGTAATTGTCTCTTTCTGCCCTAGGGGCAGTAGGCGGTGGTTCAGCAGGGAGAGGCCCATCGAGAATGTACAACTTATCTTCTTGCCTAAGAACGATTCTTATGCTACGGATCCAATCCATAAAGTTAGTACCATTCTCTTCGAGCTTATCCTTCTCAAGGATCGATCGCAACGACATTGATTGAGTGTTATTAGTCATTATCTACAAATATGCAAAATTTCCAAAATTTAATAAGTACCAATTTTTCATTAAAGAAATAAACAATGTATTTTTCCAAAAATACTCCCACTAAATTACATAACCTTCTTATACATCCAATGTATAATATAATTTAAATGGGTTAAGATCCAACTTTAATTTAATTTCAAGTCCGCTAAGGCGGATTACACAAAATCAAACTAATTAGGTAGACAACTCTTGTCAATCATATCTCATATGACTCTTAGTTCCTTTTATGAGATTCTTTAAGAAATCCAATATCAAAAAGCATGTTAAACCTCATCTCTGCCTAGGCCCAAAACTGTTTTGACGCCCAATTAAGTCTAACCATTTTAAACGCATAGTTAATGTGTCCCGCTAGGGCGTGCCCACATTATCAATCTTGCTCATACATAAATAAATTTAATGCACCTCGCTAGGGCGAATCTACATTAAAATCACTCATGTACTAACAAGTGTTTTAATCATGGCATGGCAATAAAAGACTTAAAACTTTCTTTGAAGGTTCATCACATATAGCATATAACACATTTATGAGCACATAATATAAACATGTTACACATCAAGTTTAGCCACTAAATTAATCTCCATTAATTTAAGCATAATATTTATGTGTCATTAGTTTCTCTATAATTATGAGGATGAGACTATTTGAACTTTGGCTATCATCTCCAAATCAAGACAACAAGAAGTGCGACCGAAACTAAGCCATATGGCATCCACAATTCCGCACTAATTCAAGAAACCAAGAAAGTAGTCCATGTGGCCGAAACTAAGCAATAGATGGTCTCGATGAACGTAGGCCAATTGCATTCGCAATTCCACATGGATCTCCAATCTTTGAATCAAGAACTTTATTTCTTAATTTTAGCAATTATGAACTCTTCATAATTCTAACTTCGTTTTATCTTGGAAACTTCGATTGCGATCAAGTTTGGGAAACACAATCTCGATGAACGTAGATTAGCCATCCAAACCTTGAACCAATCTTAGACTCACAAGACTAAAACAAATAGGAAATTTAAACCCAAGATCCACACCCAAGACCCAAGCCCTACCCCGCGCCAAACCCTAGGTCCGGCCGGGTCAAGGTATGGGTCCGGTCGGACCCTTCCGATAATCAAAATTTTAAAGTTCCAAAATTTGTCTCAAAATTGTTTTTCCCGATTCAATAAGGATTTGGTGTTCTTGGTGATCCAATCACCATGATCAACAAAACCTTGAATAAACAATTTATTCTTGAATCCCTAGAATATCAAAACTTTGATCCAATCAAATTGATAATCCAAACAATTTTAAATCCACCATAATTTTTATTGCGATTGAATAGTGCGATTAAAGTTTCTAAAACAATAAACCACATAAAATCATATAACACATAAACATCACGTAATCCAATATTCATATCATGCTAGGCACATAAACAATTTATATACACACAACATGATCTTAGTATTGAAATAATCAACATGAACGTGACTCTGATACCACTGTTGAGTTTCGTTGTAACATGCGCAGCGGAATAAAGCATTTAAAATTTTAATGAAACCCAAAGCCATAGATCCATTCATGTGGTTAAGTCAAATACATATAAGATGAATATCAGAAAAAACTAACCCTTGATGATTTTGATTTCTAGCTTTTGAATTTGGTGGAGATTTTGAAACTTGATCAAGAACGCGAACCTTGAAGATGATGAGCTTCACCCTCTAGCGGTATCCACACCACGAACGAATATCAAGCAACTTCTTGATCTTGGTTGCTAGACCAAATTGTGAAACACACTTTCACAATTGCAAGAACTATATGGAATTATGAATATTCTTGTTCTTCACTTTTGAGATCTTAGAACAAGAAAAATAACCTCTCAAAACCTTATGGAGGCACTCACAATAATCTGTCTAATGGCTGCTGAAAGGATCTTTAAATAGGTCCCAATCCTTAACCCTTAAGGACTTAGGAATCCTAAATCCCGTCACCAAATTAGGCAACAAAGAATTCTGGCCGACTTGACTGGCACGGTCGTGCCCTATAATCTGGCACGGTCGTGCCATCAGGTCCGCGTGATTTCCCCAGTCGACCAATTTCGGCACGGTCGTGCTTGACTTCTTGGCACGGTCGTGCCAAACATGTCGACAGATTTGCCTTGGTTTGGATTTATGGCACGGCCGTGCCATTTTAAGGCGCACGACCGTGCCAGAGCCAAAACCTGACATTTTTCCATAATTCCAATTTAGTCCTTTATGATTCGTTCTATTTGTGTGCGACCTCTAGGATTACACTAAGTTGGCAATGGGCTCAAACATGAACCCATAAGATATGATTAGGTTCTAGCAAACCGTCATACCTATCCAAATAGTGTAACTAGATACAATTTTGCATTCCTTTAGAATATGTCACAATCCCATTGTCCACGATGTCATTGAACACAAGTCATGGTCAAATGGTCAACTTGCTTTGTTCAATACTTTCTCGATTCCGAATATGTTGATAATTCAAATGCTATTGATCCAATCAATCCATTTGAGTCCGGCCGAACATTTCATCAACATCATTCCTTCGAGGGGCCCAAGCATGACATCTCTCCGTGGAGGGACAAATCCATTTAGCTTATTATTCTTCCCCACGTGAATCCGATTATGCCAATCATACACTTTATAACTACCGTGTTAAGGTAGCGTTTGAATATGTCAAACACAATGTTCATCAAGTGAAAGACTATAATAACTTTATGTCTAAGGATTCAAATGACATAACTAATATGAGATATATGTACGACATAGACCATGACATAAATCTCATACGGCGGGTCATGTCCAGTATCTTGTTCCAAACAAGTACCCATAAATCTAACATGATCATCCCATGATCATTTAGCCTTTATACTAGTGCTTAACAAGTACTAGGGACGGAGATTATTATCAGTAAACATGAACAACAATAATAATCAAAACATCTCTTTATTGATATGAAATAATTGATAACAATTACAACGTTTATTAAACGTGCATAGGGCACCACTACCAACAAAGGAGGCATGTAGATGAAGGAAGGGGGAGAAAGAGACGAAGAAATTTGCGTCAATTCTTTTGTCATCGTTTGAATCGCTGGTAAGACAATTTGATGAAATTGATTACTGTAATAATAAAAATAGTTATTTGGCCCTCCTTAAATTACTTGTCTTTCACTAGCTTTCTCATATCTAAAATTTAAAAGGGTGTTGTTATACACATCCATACAATTATTGAGTATACCAGTAACTATAAATTCACCTCAAATACATACATTTAATCTATATAACCATCACTTTTCCCCAGTTACCCTATCTTTTGAACTCTAAAACACGCACCAACTCCCACACCTTCATCTTCCTACAAATTCATCATCTCCCCCTCTCCACCCTACACATCTTCATCCATTTTATCCGGACAAAATCTTTTTTTGCATAGGAAGAAAATGGACGTGGAAGTAATAAAGATGGGGAAGGTGCTGCAAGAGACAAGTGGTTTTAGGGTTAGGGTTAGAGTTAGGTTAATTTGGACAATTTTTTTGAATGACATCTTTGAAAGAAGTCATATTATAGGTTTAATTTTATAAGTGTGTATAACAACACCCATTTCGAAGTTCTTGGCCGAAAGAAATGGTGGAAGACTTGAAAAATGTTGAAAGGAACTATTATAGTTAGGGTTTAAAATGGGAAAGATAAATGATGAGGGTATTTTGGGATACACCAAAATTTTACGGGTGTACAAAGGTTGGGAATGAGGGGTTTGGGGAACAACTATTTTTGGAGTGTACTTAAAAACGTGGGGGTGGAAGAAGGGGTGGGCTGTTTGGGGGAAACAACTATTTCGGCGTGTACTTAACAACGTGGGTGGGGGTGTACTATCGATTCTGAATTTCTAGTTTAAGTACTCCATCTGTCCCACCCGGAATAAGATTTTAGTATGTAATTTAAATAAGAAATAATTATTCTAATATAAATTTAAAAATTGTTATTTAGAATATTATTAATTGTGATATAATAATAATTTTTAAATTTTTATTTGAATTATTATATTATCTTTAAAAAAAAGATTTGATCAAAGTAAAATCAAGTTTACCAAAATCCTATTTCGAGCTGGACTTTGGAGGAGAGGAGGAGGAGGAGTATTCACATCCACGCGAAAACCCGACCAACCACAAGCCCAACCTGACCAAAATCCGATCTCGTCACTCACAAATCTCTTATAAATCCTAGAATTTTCTGTTTGCTGTTCTTGATTTCACCCCCATTCAACTGCTTAGAACAAGTCCTAGGTTAAGCTTTCTACTGTGTCTGCACACAAGGTGCTCGAGAAAATGTCTCAAAACGGCGGCGGTGGAGGCGGCAGCAAATTGACCCCGAATCTGGATCAAAACAGCACCAAACTCCTCAATTTAACTGTTCTGCAACGCATTGATCCTTTTATTGAAGAGATTCTGATCACTGCTGCTCATGTCACTTTCTATGAGTTCAACATCGACCTCTCCCAATGGGTCTCTTAAGATCTCTTCACCTTTCTCTGTCTCTGTACTTGTCTATGTATTTGTATGTATGATCTGATTGATTTTCTTGTTGTGATTGGCTTGCAGAGTCGCAAAGATGTGGAAGGATCTTTCTTTGTTGTTAAGAGGTACCAATCCTGCACTTTTAGTTTTTAGGGTTTCCTTTAATCCAAACCTTTTCGTTGTTTTTTATTTTTTTGAGTTGGGCATGACCTTTAATGGGCCATTCGCTTCTGTTCTGTTTGTCTGCTACTGGGTGAGTGATTAGTAATGAATCACCCACAGTAATGTTACTTGACTCCACCATGTAGCTGTTTATAGAAACGGGAACTCGTAAGAATACCTGTAAAGAAACTTACTTTTAGTAGGAATAACAAGAACTGATGATGCAAGGTTAAGCATCTTGAGTACCTTTGTAGAGTTTTATGCATGGGTTTAGCCTGAACTAGGAAACAGCTTTTGCTTACAAGTTGTGCCAAAGGCGAAGATGATGTGTGCATCCTGCCTATTAAATAATGCTTTTAGCCATTTGGTGTAAGCTGATATAAAGTGACCAGATTGTTCCTTGCATAACCCTGGATTGTGCATCTTTTTGATTGATACTTTGTGATTTTTTTTTCCTTCTAGGAATACTCAACCCCGTTTCCAGTTTATTGTTATGAACCGGAGAAACACAGGTTAGTACGTTATTGATATCTTTTTTATTTCGTGTCATAATCATGTACTCCCTCCGTCCCAAATCAGCTTTCACCCTTTTTGAAAAGCACGGGAATTAATAAAATGTGTAAGAAAAGTGGGTGGTGTGAGAGGGAATGAGAGAGAAAGTGGGGTAGAGAATATTAAATTGATAGTTGTTGTGAGTGGAGAGGAGAGAGAAGTAGTGGGAATCTTTTCCATTTTGGGAAAGTGGGACTTACCAATGGGACACCCAAAAGGGAAATATGTGCAAGGTGTTTTGGGACGGAGGGAGTAGATCTTAGGTAGTTTCGACTAGTGAGCCTTTGGTAAAATAAGAATGAATATCTGTTTATTTCCAAGGCTCCCAGCCCCCCCCCCCCCCTCTCTCTAGCTAATTTTCCCCCAGCTCTTCTATATCTCTGTAGTATCTCTTAAGATGGTCACCCTTTAGCATTTGTGTCGTAAATATTAAAAGAATGCTGCGATGCAAAATATCCCCATAATCCATCATACAAACATGGGAGATTAAGAATGAGGGGAGTATAATGCACAAGCAAGACATCATATATACAACCGGAAATAAAGGAATGTACATTTATTAATTATAGAGTTGTGTTACATGGCTTCATGCTCTTGCTAAGTAGCGGTTATGAAATATTAAAGATTAGGACGATAATAGGGATTAAGAAGACAAAATAATTGGTAGAAGAGGGTATCATAGGGTAAGAAAAACATTGCTATTGAAGCTTCTTATAGAAGGGAAGGAATAAGGTTCAATCATTCAAGGGGAAGTGCTTGGGCCTTTTTTTTGCGTGTGCTCGCACACTCGCTGTAGGTTTGGCAGGGGGATGCTTGGAGTTGGCTTTGGGGCTATGTTGCATGTACGCTTATGTATCAGTGCATGTGCTGACACAACTCCACATGGGTTTGGTTGTCAGTGTGGTAGTCTCACACTAGTTAATGTGGGCAGATCCAACCCTCGATCTGCACAGTGCACACATATCCTATCCTTGTAGCTGAATCCAAGTAAAGTTTTCTTTAGGGGTGTGAAGGATGACAATTTATAATCGTCATTGGTTTGAAAGAGAATTACCCCCCCCCCCCCCCTGTATGATGTATATGGAGCTAAACCATCAAAAGAAGAGTGGAACTCCAATAGAGTTTCATTGGTTAAATAATGATACTCGTAAAAATAAAAATTAGAAAATTGAGATGTGTTTGGAAGTTCATTCTCGACACTGGAGTAGAAGAATTGTGCCTTCTGGGAGAAAATGTTTTATGAACCAATTGGGATTCTACTGAACCTAAAGAGACGAAATAACAAATCACCCAAATAAAAATAGGTGGTCCTGAGTCCTGACCCATTTGATCATATGACGATATTTGCCACGGCGATTTTCGTTTTCAATAGAGATGTAATAAGAATAATTTGACATCCCTACTTTTGATTTGTTTAGTAATTCATGTTTTTGTACTCGGCAAGAATTTGTCAATATTTCCTATTCAAGCGCCTTGTTTTTAGATGTTTTATGGGAATAAAATGCTACTATTAGTCATAAGTAACGAAAGAACCATGAACCTAGGCACTAATATAAATTAGACTGAGAATAAAAAATTGATATTTTCAACATTTTGGTTTCGTGTATATCTTCTCTGGTTGGCTCTTGTTAGCGACTGCACCAAATTTAAGGTGGTGGTTACGTCTAATTTTTGTGGCAGCATATTGTATTAGCTAATTTTAGGAAAAGTTTGGGGCTGATGCTAGGCTTTTTCATTCTTGAATTGACATATAGAGTAGTTAGATGGGTTCAGGATAATGTTGAATGACTGCACTTATCTTGGTTATTCTAATTTAAACATTTTATATGAATGTGCATCTTTTTCATGTTTCTTGATGATGAAATATATAACGTTTCATCCAACAATGATGTTAGGTTATTTATGCTGAAAGGTTGATTTTCTGGTATGACAGATAATTTGGTGGAGAATCTTTTGGGGGATTTTGAGTATGAAATTCAAGTTCCATATCTGTTATATCGAAATGCATCCCAAGAAGTAAATGGCATATGGTTCTATAATGCACGTGAATGTGAAGAGGTTGCCAATCTCTTCAGCAGGTATTACTATTATCCTATTATGTGGCTGACTGGCTTGTGATGTTCATTCTTTTCCATGTTAGTTTGTACAGACGTAAATTTTCATGGCTATACATTGTCCTTGATCGGAGAAAAAGAGAATACAAACATGTGAAAATAAAACTAGAGAGCAAAGATATTGAGAGGGAGAACAAAATTGCATTAGAAAAGAGGAACTAAACTAATTAAAATCCGCTTTCCAGGCTAGATGATAATTTTTTTCCCACTAATTTTTGGCAAAATGAGCCTTGCTGACATTCACCATTAAATAACACATGTTAATACGAATTTAACATGAACAGAGTACACTTTTAAAAAAATGGTAAAAAATTAATTTCATTTCAAAGAAATACTCCCTTCCAAAAAACAAACCACTACTTAATTTTCCAGTGTCTTTCATCTTCATTTGCTACTTATTTTACTCTACAAGAGATTTTGATTACTAATGAATTTATTACTGGGATAATTACGTCTATGGTGGTACCAGGATTCTTAATGCATACTCGAAGGTGCCTTCAAAGCCCAAAGTATCTTCAGCAAAAAGGTAAAGCTTTGCTCATAATTATCAATGCAGTTCGGCCTATATGTTTTGAATTTAGATAGTTTTCCAGTTGTCTTTGCTGTATTGTCCTTATGTCCCAATGCCCAAGCAGTTCCAAGTACAAGTAGCCCAAATCTTTAGGCGTTTTGGAGGTATTTTTGTGTTTTTCAGATTCTAGCTCAGTGGTTATTGATGCTCTTGGCCCTTGTCTACCTCCATTCCATTCTTATCCACATCCCTCAGTGTAGAGCTTGATGAATGACCACGTAATCATTTCTGTGTGCTTCTAATCACATAATATACTGTACTCTGGTGTAGTGACTTTGAAGAACTTGAAGCAGTCCCTAGTATGGCGATAATGGATGGCCCTCTGGAGCCATCACTGACAACCACCTCCAATGTCCCTGATGTTTCAGATGATCTCTCTTTTGTGAATTTTTTCAGTGTAAGTAAGCTTCCTTAAGAATGTGGTTTTACATAATCTCTTGTTATTATTTAATACAATGCTTGATGCTAGTTGAGGTTTGTGATTAAGATTGTTTAAAGAAAGTTACTTACAAGCTAATCATGTGTGGCCATGCTTAAGTTTTGATGTTTTACAATCATCAATTCATCGTCTTGTTTGCGACTTCTGTTGTATCTACTTGCTTTCTGATCTCTTAATTTCGAGATTAAGAGATTAAGAATTTAAGAGAGCGGAAGGAAAATGAGTTTTGCCTTTTAACTGAATCCTTTTACCATGAGTATTGTTGTTACTTACTCTCACTCTTCAGTCTGCAAGTTAACATGAATATGAAAGAATTTGCCAAAGCAATATCTGAAAGACCAAGGATACAGTAAAGAACCAAACTCAGGCACAATGGAACCCAATTGAACAGTTTGATATTGGACACAAAAATAGTTTAAGTGCAGTTAGGAAGTACGAGTAAGGGCAAAGAGATTCATGTATTAGATCTTAGCTCAAAGCAGAGGTAACACGTTCCTATGATATAAGTTATTAAACTTTCTTAGTGATGCTCACCTACCAAAAGCATACAGCTGATCTAACCAGTATCAACAGACACACCTCCAATTCTTGAACAGAGCACTGTTCTTATTTTGAAAGTAGTTGGGGAAAAGGAAAATAAAAAAGCAGGCTATCCCTGTATGTCAAAGAGATGGCATTTGTATTGGCTCTTCTTTTTCATCTTGTTTCTCATCCAAAAAACAAATTGAGAATGGTTTGGAATACAAAAGCTTGATTACTGGCTTTATTAACAATTGTATGAGCATAAGATGAAAACTGATATGGAAAGCAAGGAAGAAATAAGGATGTCAAATACTATCATCGTTTTCTTCTAAAATCCTTGAGGGAATATATATTCACGTGACTATCAGTATTATGTGCACCTCCTCTCCCCCTCAATGCATTTGCTCTGTTTTAGATATTTGCAATATATTATTTGCGCATTGATTTCTTAATTTTCTCTGGTATTAATGACTAGAGCGATTGATTAGTTATGATTTTCTTTGCAAAATATGAATTTTGACTTCCACTTGTACACTGCAGACTGCAATGACTGTAAATCCTTCAAATGTTCCAAATACGGTACAACCATACCAGTCTGCTTCAGCAATACCTCTTCCTTCTCGTTCAGCCAGTCCTGTCCCCCCAGCTATATCAGCACCCATCCAACCCCCAACTCCTCTTTCATCATCTACGCCAATGATGCCTCTTCGTGATCCACATGAATCCAGCAATAGCAACCGGTCGACTAATCTTGTAACACCAGCAACCTTTTTTGGCCCTCCATCTTCTACACTAATTTTACCAGCTGTATCTTCATCTACTCCTACTGCTCCTCCACTTCATCCTCATGGGAATATACCACGCCCATATGGTGCTCCATTGCTTCAGCCATTTCCACCACCAACCCCTCCTCCATCTCTTACTCCAAGTCCTACTCCTGCTCCGAATTTCGGTTCTGCTATCAGCAGAGAAAAAGTACGTGAAGCACTCCTGGCACTTGTTCAGGTATGTGCTTTAGACAACAATGATTTTATTTAACCAATCAGATGTATCTGTTGTGCGTTATCATGGTAAGTCACGAAGCTATGGCAATGAATTGCATTTTTGTGATATTTGTTGTCACCGAAACTGAGCAATTTGCCATTCATAGTACCAAGTAATTAAAATGGCTCATGATTCTTTTTATGCCTTTTAGTTTTGTTGAGAGCAATTTGAAGTAGACTTACTTTTCTTGCTTTTTCCCTTCCATATTAATTTTCCTTTTCTCTAGGATTGCTCGTGTTTTTGATGATAGGACTTCTACTTTGTCCATTTATTGCTCTACCTTGCTCGTTTGTGTCTTACTATGAGAACCCTTTGAAAGTGATTGCTTGGGACAGATGGAGGGCTATGAATCTCCTTGCCTGACAAGAATAGAAGCTACTAACACCATCCCAAAATGAATGTCCATATTTCTGCTTTGAGTGATATTTAAGGAAGTTTGGAGTTTAGCCTTTTTAGTAGCACAAGTACATAAGAACCGAAGTTAACTAATAGTTACAGAACATTAGATACTTGGTGGAGGTGTGA
This sequence comes from Campanula takesimana, assembly GCA_026119855.1. NCBI lineage: Eukaryota > Viridiplantae > Streptophyta > Magnoliopsida > Asterales > Campanulaceae > Campanula > Campanula takesimana. The sequence goes on along the minus strand of JAOWBW010000193.1, from coordinate 666,995 downwards.
TATATAAGAGGATTGTGTGAAAATTTTGGCCTGGGTTTGTTTTTGTCCACTGTACTTTGAGGGTACTTTCACTTTAAAAATTGTACTTTTTATTAACAGAAAACATCCCTGTCCCAAATTCCAGATTAGAGCATGGATTGGGCAAAATTAGGGCTCGGTGTTGGTATCAGGATGATAGGTTTTCCAAATGTAAAATGGTGAAAACGAAAGTCAGGTGAAAGTACAATGGATAGTTTTATCATTTTGGGATGGAGGGAGTAGCGTACATTTTCTTTGAGTTTTGACTTTTATCCCATGGAGTAATGAGAAACAACTGACACCATGTCGACTGCAAACATTGTTGGAATGGTGTGTATGCTCAAAACAATCAAGGGTTCTGATGGTAACATTAGGGTTTGTTTTCATTTAACTCATTTGAAGCACAGCTTCCTTAATTTATGATGTCCGTGGTTAACCAAACGCATAGTCTCTGTTGGCAATGCTGAACTTCAAGAGCCGTCCGTGAAACACCTTTGTTTCTATTACCAATTTTTCAATTAGTAAACATGAAAAAAAAAAAAATGTAGTACTTCAAACTTCCCGCTGATTTGGTGGATAGTTTAGTTGAGATAGTTGTTGCAACAGCCTAAATAAAGTGCCTTATCACCTTCAAGTTTCTATTTTTGGCGCTTACTTATTTGGGTTGGTGCGTTAGGAAACAAGTTTTTCTGTTTGTATTCACAAAAACTATTGTGCTTGCCTGTATCTTATCTTACTGTACACTGGTGTTTGAAATGACAGGACAATCAGTTTATTGACATGTTTCATCGGGCTCTCACGAATGCGCATCATCAGCCCTGATTAAGATTCTGATAACTTTCAATGCTCTCCCAGTTTCATTTCTCAGTTGGTGTCTCACATGGCTAAAATGAGCGGAGGGACGAAAAAGAGGGAGGTGCTGTGTTTAGTGTGGAGAATTTTAATGGTTATAAAAAGATTGTGTAGGGGGACTTAAATTGTATAGAATAATAATAATATTATAATTATTTGAGTTGTAGGAGTGGGATGTTTTTTTTTATAGATGAAATGGTTTTGATCAGTTTGTGTTAATGATGCAAATGGGGATTTAACGCATTTTATTTTATACATTGGTTTTGATTGTTGTCTTGATTGTGTAGTCTACAGGTATATTGCAGGAGTAAGGAGTTAAGAAAATTGTACAAAATGAAATTATTTACTGATTACATTTTTGCAAGATACTCTTCCAGTTAAGAGTTCGCGCTTGAAAGTCTGCCTTTTATATTTTGTACATTTATGAGTCAAAACTATTTATATTTGTACATTTACATATACAAACGAAACGTGTAATTCTACGTTTGATAGATGTGTTTTTACACATAAGTTTCCAGGGTTATTTATTGCTTGATTCTCGATTTAATTAGTGTTCTAATGGCTTTTGTGTAGTGTGAAATGAATATTGGGATAATAGGTAATTTTGGATGGTTTTTGGACACAAAGGAATGCAAAGGAGACTACTTGGTTTCGAGCATCAAAAGAAGTTTTTTTTTTTTTTTTTTTTGAAACGTAACAGGGACCTGTGCGGCCGCACACTCCCACTATGGGCAACCGCATAGGAAGGAGCCATAGGAATTGACGAGTGATCTCTTGAACTACGTGATGCCTAACTTTTTGAGAAATATAATTCAGTCAATTCAACTGCTTGGTTTAAAAATTGCAGATTCAAATATTCTTAGGGTTTTTAATTGGTTCTTCGAATATTACGCAGACTTTGCAGAAAGTGAAATATTTGGAGAACACTGAATTGTAGGACGTGTGAACGCCCAATTTTATTTCAGTGAATGAATCCCCAACTGTGATTGATGATTTTATTAGCTAAGTATATTAATGAAATACATGTGAACCCAATCTGTAGGGTTTCCCTCTCACTGCTTCAATTTCGGTAATCCCATTCTCATTCTCTTTGCTTGTAATTTTTTGTTTAGTTTTAATTGTTTTCTTAGTTATAATCCACTTATTTATTTTATTGTTACTGCTGAAAATCAAACTGTGATACACAAGTCTCTATGGATCGACACTCGCATTGCGCGTTACGACCACGGTAACTAGTGCGCTTGCTAGGTATTTTATTACAAGTGGAGTTTTCTCTTATCAATGTCCCAGAAGTTCTTCTCAGTTAGGCTTAAAAAGTGCATAAATATAACATGACTAGTGAAATAAATGTTTATATTCTTAAAAAGTTTGACTAGCCATTAAATCATTTTGAGACGGAATAATAATTTTCCAACAATATGCCATGGAACTACTACATATAATACTCCTTTTGTAGCCTTTGTTGCATAAAGATTGTTCAACCTTGAATGGTCTAACTTTAACCATAATTATATGAAAATTTATTATCTATATACAATTTTAAAATTTATTAATAATTCACCATTAAAAATACTATCAATAATACCATTATTGTTTTCATAAAATTATAATTGACTTAACTATGAAATTATGAAAGTCAAATTGCAACTATCTTTCGTTGAAATCGTAGACTTTAAATATAGAACATCCTTAAAATGGGACGAAGTGAGTTTACTATGTTTAAATGTTTAAATCCCATGTCTCATATTTTATTTTGTATTTTATTTTATTTGTGTACCATAAAGTAAACCAACTGTTTATAATAATCATGACATCCCTAACAACTCTCAGTCGTAAGATGATTAGTGGTGCACAAGCATTGAATAAAAGGTGATATACTTCAGGATGAAATGTGACCCTCATAGAGATTGCTATGCGCCAATCTCACGAACTCACAAAATTCTTTCAGGGGAATTTCTGATCAAGAACTCAAAAACCAAAATCAACTATTTCAAGGAAAGTTTAAATTTCGTCCGTTATTGCTGTATAACACAACCCACTCATGCTTTAATAATAATAATAATTATTTTTTTTTAAAAAAAAAAAAAAAAAAAAACTACTCATAAAGAAGATTTTACAACATTCTGTTCATTTTCATTGCTTGCAACAGTACAGGAAAAGGGTTGCAATCAACAAATAAGAGAATCAAATCCAGGATGAAACATGTCAAAAATAGATTAGGAAGCCTGATAAACAATTATTCCAACAATACCCCTCTCGTGAAGTTATATTCTCTAACACTTCTCATCTTGCTCGAGAATTGTCAACCTACACGGTTATTCTTCTATAGATGGGTCGGGAACAGGCGTGTTACATTGATTACAAAAAAATCTGGGCAAAAGTCAAAATCTGCTAGCAAGATAGATTACACTACAAGTACTCTCTATGACAAATATTAAATGAGCACCTCTATCGAATGAGTAAATTAAATAAAAGAAGAAACCTTCATCGAACCAGTCTAGAATGGATTTCCAATCTTGAAGCTGCAAAAGACGGTGTCACTGTGCCAAAACTGAACGGACACTTGTCGATATATGGTTTCTTTCAACCTCATCATCAAGCTGTCTTCACCTTACGTGTGGTAGGCTTACGAAAGAGACTAATAAGATCATCAACACCCTGTTGAGCATTGTCATCAATTAGCACATACAAGCTGATAATAATAATAATAATAATACATTCCCTACATCCCTAAATGAATTTCCATTTTTTATTAAAAAAATATGTCCCTTTATAGTGCCCCCTTTTCAATGAAGTTACTAAATCCACCCTTACCAATTATTGTGTATACATTTGCAATCTCATATCGTAATGAGATTAAGGGAATTAATGTCTATATGCTACTGAAAGTGCTTAAAACTCAATTTTTTATTTTTTATTTTCAAATTTCAAATGAAGTAAAAAATGGACAATCATTTAGGAATGGAGGGAGTGTCGAGTAATATTCAAGTCATTGCCAACAAGGAAACAAATACAAAGAGTTCAAGAATTCATACCCTTGTTGTAATAACTAAAAAACAGAAAAGAGTAATCAAGTATGATCCCAAGAGTAGTAGTAACAGCAAGTCAAAAGTCACGCTGGCAACCTGAAACAATACATCAACAGTGTTAATGATCCTCCCATTGTCAATATGCACAGTTCTCTCTCTCTCTCTCTCTATATATATATATATATATATATATATATATATATATATATATATACTCCCTCCGTCCCACTAGAAGTGAGACTTCTTTCCTTTTTGGGCCGTCCCACTTAAAGTGAGACTACCCAAAATGGAAATGTTTTAATATACTTATATTCATCATTCCCCACTATTTAACCCCACTCATTCTCTCTCTTCATTTTCCACCACTCATTTTATTCAACCAACACCACTATTTACCCCACTCATTCTCTCTCTTCATTTTCTACCACATATATATCACTTTATCTTAAATATCGTGCCCACTCCTCTAGTCTCACTCTCAATGGGACGGAGGGAGTATATATATATATATATATATATATATATATAAACACCGTATGCAGTTTTTAACATTTAACTGTGTTGACTTTGTTACTAATTCACTCCCATGGGCCATGGGAACAGGAGAATTGAGAATGCAATAAACTCAGATTTGTAATCAGAAAATTGCAGGCAAACACAGGGATTGCGTGTGGAAAAGAAAAAGAGGAGCATATCTTTAATTAACAATAATCTTGTAGTGATAGTCGTAGGTCTGAATGCTTTTCCAGATGCATTCTTAAAAAACACAATTCAATATTTTGTCACAATTAGTTGTTCAGCAGCATAAACGCTCATCTACATTTCAATTCTATTACTAACACTGCAAGATTACTGTTAGCTCATACTCAGCTATAACCATTTTAGTTAGGGTTCATAGCATTATAGGATCCACGCATTCTGTGAGTTAGCATTTCACCCCTGATTTCAATATTGGCATTTAGGCGGTCCAATTTCCAATATTGCATAATAGGAGGTCCTATTTTGTGACACAAGTTAAGAGTTGCAGAGTTGCGTTGGTCACTATAAGTTTAATCTTGATGCCTGAGGTGGTCTAATGTAATTTATTGTTTAGTAAAGAGCTAGGAAGAGTTGACACAACATTTTCATCACTTAGCCACTTCAGAACTCCATAACCCCCAAACCATAGTTACCAGGAACGTAGGACGGGTACGAGGAACGTAATTTAGTAAATTATTGGTAGGCTGGGGTAGGATCAGTTGGTACGCAAGTTGGGAATGCGGTACACTTTTTATTGGAAACGCAACACTAGGTTGAATACACACACACACACACATATATTCCCAACAACTCAAAGCCATCGTGTCTTTTCCCATGAAGTTCAGTTCTCGACCTCTTCCCAACAATAAGTCAAAAGCCATCCGAATTTGGATTGACCTCTTCCCAGGGACGACTCAAAGCTGTAATCTCCCTCTTCGTCGTGAAGAGCAAGCCAAGGTCATTTTCTACATTGCTGGCCTTTTATTTTCCGGCACGATGGTTTGAGCGCTTTGCGTCGAGTTCCCTTGTGAATGGGATGTTGACTTTTAAGCACTTTCAGTGCATTACGTACATACCCCTAATAAATAAGGGAGAGGGTCTACGCTAACGCAAGTGCAATTAGACAACACACTTCCTCCGTCCCAAAACGAATTTCCAGTTTTATTATTACAGGAATAAAAATGGACATTCATTTGGGACGACGGGAGTAGCTTATTAGACGACTTTAGTAACTTCAGTGGAAAATGGTCACTCATCGAGAGATATTAATTTGAGATCCGCAAATTGTTCCTTCTCTTTTCCCAAAATAAGCCATTCCGATACTAACCTTTGCCCTAAGCACAATTCTCGTGTGCGCTCATTTGTATTTGCGGCATCGGAGAGGTATATGGATTTGAAGGACTTACCAATGGAGTGTGTTGCTACCAGGATTTGACTTTTCTGGGTATTTTTCCCTCAACAAGGTAAATGACATACTTTATCTCAAACAAAAAAAAAAATCCTCTTGGACCAAATGCACCATACTGTGCTACTACACTGCCACAAAAAATGAGCATCCTTTCAGTCTCGGAGACCCACATGTCAAATCAATAGAAAACACTCAGCCAAGTAGAGGAGTCACCCATCCCTCATAAGGGCAATGCAGAAACACATGATCGTACGTCTCACACCTTAAGTTATACTCCCTCTGTCCCGGAAAGTTAGTCCTATTTTGACTTTTTATGGTCCACATAAATGAGCATTGACTCTACATTTGTGTCGATCTAATCATGCTAGTGAAATTCTAAAAACTATGATTGATAAATCGTTAAGTGATTTATTATTAACAATTTTTAGAATTTCATTGGAATCATTAGATTGACACCAATGTAGGGTCAAAGTTCATTTATGTTGACCATAAAAAGTCAAAATGGGACTAGCTTTCCGGGACAGAGGGAGTAATATCCAATCTTCAGGGCGTATATATGTTCATTTCGAGTGCATTTTTGGGTTACCGTGCATCATGCTTAAAGCCCATCTCATAAACTATCATTATCAAATTTATGGGTTAATCTACTCACATAAAACTAGATTTTATTTTATTTTATTTTATTATCTTCTAGTGGGGGCATTTATACTGTCTCATGGATGCACTTATTGTTACAGCTGTTCTTATTCACAGAATAACCATCATAACATTGAAATCCAGTCACACGAATCAAATGTGAATATCTGTCACCAAGATCAAAAATGGTTAAATGATAAAATTTCAGAAACAAGATGTGCCCGTAAGCTATTTCCATACTTTAAATGTCAGTAGACCATAAGTGTCAACAATGGAATTATAAACATAAGGAGAGATAAGTCATATTAGTAGAGAAAGCAAATGCGGAGAAAGGCTTATAACATCACCTGATAAATGTGTAGTCTTGTACTTGTTGAATCATAGAAAGTGAACATACCATCAAGAACATCATGTTGCACCTTCACCTCTACAACATGATCAGCTAATTCCTGCAACTCAAAAGAATATATATATTAGTCAAATTTATGAAGTTACATAATGGCTTCCGCAATTTGAGTTGGTACAATGAGACCTTGCTCCTTGTGATAGGCCATCTAACGTACATAATTTGAGGCATTAGATCTCCACTTCTGAATGGAAATAATACAAAAATTAACGCACTCCCAGCAATATTCATTAAAACTCTACTAAAATTTATAAATTTGGGATATCCTAAGTATTTGGTTACTACTCTTTACGAGTTTGTGCTCCTTGTGATAGACCATCTCGCATAGGGCTGTAAACGAGCCGTGTCGAGCTCGAGCTTTTATCGAGATCGAGCCCACTTGTTTGTTCGAGCTCGAGTCGAATCGAGCTCGCGAACAACTCGAGTCGATATCAAATTCGAGTTTTAACGAGCCGAGCTCGAGCTTAGGCTTTTTTTTAAAGAAAAATATGTTCTTAACGAGCTTATCGAGCCGAGTTTGAGCCGTTTAAAAACAAAAATTTAAGTTTAATGAGCTTATCGAGCCGAACTCGAGCATTTAACGAGCTAAACGAGTCGAACACGGTCGGCTCGATAACAAAACGAGCTTGACAATCGACTCGAGCTCACTCGAGCTCGAGCTTTCACGAGCCGAGCTCGAGCCAGCTTGGTTCGTATAACAGCTTGGTGCTCAAATGGTTATTCAAGATCACAAGAATACAAGTTGAGTTTCCTCCGCTCACATCGTTTGAAAATACCCAACAGCGAACCAACCATGATTGGAAGATTAAAAATCCAACTTCCATTGGTTCATTAGGAAGTCCAAAGCCAATTAGCCCAGCCGAAGCAACTCTCAATTGGCAAAGTGAAAATGCAGTTGCTCAGAATAACGCTTTAAAGCACATTATCTCTCAGCAAAACAGATTTGCGAAATCCCATGAAACTCTTTCCTCAAGAGCCAGATCCTTGGAAGCTATGATTGGTGAAATTCGACACAAAATTCAAAATTTGCACCAAGAACTGTTGCAAATCATTCGTACCGAAGGGATTGAATCTCCCTTTCCGAATTTGACAAGACATATCTACCTTTATCACGATTTCAACAAAATTCCTGAAAATTGTACAAAATATTTCCACATTGAGATATTGCAAGAGTTTTGCTTTCTACACTAGTACACTTTAGTATAAGAGTCCAAACCTGAAGGGCTTTCAAAATCCATACTAGTGAAGCCACTATTCTAAGGAAATATAAGTCACTTCTTAAATAGGGACATACTCTTAAAAAATGATGCCACTTTTCAGAACAAATAAGATAAGAACCACTAAAGCAGTTAACAGAGTGCAGAAGTCAAATGTACCAAACAGACAAAATTATACTCCCTCCGTCCCAAACTTATGGTTACTAATATTGAATGCACAGAGATTAAGAAAAAAGTAGGTGTTGTGAGTGGGAAGGAGAGAGAAAATGAGATAGTGGATAGTTGTTGTGAGTAGGGAGGAGAGAGAAAAGTGAACAATTTGAGTAACTAACCATAGGTATGGTACGCCCAAAACGGAAATAAGTAACCATACGTTAGGGAGGGAGGGAGTAATAGATAAGAGCAGTTGTACCTTTTTCAGTGCCACGAGGAAAGCATCATTCTTTGAAAGGAAAGGTGCCACCCGAGGTGTTACCGACAAAAGGTCCAGCCAAGACTGTATGTAAGATGGACTGACAGCTAAACTGCTATTATCCGCAAATATATCAATGTTCTTTCCCTGCTGACCATATATATGCCTCTGCATAGGATAGGAGCAGTATTCATTAGAAATTACAAAGTGATCAGGTACAACCAGCGGCAGTGTCTTGTTTTATTTAGCAAGTCTTATTGTTCACAATATAATGCACTTTCAAACAATTATATATACATTTTGATCGATTGCATTTATAAATAAATGGTCATATGGATGGGTTCTGGTCCTGTGCCTCTCCCAGTTTATAGATGCAAGCAATCTGTACTGGTCTATGGAAAGGTTAAAAGGCAACAGCAGCATATTAGCTGCATGTATATGAAAAGACGTCGCTGTGTTAAATATACAGGCATTGCACTTCATTCTTGAATAACAAGGAGTTAAGGAGCGCACAAGAACTCCTTCCAGAATGCAGCCGAGTACAAATATATCTAAGCAGCCCACATAGATCTGCATCTCTAGTAAGTTACGACACATTTAAGTCAACCAGCAGGATGAGAACAAAAACATGGTTGCCATATAATAGTCCTGGACTTTGGCTCCTCTCGATTATACACAATTTCACTCAATGACACTTAGATGAAGGGCATGTTTGAATTCAATAGTTAGGATTTAGTAGACATAATATTAAATGTACCCATAATTAATTGGTTTTATAATTTATTTACTTATTATATGTGCGGGTAGGGGAGAGGTTAGAGATACTTCATCAAAAGGGATCAATAATGTTCACTACACGTGAATTTTCTTGTTGATGAAAAATTGTTGATCGATGGAAAGACACTCACAACTCGTGTTCAAGTAACCTGGAAGTTTCAATCTATTTCACACTTAACTTCCTTTCAATCTTCACCCCTACCTCCATATGTTAGTGGCATCAATTGACTAATAGTGTATAATGCCAACAATATGCTCAAAGTAAACCAGTACTGTACCTCGGTGATACTACAGGCCACTACAGAGAGGACCTTGAGACCCCTCGAAAGACAGTTGTACCGATCGACTAATATAGTATAAGGCCAATGATATGCTTTGTTACATAACCTTTGCGTGAATCTTTCTAAGAAAATTGTCTCACTCACAATGATGATGGGCAGAAATTACAAAAACCTCTCGTAGAAGCACAACAAACTGAAAAATTTCCACACTGATAGCATTGAATTCACATGATAAACGAAATTCCCATTTGTTTTTTTTTTATAAAGAACACAAGTGAACTTTGACCAAACATTAATGTCAATGTAATCATCCCAATAATATTCCAAAAGTTGTTCTTGATAAATTACTTCATGCTTTATCAATTACAAATTTTTAGAAGGTCAAATTACATTTACACCCCCAAAGTATCCACCAAATCCCACTTTGCACCTCAGTTTAAAAAGTGGGTTTGTTTGATACTTTATTTTTGAAATTGTCCCACTTCCCCCTGACATGCACTTGGCCAGGGGGTAAAGTGGATGATTTGGAAAGTGCCGGGGGGTAAAATGGGACGGTTTGAAAATTAAAGTACCAAACAGACCCACTTTTCAAACTGGGATGCAAACTGAGATTTGGTGGATACCTTGGGGGATAAATGTAATTTAGCCTTTTTAGAATATCACTAGGATGATTAGATTGACATTTTTTTTTCCGAAAATAACTATATTCACAAATGACATAATGAAGATGGACCAGAACTGTGGCTACAAAAACTTCAAATATAGAAAAATCGAAAGCAAAGATCTAGGTGTAAGTCTCTTGTAAAACGCGTTTTACACTAGGCTTAGTGTAAAACGTGTTTTATTAATAACGGCAAGTAGGGTTTAAGAGACGCGGTGGCATAAGTGTAAATATTTGAAACTTATGAAATCTCAGGAGGCATATTTTAAAACTGCAGGAGGCATATTATGAAACTAAAGGAGGCATATTTTTGAAACTCCACATCAGGCACTTTGTAAAACCATAACATGCATTTTTTTCAAAGAGGCACTTCTAAATTTTAAAGCATGCATTTTTATAAGTGCCTATTGAGTTTTTTTTTAACTAAAAATCTCAAGAGGCATATTTTGAAACTGGAGGAGACATGTTTTAAAACTGGAGTTTGAAACTGGAGCAAGCATGTTTTAAAACTGGAGGAGGCATATATTTATACTGCAGGAGGCACATTTTTAAACTAGAGCAGGCATTTTTTTTCTTTAAAAAAGACAATGTTTTAAAACTGGAGGAGGCATATATTTATACTGCAGGAGGCACATTTTTAAACTAGAGCAGGCATTTTTTTTCTTTAAAAAAGACAATGTTAAAAGTTCAAAAAAAATCTCAGGAGGCATGTTTTGAAACTGGAGGAGGCATGTTTTGAAACTGCAGGAGACACATTTTTTAACTAGAGCAGGCACTAATTTTTTCTCAAAAAAGGCACTGTTAAAAGTTCAAAAAAAGTGCCTCCTCTAGAGTTAAGACATGCCTGCTCTAAAAAAGTGCCTCCTCTAGAGTTAAAATATGTCTGCTGTGAAGTATTGAAAAATGCCTCCTCTTGTTTTAAAATGTGCCTGCTGAGATTTCCATGAGTTCCACTTATTTACAAAATTGCCACCGCGTCTTTTAATCCCTCTTAAGCCGTTATTTGAAAAACACGTTTTACACATAGTTAGTGTAAAACACGTTTTTTACAAGATTTTGTGAAGATCTAGAGCTAAGAACACATCAAGTAATCCAATTATGCTAATTTTGTTGAATCTCTAAAATAGGCACTCCTTTGTAAGTACAACTAGCCAAAACCCGACGGAGTATAAAAGCAACCTCTCCAACAAGATAGACCAATACATCGGTTGAAGCCAAGAAACAATGAAATCTGCCCATCCATAAGCAACAAAGAACTGCTGATACCCCGATTGCCACAGCAAGCTTGCATCACTCTCTCTTTTGACTTTAGCCATGCATCAGAAGGATAGAAGATAGAAAAACAGGGAAGACCCGAGCTACCCCCAGCAATCCCAAACATCTTATTCTAGTGAAACATTCACCCCTAGTATGCAGAAAAAAATGAATCAACAGTTTTAGAGGTACACTAACGCATCAAGCCCCAGTCCGAGTAAATCTGTTTGTTGGCCTAAGACCTAGCAAAACATCATCAGTGCTTATAGAGAACCAAGGACCAGAAAATCACCAACTTTGAACGGGATTTTTAGTCTTCCAAATGAAGGGTGAGAGAATGAACAAAGATGGATTAGGTTACCGAACCACATGGAATAAGAAGATCGGAAGAGTACTGACCAAAACTGTCCAAAGCTCAAAAATGAGAAAATTCACATGATCGATAGGGACAGGCCTACACAAGACCAATATTGATGTTACGTGAATACTTTGATGAACTGTGTTGTCTGAAAGACAATAGCAGCCATCAAGCCAGCTACTTCATATACGATTATAGATATAAAAAACATTTGCAATATTTGTCACGTCAAAATATAAACCGGCTCCATAAATACTTAACTTTTCCTTGTTTAACTTACTGCGATTGTGCTGCACCTTTGACATCCAGGTCTTTGTCCACCAACAAGTAACCACAAGGTCCACAATAGATATAGAAAACGGATCAAACAAACTACACAAGTTATACACACCAAGAGAGCAAACTTTCCCATTCAATGAGATGACAAAGCATATTACTGTAGAAACACGACAATAATTACTGGATTTGTACATGTGATAAGAAGCCTTTTCCCAGAGCATTATGATGGCATCACTATACATATATAAATGAGAAATGCAGAAAGAGAACAAGCCGCACCAAACAAGAATTGGAATGAATGCATTCTTCTATGTTAGGTAACACAATTTAGCAAAAAGAACGCAATCTTTTATGTGTTATGTGCATGTACGTACGGGATTGGTAAACCTAAAACCAATTTCTGTGTAGCTGAAGACAGAAACTTACTGCTAGACTCTCAGCTACTAACTTGGTGGTTCGAACAACTGCAGCTTCTTCAACTAATGCCCTGCACCAAAACACATGAAAAAACAATCAGATCCCCAAAGCTGGATATACAATTTGGAAGTAAGATTAATTAAGCCAAGGATCCATATGCCGACCTGTTATCAGCCAGACCTCCACTGCTTTCCAGCAAATTTGGTGGGGAAGAAAGTCCAGAAATTGTTGCAGCAGTAACTCTCAATCTTGAAAACTGCTCATGCTCCCACGCTACCTACAGCAAGTTGGTACGTTTATCACAGAAACCAAAGCCATTTTAGAAGTGTTTGGCTGACATTTCTCTATGATTCTACAGAATAACTCCCCCCCCCCCCCCAACACACACACACAATTTTAGTATTTACTTGAAAGGCACATAAGGAGCGGAAATGGAATAGGATCTAAACAGCCAACAAGATAAAGACTAAAGTTTCAGCAAGTTATGCAGCTCAACTCAGCTTTTCTCCAAAGTATTTGGGGTAGGCTACACAATCCTTATTCATTTTATCCACTCTTTTCATTTCTGCTCATATATGAAATGACACGGCACCCTTTATTTTCATCTTACACTCATTTAGCACAATCATAAATTGATAGTTTCTGTTCAAGCTTCGTATGCTATGGAATTAAAAGGTAATGCTCTATGGTTCTCAGTTCAAAACTAGGATATCTGCTTACTCGAGGATTTGAAATATTTATTTTCTTGTGCTTAAGACCAACTTCGACCCCCAACTCTTCTGCTACATCAGACAAACCCTGCACAGGGATCAAACAATTAGACATGGAAAGACTCCAACATAATATATGCCAGGCAAAAGAACTTCAATATTTTCCTTTTTTCTCTACAAAAGTTTACTTACTTCAAAGATTTGCTTTATGTTAGCATTTTCTGGAGGCTTAGACACATGAAGCCATAGCTCGTTGTCCCATGAGCCAACGCCATTCAAGCAAATAGCATAATCAATACTCTCGCGCAACCGCTGGTCAAAACTTCTTAGCCACTGCATAAAATAAGATAAGAATACATGGACTAGCAAACTGACTCTAACAAAAATGTGAAGAAGAAGTGTGTAAAGAATGAGATGAGCACCTTATGGGTTCCGTTATAGTTATAAGGTCCTCCGGATGTCAACCCAAACAATATATTATACCTTCCTCTTGTTTTAGGATTCGAATATAAGAGAGAAAATAACCTTGCAATTTCAAGAAGTGCTGCAACACCACTTCCATTGCTATCACTTCCAACAGATAGTGCCTAAACATAAAAGAGAGAGATAGATTATAAAAAGTAAAAAGAGCACCATAAAGATCATAGGAACTAAATCAACTAAGTTTTTAAACTGAGGAATTACAGGAGCAGCCCCAAACGTGTCATATGATGCTACAACTGCAATAGTAGGGAGTTGATTTGAATCTCCTTCAGTCTTCAGTCCTGGCAGCCATCCCTGTTATCATCACACGAATTATTCTCCCAGATTAGCAGAAAGGACAAAATGGCCTCAAAGAAACTAGAGGCAAAATTATGTCATTAATCAGTTTAACTAGGAATGATAGATAGAAGTCAAGATCGATAAGTGGCCAAACAAGGAATGGTTCAAGTTCACAACAACATATTCATCTGATGGTAACAGAAGTCGCCCCCGAATGAGATAATTTGTACTCCGTATTAATCTTCCTTCAAAAGATCTGTATTTGGGTTTTACAATTTTCATCTCACCGTTTTGAGCATAGTACACAAGAGTCTTGACATCACTCCTCTCATCTCGGAAGAATCAATATTTGGTACTTACAATGTACAAACATAAATCCATACACATCCAAATTTACTGCAGAAAAATCCTCAACCTGAACCAAGATTCTCCAAGTAATAATGGATGAGCAAACTTTTGAAGTAAAGAAGTATGATGTACTCAATCTTTACTGTGGTATATGTCAAGAAGTGAGGTTTCCTGTTCTCAAAGTTTCGATTTAGGAAATCCTAGATTCTATTTCTTTTTTCGTTTTGAAGTAGTCTTATTAAGTGACTTTGAGTGATCATAGCTATGGGCTCTACACGTAGTCAATACTATTCATGTGATTAGCCTCCCTTCAGGAAGGGGCCGAAAAAAGGAGAACCAAACACACGAAAACACAAAAAGTACTATGAAGATTCATAACATAATTTTAATGAATATAATGGCACAAATCATTAACCTGTATGTTTGTGATGGTCGGGGATGCGAGTTTTTTAGGTTCCGGTGACGAAACAATAAGCTTGTATCTGCAATATTTGGAAGGCATAGATGCAATCAGTAGAGCCCATTAAGATATCCAATACATCTGCCATGTCATCTCAAAAGAGAATCCACTTCAAGAAGCAATTTTATTATGCTGGGATACGACAGTAAGCTGAAGTTTATCAACAAAATGCGTTATATACCAATTGTCTTAGTTCAGAATCACCAATAACATAATGATACACATATCAGTCACCGAAACAAAAAATCAACGCGTCCGTCTGTTGTAAATTTCACTTTTGATATAAATCTCTTTTCCTACCAAAACAATGTTTGCTAATTATTATTTTTGCTCCTATAATGATTCAATGCACATAGATACAACACAAACAAGATGTAACAGCTTTAGAAACAGAACAAATATTTAGAAACTTATGTAGTCACCAATTAAACTATAGGCCCCAAAGTTTTTATGCCTATCATTGTTCCCATGTCAACTTATCATCTTACGTAATATAGGACATGGACACAAGATACAATTAAAGGGCACCCAAACACCTGCACCCTATATTTGACACTTTTTGGCAGCCTACCAATCCTAGATATCATTGTTGACTCAATACAATTAAAAAGCACATGAAGCACAGATTATTTCCGCATCTCACTATTATTTTTCGCTCCAAGGATTTTCTGGAATATACTTAGAGACCAAACCCACTTTTAACAGACCTAACTTGGCCTGTCTTGCAGGTTTGGAGGACAATAATCTCATAGGAAACATTAGAAGTAATATTGATATCGCATCACGTAAGACTTAGTTGAAGAAAAGGAATAAATAAGTTTACTTGTGAAAGCAAACAGACAATACTTGCCAAATCAAGAAAACAAATGACAAAGAAACCAAGGACTGGCAGGAGCCAAGCCTAAAAACACCATCTGATGATCAAACTTCAGATTCCGGTCATAATCAAAACAAAAAATGTGAATACTGAAGCAGAGATATAATAAATATGTAAAGATGAAAAAAAAAAAAAAAAAAAAACACTTGTCAGTAAACATGCATAAAAACATTAAAATCTTGTTTCCTAAGTTAATGCAAATAGTATGCACAAATTGAGCAATCATATACATGACTCATGAGCAACTCATTTTATTTCATTACGAATTCAATGCTTATCATTAGTGAACCAACCCGCCAGTGGTTGCAGTTGCAGGCTGACCAGAGGCATCATTCCTCTTGACCTCAGCTAACACAGCATCAATATCATCGTCCTCAAAAGCAAAATACACTGGATACTGTATTAAGAAAAAGAAAAATAGCATCATTAAGTACTGGAAAGT
Source organism: Campanula takesimana (assembly GCA_026119855.1). Taxonomy (NCBI): domain Eukaryota; kingdom Viridiplantae; phylum Streptophyta; class Magnoliopsida; order Asterales; family Campanulaceae; genus Campanula; species Campanula takesimana. Next base: position 650,872 of record JAOWBW010000193.1, on the reverse strand, counting down.
TAGAAGATCCCTGTGTTGCTACACTTTTCTTTCATTTAGTAGACATCCATAATTGAGCATTATATCCAAAGACATACAACCCATAGGATAGGATAGAGTAATGTATAAGAGGTATTGGGTTCCTTCCAATCAAAGCAGGAACTGGTGGAAAGGGATAATACAGGCAAAAAGAACGAGTATGACACAGTATAAAGGGAAGGAGCTGCTGATTATGAATTAGTAAATGAAAGATATCAACAAACCTTGTTGTCAAAAATCCCCCACCCCTCCCCTTCAACAAGGAGACGGAGAAGGGACGGACTAGGGAGATAGATGAAGAAGACATAACGAGAGAAAACTATAATGATGTATAGTAAACAAATACTTGGTGTCTTGAGGGTGAAAGAAAAACAAAATATATTTACTCACACGAATATCTGCATGTATTAATATCCGCTCTAATTCTACCAAAAGGTTCCTCTTCTCCTTCACAGAACTATCACCGTCTTCACCAACAATGTCTTTATTTTCAGAGCTAAATATTCGGGGTAGTAAAAGCAGTAAACCACCTAATGGCTTTTTCTCCCCAATATAATCTGCCAAAATCATGATAAATGTTACTGTTATAATCTGAAGCAATATATATATATATATATATATATATATATATATATATATAAAACCACAAAAGTCTAACCAAAGAGATAATGTTGCCGGAAATGAAACATGATCAAAGAAGTATCCACATGTAAATGGCTTCTAAGAGTCATAGATGGCCCGCGACCAGGAAAAACAAAAACCAAAAAGAGACGGGTAAATTCACCAATGTGAAAACAATAAATTCAAAGGACGCACCAGAACATTAGATTCAACTTGTTTGACCAATCTAAGAAAATGCAACCGTAAGCCCACGTATTTTGAGAAGTAACACTAGATTCTGAATATCATGTTAACACTAGCTACGGTTTCTTGATGAAGAGGTCGTTCATGTAAATTCCAAGGTAAGGAAGTTTGATAAAAAGCTAGAAACCCAAAGCTTCTTTGTTAACAAGATCATATATCAGGCTACTAAGCATAATGGTTAGTTTATTGATGCATTCTCATAGTTAGCTGCCAAGTTAACTTCAGTAAATTCAAGCACGCTGGTAAGTTAGATGGCTGATATGATGGACTCTCTATGGATGTGGTCTAGGTGACCGGTTTCAGCTTTAGGCCTGGACTTAGAATAGTAGCCTGAAATTCCTGCTTCTTCTTTCCTCGTCCCAGCCTGAGAAGTGTCGGGATCAGCTAATCTCAGAAAGCTTGGGGTCCAGTAACCGGTTTGTCTGGAAATATGCGTACCAAGACCTTTCCACCGCGGCGCGCATTTCGTGTCATTGTTGTTCCCCCTACAAATTTCCTTGACATTGTATTGTATTCATTTACCAAAAAGGAATTAGTGACACGTTAAGGACTGCACACTTTTTCCCCCAAGTACCCTCTTTTTTTCCATCTACTTCTATCCTAGATTTGTAAAGAGCTGCTTATGAACTTCCAAGCAGAGTACCGAGTACAATGCTCGCTTTGTCAAGTTTTTAGTTACCAAACCAGCTTCAATATATTCGTAAACTTCTACTACTACCTTCTCACTTTTTCAACATATCCATCTTCACTTTAGTAATAACCAAGTCCATATTATCGCCCAGTGAAGACAAAAAGTAGTACCAAATGTAATATCCACTCTTCCAATAACATAGGAACATATAATAACCACTTAAACAGTCACAGATCATCAAAATATTAGAAATAAGTGCATAATTCAAGCTCAATCTAAACATTAGTATCAGGCAAACAGATTAAAATTGAATTTGAACGAATCCACACATCAATCAATTGCATTTCAAGTAAATAAACAGTTAGCCAGCTACATCGAAGCAATTATAGATTGAGCTACCTCGCAAGAATGTGATATTCAGTTCACGAACCGGGAGGATGACAACAGTACGGGAGAGATCGGTGCCGGGAGCAAAGAGCGAAGAGCCGGCGTGGTGGTTGAGTGAGGCAAGGCGAGATCCGAATGGGACGCCGGCGAGATCGTACTGAATGAGGCGGTAGACGTCAACGACGGTGGATGCATCGCAGAGCTCGACGCAAGCTACCAGTATGAAGACAAGAGCGATCACTGGGTAGAATGAGTCGAGCACTTGTTTATGATCCCCTGCTTTTCTCTGAGTCGTCGTCGTCTTCGTCTTCGTCGCCATTGGAGAGGAAGTGAGAGAGAGAGAGAGAGAGAGAGAGAGAGAGAGTGAAGGGAAGTAATTAGGGTTTTACTTGTTTTGTTTATGCAATTATTGATCTGGAAAATTAGTTAAAAATGAACTCGCTCAGGGCCTGCTAACATGGATGAGGATGGAGTTTACTGAGTTTGGATCGAATGGCAATTATTAATCTTTTTTCTTTTTCTTTTCTTTTTACTTTTTTTTTCCCCTTTAATCTTCTACGACCTACTATATGCAACAAGGTTCTAAAAAGCGCTAGACGGGGTCCAAACGAGACTTAGGCGGGGCTGAGAGTTAAGAAATAGTTATAATATCTTAGGTGTGACTTAGGCGTTTCATGAACGTCTAGCGCCTAGACGGCTTAGACGGGCGTCTTTTAGAACACTGATATGCAATACTCCCACCTTCTCATTTTTATTTACAAAAATGAGCTTGAGCATAAAAATTAAGGAAAAAGTTGAAAAGTGACATGTTGTAAGGATAGATAGATGGGTAAGAGAGAAAAAGTGTGAGAAAAAAAAAATAAGTTGGTTGTTGTTGTGAGTATAACAAATGCATTTCATTATTTTAAAATGTGAAAATTAGTAAAAAATTGTTTTTCCTTAACTGATGGAAAAATGTGTATTCTTTTAAAGGGGCAGTGACATTTTTTAAAATATCTGACATTTGTTTAAAAAGAGACGCTGATATTTTTGTAAATATCTGACGTTTGTTTTAAAAGCGCACTGTAGCATTTTTTAAAAATAACTGAACTTATTGAACACGCTAGGACTATTAACACACGACTGACAATCTTAAACAATAAAGTGGGCGCTTTTTAAAATACGTACTGACATCTTTAACCCTAGCACTGACACTTAGTAGAAGCTTTCAGCTTCAATGCCAATGTAAATGGTTGTCACTTTTTAACATTGCCGCTGGCTCATGTCAAAAGTACTAGTGTCAATGCATATAAATGTAAGTAAAAATGTTTGATGTTTTGTAACAATAGTAGTGGTTGTTATTAAAATTGTCAGTTTCTATGTTTTTTAAACGCCAGAAGAATCACTGACATTTGGTAACATTTACGATGCAGATATACGATTGTCAGTTATTTATAAAAATACCACCACTTGTTTTAAAACAAGTGCCAATTTATTTATAAAGATGTCACCTCCGGTTTTAATACACGTATTTTCCAATCTTTAAAGAAAAACACGTTTTTTAATACGACTTACCCTTTAAAAAGTGTTAAAAAGTTTTTATTTTAAGATTTTGTGGATTAAAGTGAAACAACAAAAATGGAAAATTTTATAAATTAAGGTAAGATGGAAGGAGTATGTTATATGTCACATTTTTTTTTTTTTTTTAATTCGTCTTTAAATAAATAAAAGTCATATTTCTAACTTAAGTATAATTTTACTGTCATATTCCTAACTTAATTTTAACTGCTTTGAAAAAAATAAAACATAAATTTAACTATTTATGCGTATAAAACAATACTTTCTAGAAACCGTCCTCCAACTTCTCTCTCTCTCTCAGCCTTTCTTCTCCATTTTCCTTTCTCTTCCTATTCTTCAACTTTTTCCCTTCTATTTTTAATTATTTTAATCTTAATCTTCTTCATTTTATCAATCTTTCAAGAACACAATTGTTTATAATTTCAATATTGAAATTATAAACAATTGTGTTGTTGTTTTTCTATATAATATAATGTATAATAAGATTCTCTCCTAAGTGAGTCGTTGTATTCTCTCCTTGTGAGAGCCGTAGTATTCTCTCCTTGTGAGAGCCTATGTTTATCTTGTTTGTTTGTTGTTGTTTTATTTGTTTTGTAAATGGGACGACTCTTGCATTCTTGCACAATGAAGAGGTTGCCATTTTTCTTGCTACAAAGGGATGTTTCACGGATTTTGAGATGTTTGGCGAGCGTTTCTTCGTCAACCCGGATTCTCAAATTTATCTAGTGCTCAACGCAATATGTTATCAATGGTGGGATTTTTTGAATGCCAAAGTAAGGCAGTGTCTAAGTTTTTCTTGGAGTGGAATCCGTACATTTCAAAATTTTGTTTGGAAAGATCATTGTTGTATGTTAAGAAATGGTATTATTATTGATATTTTGGTAAGCCTCCGACATATGTGGAGTGCCATCATTGTTTTATTATGAATGCAAGTGATTTACTCGTTTCAAAAAAAAAAAAAAAAAAACTATTTATGCGTATACATATAACTTTATGGAACACATTTTTTTCATTTGGCAAAATCATTTTGTTGTTAAAAATGTATTTACTATTTCACCTAGAGTCAGAATAATACTACGTTCGACATAAAGTCCATACTTAAGTATTGCTTTGAATTTATGGACCATTTCAAATCCAATAAAATTGATGTAAGTCAGTCATTCATATATCCAGATTTGAGAGACACAAATCTCTTAAGCACCCTGCTTATTTCGACTCACGTGTTTTACCCTTGTCCCAAACATAAAGAGTACATCATTACATGTGCAGGCTCAACGGCCTGCGATATTGCTCTGTGCCACACGATGGACTGTGTTGGAGGTTTCATCTTAAAACCAATTGGTGCTAAGGGAAATAGCTCTTCAAACCCATATACCTGTACATATTTCTCTCTTTAATAAATTTAAGATAATTGTCTAATATTTAAGACATAATTTGAGGATACGGTGGGGCACGTGAGATAAACTACTTATTGGGGGACTAAAACATTTTGTGCTCATCATTTCAAGAGATGCATCATACACATGTCAAGTCTCATAGATTTCAAATATTTCATTAAGCATATGAATTGAAGGGGTATTTGTTAGGATTGGAGTCCTAAAACCGTGAGGAGACGGAGGGGGAAACGGAGTTCAAACCATACGGGGGTTGGAAGAGATCGAGGAGAAGTCGAAAAAGAGAAGGAAACCGAGAAAAGTCAGGAAGGGAGATATTCGGCCGAATATTGTTGTACATTCGGCCGAATATCTGCAATAGGCCGAATATGGTCCTTAATGTGGCCGAATATTGTGCTTCCAGCCCCAGATTTTGTTCGGTCTTCTATTTTGACGAGAATTCTTCTATGTATTGGTTTAGGACTTCTTTGTACACCTATATAAGCATAAATTCGTCCATATTATTGTGTACTCAAAAGGAGAAAGTTAGGATATCAAGAGAGAGATACAAAATAGTGTATAGGAGAGGGTCAGGGGCTTAGGAGAGCCATGGGGAGCGATCCTACAACCCGGCCATGACTATGTTTGTATGTTCTTGGGGAGGGGAGATAATAATGTATAGGTGAGAGATTATTATTGGAGAGTAGCCATGCTAGATCTATGTGAGTGGATGTGCTAAAATTGTAATCTTTACATATATTATTATAATGATATCCTGGCTAAGGGCCCCCAGATGTAGTCATGTGTTGATGAACTGGGTTATCAAATATTGGTGTTCTTGTTCTTTCATATTACTTTATTTCATGTGTTGAATTATTTCTCCATGTTGATGACTGCTAGTATGAGCTAGTGGATGCGGCGATCCCCCCAATTCCCCAACAGTATTTTAGTGGAAATTTTGAGAACCAACATGCATTTGGCTCATTTCTCTTTTTCAAAATTTTTACTCAGGCAGATTAGCCGCTTTAGAGTTCACATATCACTTTTTTGCACTAATATAAGACTTACGACATACTATGTTGATATGATCAATGTCATTTTGAATTCATAGAAATTTTTTTGGCATGATTTTGGTGGTAGAGATAAGCAAAAATGGTACATGATTTAGTTTATATATATATATATATATATATATATATATATATATATATATATATATATATATGTACACACACATATATATACTATTTTCACTCTAAAACTAATATCTACGGAGAAGTATATCTTTTAAAATGTTACTCCTATTGTCTTTAAATGAATGTTCATTTTAAGAGATATCAGAAAATATCTATAATTCATACAATTTAATTTAATGACAAAGATTTGTATATAATCATGCAATCCTCTTTCCAAACATCTAGTTTTGCAAGTATAAATAGACTAGTGAAAAAAATTGGTAAAAAAACGTCTAGGAATAAAGTTTTTTTCAAAAAAAAAAAATCATTCATTTTTTTTTTTGGGGGGAGGGGGAGGGGGGGGGGGGGGGAATCTTGAAAACTGACATTCATTTAGGTATTGAGGGAGTAATTTTTATTTTATTTTTTCAACATTTTTGTAGGAATCCTCCATCCAGTGACTATGACTCAACCTCACCCTCTTCTCCAATTTCAGCGTGTAGAGATCCTTCACTCCCTAAAATCGACAAGAGTGGCAGGTTCTCCAGTCCCATAGCCGCCAGAGAGCTGGCCTGTTTGTTCTACTATTATCTCAATTTATCATCTATTCTCTTCTGTGTTTTGTATTTTATCGAGCAATGCTAGGGGCACAAAATAAGTTCACAAAATCTTGCTCACACAGTGAAGTGACGATATTTTATTGGTTGCATCGATAATAGACCCGCCACACTCTACTTGAAAACACCAATAAAATCATTACACTTAGGATTTTGTGAGCAAGATTTTGTGATTTTTTTGTGCCCCTAGTGTTATTCTTTATCTATCTATTCCTATATTGCTGATGTTGAATTGCATAATCTCTGTTGGGTTTATGTGTCTGTTAGTCCGAATACATTTTAGTTCACAAAGATGAGTGTTTATTAGCTCCCTAAATGTGGGTTCATAATTTATGTTGCATGTTTAGAAGGTTATGTCGCATGTTTACAAAGTTCTGACCCTGTTTACCTACTTGAAAAGCAAATTAATCAAAGAGGTATTTCCTCACCCTCATTCTATCCATGACGTCACACACTAATGTGCTTGTGTCCGGATCTGCACAAACGAAAGTAGATATGTTAGTATTTAAATCTTTCACCGACTCAAACCCGCTCATTTAGGCAATGATCTACCTCTGTCTTTACAATTTGCGTGCCTACACGATTTGTGAAGTGAATAACACGATGCATATAAATAAGTAATAAATTGGTATCGTAGATTTGAAAAGTATTTATTAGTTTGGAAGCCATATTGATTCGATTCAAAAAGTGAGAACCAAGAGGAGCGGTGAAGGAGGATGGGTGAAATTGTGCAAACCTACGGAAAAGAAGAGTGGGGTTAGGCAAGCTTGCCCAACTATGCCCACACCTTCGAGTGCCACGACTGATTACTTCTTTTACTTTGTGTACAATATGGCTTGTTTGTGAATAAAATTAGTTAGTGTTCTTTTTTCTCAGAAATGAAGTTTCCTCAGTCTAAACAACTCTCGAGATCTCTTGGGATAATTTGATGAGATTTGTGATGCAACAATGACCCTTTGATTTTTCAATTTTTGTTAAAAAATGAGTTTTATAGTAAAATTATAAGAGTGAATCTAAATAAAATATTAAAGTTTTTTTTAGTTAATTTTTCTTAATGTGGAGAAAAATGAGTTTTATAGTTAAGGTATTAGAACTAATACGACTTTGATAGTTAAACTATGAAAGACAATCTTAATCGGATAGCAAAGATTTTTTCCCTTTTAAATAAAAAGAGTGTGAAAAATTGTTTAGAAAATGAGTTTTATAGTTTAACTATCAGATTAAATTATTAAGACTCGTATCAATCAACTATAAAGATAACTAGTCCGTATACTTCAATTACAAAAGCGGCGTTGGAATTTTGGCTCAAAGTGAGAGCTTGCTCACGTTGTTCAAAAGTTGAGTGCACTAATTTTAATGAAAAGTGTGGGACTTTTATGAATTCAGAAATATACATTCCTTGCATGACAAATGCATTAGGATAAAGGAATTGGGAAATATACATTCCTTGTATGACAAATGCATTAGGATAAAGGACCCTAGGGTCATAAGTCCAAATGGCCATCTAGTTTTGAGTAGGGATGACAATTGGTCGGGTTCGGGTCGGATCTCCCCTGATTCGAACCCGAGCCGAGCTTTCAATCCATTGATCCGAACTTGACCCGATTGGAATACTCAAGATCCCACTGCCGCTTCGGTTCGACCCGACTTGTATTAAAAATCTAATTGTTAGGTCAAATTTGTTTGAGCCAAATTTACTTTTAAGCACAATGTTGAATGTTCTAGAGAGAATGACCCAAAATCATCAACATCTCACCACAAACACAAATAAAGAAATACTACAATTTACTTATATTTTAGATTAACATATTATTTAGGATTGACAACATGATTCGATCCAAACCCGATCGAGTTTCAGATTTTGCAAATCGAGCCCTATTTTTTCAGATCGGATTGAGTTTGGTCAAATTGTCTTTCCTAGTTTTGAGCTTAAACTTTCCTATTGTGCGTGACGTTTGCCCACCACTTATTTTGAGGATTTTGAGTATCACTGTTTTTGGGCTTCTGCAATCTATCAAAATTGCCTCATAGTTTTTTCTTTGTTGAAGTAATGGATGATATTAATTTGACTTATCATAAATCTAACATATAACATATACTCCCTCCGGTCCAAAATAACTGTTACTTTTGGACCAAAATTTTGGTCCAAAATAATTGACACTTTTGAGCTAAATGTCTCTTTTAGCCTTGCATTGAAACTTGTTTTCTTTAATTAACTGTCTTAGTGTGAGACATTAATGTAAAAACGTTGCACACTTAATAGGGGTAAAGTTGAAACTTTTGTCATCAAACCATGATAATAATTGCATTTCTTAAGAGTTGTGCAAATGCAAAAAGAGACAGTTATTTTGGACCGGAGGGAATAGTATTAAATTAATTATGACATTCTCATTAATAATGAAGACGTATGGTAGCACAGTAATGGTCCAACTGATTAGTACATTGAGCATCATGTCCTTTATTTTCCAACTAGATGTATAGTAGCACAATAAATAATGGTCCAACTCATGACCCTGATATGTAGGAGTACTTGGCTTAATGCATTTTATGACGCATCAATGTTTAGGTGATGAACCAATTCTACCAGTCTTCATGCTCATGGAAGGACCACGAACAACACCTTTATGGAGAGTGCACATGTCCACTAATTATGGATAACAGAATCTATTAACATCATGAACAAGTAATAGTAGTAGCGACAACTATAAGTCAATCCCTTATCATCAAGTACTTTGCATAAAATAAAAGGTGGTTTCTCGTGAAAACATCCATTTTATTCTTATGGATGAGAACGGTTGTAACAAGAGCAATTTTGCGGGAAGCATAAGATCCTAACCTACGGTCCACTCAAAATCTGTCACGTGATAGCGACCCATGACAAAAATACAAATAAAATAAAGCCAATTTTCTATTTTCAGATTTTTATTTTTTTAGTTTATACTCCCCCTCCCCCGTCCGAGCAGAAGTGTCACTTATTTCCCTTTTGATCCGTCCCAGCACAAGTGTCACTACCCAAAATGGCAAACTTTTAATACTTTTATATTCAGCCAACCCCACTCATTCTCTCTCTTCATTTTCCACCACTCATTTTATTTAACCAACACTACTATTTACCCCACTCATTCTCTTTCTTCATTTTCTACCACACATCTACTACCTTTTCTTAATCTCCGTGTCCCAAAAGTTGGTGACACTTCTGCTGGGACGGAGGGAGTATATATACTATATGTTTTTTTTGTTTGCCAAAAGTAGTACCCCCTCCGTCTCGGTTTAAGGTTTTTAGTTTGACTTTACACGCTTATTAAGAAATCAAAGCAAATTTAAGTCAATAAAGTAGTGTGTGGAAGATATAATTGTCAATTCATAAATCAAGTAGGTGAAAACTGAAAAGTAGATGGGTAAGTGGTGGTTGTTTTGTAATATATGAACTTTATGAGGATAAAGATGTTTAAAACATTATTCATTCTTTGCCATTTTAATAATAAAACAACTAAAGACCTTAAATTGGGATATACCTAAAAAGAAAAATAAGAAACTTAAACTGAGATGGATGTAGTATTACTTTGTATAAATGTGATAACTGTTTTACTTATAAGTAAATATAACACTTGTTTTACAAAAGTAATACCTAGTGTAAGTGAATAGTGTAACAATTTGATGTAATTTATAGTGTCTAATGGAGCGGTGGATAGTATCACATTTGGTGATATAGTGTAAAATATAGCGTCCATCTCCGATGGCCTTACTCCATGATCCATGTATTCATCTACCTGATACATTCAAGAATTCAACCCTAATCTCTTTTCTATTTAAATCTAGTTACCGTTGCCATCCATGAGCATCTTCCCTGTCAATCCACAAGAAAGAGCTTCTTTAGGTATCTTCCCAACCCGTTCCACTCCTTCCGCAAACACAACCCCCATACCCATATGCAGATGCGGCTCAATATGGCAATGAAACGCCCAAACCCCCGGATTATCCGCCACAAACCTCAACGCCGTCCACCCGTACGGAAACACCACCGCCGTATTCCTCAACGGCGGGTTCTTCAAATTCAATTTCCCCTCATCTTTCCCCCAATCGAACATCCCTTCTCCGTACCCCAACACCCAGAAATCGTGCCCGTGCAAGTGCCATGGGTGGATTTCGCTCACGCTGTCCGCCAGCGCGTTTGCGTTCTGCAGGACCACGTCGACGGTGGAGTTGAATTTCAAATTGTAGATCCCGCTGCCGTACGTTGAATTGGGGTTTACAGGCGGGCGCATCACGTTGTATGAGGGGGAAAAGTTGTCCGGCGGTGGGTGGGAGTCGAATGCGTTGGTTAGGCGGTGTTTTATGGCGCCCAAGTACGGGGTTGACGGGAGGGTTAGGGAAATGTTGTTGATCGCCCATTTTATGTATCCGTCGATTTGATTTTGGGTGTTTAGGAGGGAGATTTTACGGCGGAGGTAGGGATTGAGTTGGGGTTTCGGAGATGATGATCCGGTCAGGGATACGATTTTGTTCGTGAAGGATTTGCTGTGGGTGTAATTGTTCCAGAGAGGGGTGGTCGGAGGCGGCGCGTTTGGTAAATGTGAGGGGGATTGGTCGTAGGATAAGATGGTTAAGGCTTGAGATGTGTTGGGTTTTCGTCCTCGTACACCGACGGAGATCCAGTAGTTGGTGGTCGGATTTTGATCGGTTTTTAGTAGGATTGAGTAGGTCTCGCCGGAGTAGATGTCTATGTCGTCGACCGTAAATGGCTGGACGTAGTTTCCGTCGGCCTCTACCACCACCATCTTGTGATTCTGTGACATGCAAAGGAAAATGTATGATTTCAATTTTAATTTCAAAATGAATGTGTGAAAAATTTTAATTTGATAAAATTAAATTTTTTATTTTAAAACAAGTTCCGGCTATTTACAAAATATCACCACGTATTGATTGAACAAGTTCCGGTTATTTACAAGAATGTACCGCGTATTTTTAAAACAAGTTCCAACTATTTACAAAATATCACCGTACGTTTTGAAAACATATTCTGGTTATTCACAAAAATGCTACCGACTACTTTAAAACAAATTTCAGTTATTTATAAAACGAATTTTGGTTATTCACAAACATGTTACCTCATACTCCCTCCGTCCCATAACTATGTCCACAAATTATCATTTTGGGTGTCCCATTGATAAGTCACACTTTTCTAAATTGACAAAGAATATTTACTATTCATTCAACTCATTCTTTCTCATAATTTACTTTTACACTCACAATACCATTCAACCTACTCCCTCCGTCCCAGAGTAAGAGTCATACTTTCCATTTTGGTACGTCCCAGAGTAAGAGTCCTATTCCTAAAATGGCAAAGAATCTTTACTATTCACCCAATTCATCCTCTCTCTTATTTTACTTTTATACTCACAACACCAATCAATTCACTATTCTCACCCACTCATTTTTCTCTCATACTTTACTTTTACACTCACAACATTTACATCACTTCCAATATTTATTAATAAGCGTGCAAATGAGGGGTATGACTCTTACTCCGGGACGGAGGGAGTACTATTCTCTACCCCACTTTCTCTCTTACTTCACTTTTCACCCTCACAACAACTTAAGGTTCTAAAAAACGCTAGGCGCCCCAGGCGGGGCCGAGAATTCAGAACTATAATATCCTAGACGGGATCTAGACAACGCTTTGGCGGGGGTCTTTTAGAACACTGCAACAACTACCCACTACTATTCATCTCTTAATTCCCATGCAAAACCCATTTTGTACACATAGTTATAAAACGAAAGGAGTAGTTCAAAACAAATGTTAGTTATCTATACACATTACATCATGCATTTTGAAAACACATTTGTCTAATCTTTTAATAAAAACACATTTTTCTCAAGTTTGCTATTGACAAATAAGAATAATTTTATTTATTTATTTTTGGGAAAACTAATAAGAATAAATTTAAATTCTAGAAGTATTATTTTAGGACGAGGGTAAAAGAATACAAAGAAATGGAATTTAATAAATGAGAAATTACCGAAATGGCCAAGTTGAGTGAAGCCAAGGAAGTAGTGCTGGCCACTCTCAGCCTGTAGACCTTGTTGGGTTGAACGTGCAGAATTTGTGGAGCGCACTGTTCCTTACCACTAAACGTGCACGGATTAGCTGCTGTTGAGTTGCTAACATGCGCCGCCAGCGAGCAATTGTACTGTCCTCTCCCATTGATCAGCAAACTCTGATAACAAATCCCCCGGTTCACAAAAAATTAATTATTACCTCTGTCCCTAAACGAGTGTTCAAATTTCATTTGAATGAATATCTGAAAAATCTCAACTCTTTGTACAATTTTGTAGCAAAGATTCATATCTAATCTTATAATCTCTTTTTCAAACATTTAGTTTTGCACATATAAAAAGACGGGTGAAAAAAAATTAGAAAAAAAAACATTAAGGGACAAAGTTATGTTAAAAAAAACACTCATTTTGGGACAATTTTTTTTTTTTGAAAATGAACACTCATTCAGGGACAGAGGGAGTAATATATTAAAATTATGTCAAATACTTATACAATATTGATAAGACCGAGCATCGCAGACCGGACCGGACCCGGTTCAAAGCCAGTACAAGCAAGCTCGACCACATCAAACCGGATAAGCCCGCAAGCTTGTAAGCCCGAGAGACCCGGGCTTCATGATAACCGTAACCGAGGTAGCTCTGCCTCCCACTATTCTTAGGGTCCCGTGTTGATCACTCAACCACCTGCCCGGAGCCCGCAGCAGCCAGCTGTCACAAACGTACTACAGACGTTACCTGTTCGTACCTGACACGCCATAACGGTTGGTGGTGGAACCATGTTTCCCTGACAACACGCCACGTTCCCAGCCACTCCCCTGGCCGAACCAATGAGGACCTGCCGCGTGTCCATCCGGTACAAGGGCGGTTAGTACCTTAAACCTACCTCCTCCTTCTACTCATATAAATACTCCTATCCGCCCCAAAGCGCCAGGTACGTGCTCTATCCTACTCACACACACAAGGCTTTCACAAGCTTTCTACTTAGGTTTTCCTCAGAGATCTTACTCTCACACCCGAGGGCCTAAGCCGGATTCCAACCCGGCCTTGGTCTTAACGGTGTTCTTGTTTGTGTTGTGATCAGGATCAAGAGACAGCTATATTGGAGTTCTACCTCCGTGACACCAGAAATCCAGGGCGTCATCAGTGGTTCCATTGCCGGGAAACGAAAATCTTCCCAGTGCAATCTTCTTGCTTCGTTTGCTTTTCCAATCTAATTCATTTCAAATCCTCATCTAGTTCTTCCGTCTTTCACGTTTCCAAAAGAGCACCCCGTCTTTTCTGTTGATTCTTGACATACGAAATCTTCGCAATGACTGGGAAAGAAGTAAACCCAAATGCTAGCCCTTCGGGACAAGTGCCCCAGGGATCAGTTTTTGCCAGGTTGGGAAATAAGACTCTTAGTGGCAACTCCTATACCCCCTCTCAAAGGGCAAGGAGAGAGGCAGATCTGAGAGATCGTATAGAAACTTCCAAAGCTCTCAAAACTCAAAAAACTCCCGTTACTCCCCTCACCCCTGATCAAATCCAAAAGAAAATCCAGATCCTCACAGATAGGCAGAACCTGGTAGAGGAAGGGCTACAGTTGAATCTAGCCCTCGAGGAGTTGTTTAATGCCGAGGCCAATGCTAGAAGCCCCCCTGAAAAATCAAAAGCCCATGATCTGACGAGCTATAAGAGCAGGGCCAGTAGGATTGTAGGAGGAAAAAGGCGGACAATCCTCGTAGATGATGATGAGGAAGAAGGGGAGAGTGAGGAGGGAGAATCACAGCCCAGAAAGACAAGAGCCCAATCTAAAGGAAAGGCAATTGTTAGAAATGATGATATAATTACAGAAACCGTAAAAAGGGCTAAAACGGGGGACATAATGGATCAAAAGTTCCAAATAATGATCGCGGAGCTATGGGAGTCCAAGCAAAACGTAACAAAGTGCGTTGGACCCATGGACGCTTTCGCATCATGGATCAGTGATTCCCCAATCCAAAGAGGAAAGGTGCCCACGCTAGACGCGTATGACGGCTCATCTAACTCAAAAAGCCATGTTGGGCGATTTGAAGGGCAGATGGCCCTATTCTCAACAGATGAGGCCGTGAAGTGCAAAGCCCTCGCCTCCACCTTTAAAGGGAAGGCATTGGGGTGGTTATTGGCCCATAAACCGCGCTCTATCTGCAGCTACGAGCAATTGCGGACTTCGTTCTTGAACTCGTTCGCGGGCGCGGGGGCGGCCGCAAGACCAAAATCGGACATGTGCGGCGTTAAGCAATACCCCGGGGAAAACACAAAGGCATACATCACTCGGTTCCGGAAAATGACCGAGCAGATTGTGGATCTGACAAGGAACGACATCGAGCTATGCTTCCTAGGGGGATTAACATCCCATACTTTGAGGCAGGAGTTTGCCTGCCGAAAGCCCGAGGGAACAGAGGAGATGTATAACAGGGCCATCGCTATGGCCGGAGTAGAGCCCGCATTTATGGTCGATGCCCACAGGAGCGTAAGGGAAAGAATCGAGCCCGCTCATGACCCTCGTCATCACTCGGGCTACTCGGGAAACAATGTTGGCCGAGGTAGAGGCAGACCAAGAGGCATGCCCAACTTTAAAAGAGGCGATGACAGTGCTTTCACCCCTTTGATCGCACCGAGAACTGAGATATTGCGGGCAGAAGCTTTGCCTCCACCACCTCCACTGGAGAGAAAGCCTTACGAGGCGAACAAAAAGAAATGGTGTGGATACCATGAAAGCCACGGGCATTCTACAGATGACTGTTTCCAGCTGAAGAAAATAATACAACAAAAGGTGGAGGTCGGGGAATTGAAGAAATGAATCACGGGGTCCAGCAGTAAAGAAGAAGCCCCGCGGGGAAATATTCAATACGTCAGAGACAATGATGCAAACGGGGAAGGACGTTACGACATCCAGTACATAGGAGAGGAAGCCCCAAGCAATACCCAGCTTTCCGCCCAGATCAAACGACTGGAGAAAGTATTCCTGATACCCACCTATCCGCCCGAGCAAGAGGAAATGATCGGTTTCAGAAGGAGTGAACTGGCATCTACCCTTTTTCATTCAACACAACCGTTAACAATCAAAATGGCTATAGGAAGGGCGGACATCGGAAGAGTCCTCATTGATACCGGGGCTTCACGGGACATACTTTACTTCCATTGTTTAGAAGAAATGGGGATGTCCGAAGCGCACTTAACCCCATATGCGGGCTTGCTGGAAGGGTTCACGAATCATACGGTCTATGCAAAAGGGACCATTGACTTCGAAGTAACCATTGGAGAGAGGCCGTTCGAGAAAACGGCCCGTGTCACGTTCATGGTGATCGATCTGAAATCCCAGTACAACGCGATCTTGGGAGTTACCGCTCAGGCTGCCCTTGGAATCGTTGCCTCAATCCCTCACCAGAAATTCAAGTTCAGTACCCCTGCAGGGATCGCGTGTATCGAGAATAAGCCCGAGCTCTTCCTCAAAGTCATAGAGAGAAAGAGAAAGGAGGGCGCAGCAAGGCAAAGACTGGGAAGCCCGAGGGAGGCAAAAAGGGCCAAAGCAAGTGAAAAAGAGGTCGCAGGTACGGCCATGATCGGGACATTGTCTTTCCACTCCACGAGGGCAGAATTCAAGCGGAGCAGGAGAGCCCGCCGTATGGCCGCGGAAACCGAGCATATCAATATCGTAATCGATTCACTGCATAACCGAGAAGTTGCAGATATCCGCCCTAATGATGCTTTGGAAGATGTGGTCATAAATCCGGCATACCCCGAGCAGACAATAAAGGTCGGGCTGGAGATCCCCGTGGAGGAAAGAAAGGTGTTTATAGAATTACTGAGAAGAAGCCTAGACGTGTTCGCCTGGACCGTAGAGGATATGGAGGGGATAAGCAGAGAGGTGATCGAACACGAACTGAATATCGATCCCACATTTACCAGGGTCCTCCAGAAAGAAAGATACTTTTCACCGGAAAAGAAAGCGGCGATCAAGGTCGAGGTAGATAAGCTGCTGAAAGCAGGAATCATAAGCCCGATCAAATATCCGAAGTGGTTAGCCAACGTCGTCATGGTGACCAAAGCAAATGGAAAATGGAGAATGTGCGTGGATTTCACCGATTTGAACAAGGCCTGCCCTAAGGATTGTTACCCTCTTCCCCGGATCGATCAATTAGTAGACTCTATCGCCGGCCATAGAGTATTAAGCTTTATAGATGCCTACTCGGGCTATCATCAAATCAAAATGAAGGAGGCCGATATTCCGTCATGCGCTTTCTATGCCGCGGGCAAAACCTACACGTTTAACAACATGCCGTTTGGCCTAAAAAATGCGGGCGGTACGTATCAAAGGATGGTAGGAATCATCTTCGATGATCAATTAGGGCGGAACCTGGAGGCTTACATCGACGATATGGTTATCAAGACCAAGGAGACCTCTCACGACCTTGATGTGACAGAAACTTTCACCAGCCTCCGGAGAAACAATATGAAATATAACCCATCCAAATGCGCCTTTGGAGTAAAGGCAGGGAATTTTTTGGGCTTCATGGTGAACCAGAGAGGGATAGAGGCAAACCCGGAGAAGATCATGGCGTTAATAAACATGCAACCCCCCAGATGTGTTAAGGAGGTACAGAAGCTGAATGGCCGCATCACGGCCTTGGGGAGGTTCATCGCCAAGTCAGCAGAAAAATGCCTGCCTTTATTTAAAACTTTGAAAGGAGGAAAAAAGGAGGGGTTTGAATGGAACGAGGACTGCCGGAATGCTTTTGAGCAAATAAAAGCTTACCTGGGAAAACCGCCGCTGTTGAGCAGTCCCATTTTGGGTGAAGAACTCTACGTTTTCTTGGCTGCAACAGATCACGCTGTGGCTGCGGTTTTGGTAAGGGAAGAGAACGACCTCCAGAAGCCCGTGTACTATGTTTCCAAAGCACTATCCGCGGTAGAAGGGCGCTACTTGAACATTGAGAAGCTGGCTTTCGCCTTGCTCATAGCCGCTCGGAAGCTGCGGGCATACTTCATCGCCCACCTGATCACGGTCTATTCGGATACCCCGCTGAAAAAAGTGCTCCATAAGCCCGAATCCTCGGGAAGAATGATGTCATGGTCGATAGAGATGACTGAGTTCCAAATCACTTACTCCCCGCGAAAGACCATTAAGGCACAAGCACTGGCGGACTTTGTGGCAGAAACTACGTTTAAAGTAAAGGAAAGCGAAGCGGACAAAGTCCAGCCCGATAAAGCAAAGAAAAAGCGGGGCAAGGAGGCCATGGATGCAGGGGAAAGACCGGAGAATTGTTGGTCGTTGAGCGTCGACGGATCATCGGTAAAAACTGTTAGTGGCGCCGGAATCCTATTGATCGCCCCAGAAGGTCAAAGGTTTAAACGAGCCCTAAGGTTCAAATTCGCGGTTTCCAACAATCAAGCCGAGTA
Organism: Campanula takesimana; assembly: GCA_026119855.1. Lineage (NCBI taxonomy): Eukaryota > Viridiplantae > Streptophyta > Magnoliopsida > Asterales > Campanulaceae > Campanula > Campanula takesimana. The sequence goes on along the minus strand of JAOWBW010000193.1, from coordinate 632,772 downwards.
CGAGGCGTTGATAGCGGGCTTAGAGTTAGCCCGGGACATGAAGGTCTCTAATTTGATCGTTAAGAGCGACTCGCAACTAGTAGTAAATCAGGTTAAAGGGGAATATGAGACAAATCACCCGGTGCTGCTCAAATACAAGGAACTGGCAGCAAACCTGTTGAGGGAATTCGACTACCACGAGCTGACCCAAGTTAACCGGACTGAAAACTCCGAAGCGGACTTGCTTTCGAGAATCACAAACGAAGACATAGCAAAGCTTAGTGTGGACTTTTGGATAGAATTTACGGAGCGCCCGGCCATTGACAGGGTAGAGATCCACCAAATAGGGGACCCCGAGAAGGATTGGGTGGACGAGATTATGGAATACATAGAGAAGGAGATCCTTCCCAGCGATTCGGATCGATCAAAAGTTTTGAGAAGACAAGCCGCCAGATACACGATCATTGATGGCGTACTTTATCGGAGATCCTTCACCAAACCGATGCTGAGGTGTGTCAAGTCCGAAACAGTCACCAACTTGTTATACGAAGTTCACGAAGGCGTGTGTGGAGGACATCCCGGTGCCCGGACACTATCTGATAAAATCAGATTCCTCGGGTATTACTGGCCGACAATGAAAAAAGATGCAGAGGAATATGTCCGCAAATGTGATCAATGCCAGAGATTCGCCAACATACCAAGGCAGCCATCCACGGAGCAGAGCCTGGTAGTCCCAACTTGGGCATTCGACATGTGGGGAATTGATTTGATTGGGCCTTATCCCAAAGCGCCCGGTGGAGCGCAAATGGTAGTGGTCGCAGTAGATTATTTCACAAAATGGGTAGAGGCCAAGGCGCTAACTAGCACGACGGAAGCAAGTATCATCAAGTTCATCCACGACCATATATTCTGCCGGTTTGGTTTGCCCCGGGCTATCGTCTCCGATCATGGACCCCAGTTCCAAAGCAAGTTTACGGCGGAATGCAAGAGACTCAACGTAGAACATCGGCAATCATCTGTCGCAAGACCGCAAGGAAATGGACAGGCCGAGGCCGCAAATAAGTTGCTTATGACCGCCTTGCACAAAAATTTGAAGGGAAGGAGCGGTCGCTGGATGGAAGAGCTCAGTACTGCCCTATGGGTTGTCCGAACCACAACGAGGAATTCAACAGGAGAAACCCCCTTTTCCTTGACATATGGATCAGAGGCGGTCGCGCCCGTAGAGGTAGCCCTACCCACCTACAGGGTCGCCCATTTTGATGAAACAAGGAATGAAGAAGCCCGGAGAAAAGACTTAGACCTTCTTGAAGAAAAACGGTTGGAAGCACGGGCAAAGATGGTCAATTACAAACAAAAGGCCAAAGTCCATCATGACAAAAGGGTGAACAAGAGGTCATTTTCCGTGGGAGACTGGGTCTTGAGAAAAGTTGAAGTCACGGGGAGACAGCCCGAATATAACAAGCTCTCGCCCAACTGGGAAGGGCCTTATCAGATCGCCCACATAATCAAATAAGGGACTTACAGACTCCTCACCAAAGAAGGGAAGGACTTGAAAAACGCTTGGCACAGCGACCACCTGAAGAAGTATTACCCTTGAAGATTGTATTCCCCCCCCTGTTATTAGAAATCCGCCTAGTTTCTACCTTATGCATTGTAATGTTGATGTACGGCTCCATGAGCGGAAAAAAGATGAAAGATCAATAATATTATGTTTGTCCCATTAAAATAAAAGATCTTCCTAAATTCTCATGAACGATGCACGGTCATACGCCCTCGAGCTAGACCGTAAGCCCGCCAAGGGAAATACCGTTGCATGAATTCTCATGAACGATGCACGTTCATACGCCCTCAAGCTAGACCGTAAGCCCGCCAAGGGAAATACCGTTGCATGAATTCTCATGAACGATGCACGGTCATACGCCCTCGAGCTAGACCGTAAGCCCGCCAAGGGAAATACCGTTGCATGAATTCTCATGAACGATGCGCGGTCATACGCCCTCGAGCTAGACCGTAAGCCCGCCAAGGGAGGTAATAATGAAAAACAAACAAAGTGTTTAAGAAAGAACAATAAATGCTTGGCAATTCCATGAGCAATAAAATATAGCGAAAATAAATGACAAGGAGATATGGGGATCACAAGAAGAAGCAATTAAATACATTACCAAATCATGTCAAAATGGAGTCAAATGTTCAAATTCACGGAGTCTAATACTATTACAAAAAGGCCCCAGGACGCAGCCCGGTTTGATCTTCAGCTGCCCGGCGGCGGGTTGACTTCCACTTCTGGAACAGAACCAGAGGCAGTATGGTCAGCGGCAGAACGAGCCAGAGCTTCAGAGGCTTCGGCTAGGGCGGAGGCAAAAGTTGAAAAGGGAAGAACAATACTTCAACGAAGGGGCCATTGGGGCCAAATACCTTCTCCAGAGCCGCGGCCAGAGACAAGGCGGACTCATCACCTGTAAACCGCAAGTCGTCTATCATTTTGATCAAGGGTTGAACGGTCACAGGTGAAACCGGAGGCAGAGCATTCCGAACCGACTCGGGCATGGCTTCAAGCTGATGATCGGCAAAAGGCAATAAGGAATGACCATTAAAGCATTCCGGATCCGTGGCCACGGTGGAACAAAGGATTGTGATCTCTTGGGCAGTATATTTCCCAGTGGCCGCCAGATTCCGGGCAATAGTGTGCACCGCCTGTTCATATTGCTCATTGCCCGCGACGGATAATTTGTCGGAGTACTCTGCGGACTCTTTGAATTCAGCAACCGCCTTGCCCCTCTCCTCCTCCAAGACCCGCTCACGTTCTTTCTCATAGCGCATTTGATCAAGAAGTTTGCCGTCCAGCTCGTCCACTCTGTTGGACAGCTCCTCGGACTTCCTCCTCTCCGCCTCCAAAGACCTCAGGAGCTCAGTATTGCGAGCATCAACACTCGCCTTCTCAGCCTCCGCCCGCTCTTTGGCTTCTCGAGCAGCGGCCAGTTCACTACTTAATTTAGATACCTCCTTGGCCGCGCTAACGACCTCCGCATCTTTGCTCTTTAATTCCTGGCCGGCGCTCTCCACAGTCTTGGTCAACTTTTGGACCTCTTCCCTCGCCACCATCAGCTCATTATTCCTCGCCGCGATCAGGGCGGCATCAGACTCGTGTTGGGTCCGCAGATAGATAACCTCGTTGGCAATCTGCAAATAACAAAGGTGATTAGACTACGGTGCTGAGAGAAGCACGATATATAACCCAAGTCAAAAACGAACCTCGGTCAAGCACAAGCCCACGTTGCCCGCGGCGGCGATTGGATTCGAAGCAGCCAAAACCTTCTGCTGGTAATTTGGAAAATAGAGGCGGTGCATCAGCCCATCACCAACATAAGCATTAGCGCTCCGGCGGCTATGAAGATCCACCCCATACACCTCAGGGGCCTTGGCTATCTTAAGCCCGAACTCCCGGGCGCGCTCTCGATCCTCAATTGACTCCACCGGGAATAGATTGGAGCATAGGGTCCCTCTCGAAGGAGATAAGACCGTAAAATCGCCGGAGGAAGAGCCAACCCTCTGATACTTATCCCTTTGAGGGGACGCCGGATCCACGATAGCAGGGCGTTTCTTCGTGGACTCGGGAGCAGATAGACCTGCGCCAGAAGCCTGGGAAGAGTGGCCGGTTCCAATCACGGTCTTGCCGCGGCCAGCGCCTTGGCGAGGATTCGGTGGCAGGTTCCGGGTCAGTTGCGGCTGAGAAACCACCGCTCCGGACTTATCAACCTTGTCCGTGACAGGGATCTTGACCCCAGGAGCCTCCACCCTTCTCATAGCATCAGCTCTCCTTTGCTTCTCAAGAGCCGCGGCTTTCCTGGCCGCGATCTTGATCTCTGCTGCGGACTTAGGAGGCATCGTGTCGGTTGGGTCTGCAAACAAGAACAACAGTCAGATAGATAAAAACAAAGCAAAAAAAGACAAGAAAATAGTATGAAAGTGTACAATGAAAGAGACCGAGTAAACCAGGGTCTGGACAAGTCTCCCCCGAATTACAGGCAGAGCAATCAGAAAGGAAAGCGAATGATTGATGAACTTTCCAATCGGGATCTCGCTACAGAGGGGCCATGATAACCCTAGGCTCGGGGCCAGAAACGCGCCTCGGGGCCACCCCGGCGAAGGTCAAGAGCTCCTCATCGCTAATAATTGCTGAGACGTCGTAAACTCGAGGAGTCTCCACAACGGACTGGTCGTCCAGGGTAACCCTCTTCGTAAACCGAGCAAGATAGGCCTCCATCGTCGCGCTCAGCTCTCGGCCTTCTTCCGGATCAGGAAAGTTTTGGCGGGACATCGAAATCGGCGCTAAATTGTCAGGACGAGGGAATGGCCAGCCTAAACGGTTCTGAATAACGAAGGGATATCTCTGCTACTGATCGAACTTGTTAGTAGCAGCGGAAAAAATCTTCTCAGACCGCGGTTTGGTCTTTAAGCTCAAGCAGCCCGCAGTGACTTGATGGGTGAAGTAAATATGGAGCGCGGACAAAGAAGGCTCATACCCCAACATGCGGCTTACGACTATAAAGGACACCAGATAACGAATGGCATTCGGGGTCAAGTCCATAGGGAGGCAATGGGTGAACTCCAGAAATTCACAAAGAAACGGATCCAAGGGAAGGCGCAGCCCGTTTTCGAACTGAGCCGGGTAGAATATGCATGCAAGGTTCTCGGCCCGGATCAAGGGAGGAGTCATTGATCTCCCACCCATAAGAGACTCGTATTCAATAAGACCGTATACGAGATAGACTTTGGGGTCGACGCGGAACTGCGACAAATACTCATCACCATCATCCTCCTCGCTCTCGTCCCTCAAACCCGCGCCAGAACTAGACGCACCTGCTTGACTGGTCCTCCTGTTATCAGGGCCCTCGGGAAAGGAATCTACGATCCTAACAGGGGAGCGAAGCAAGTTGACCTTGCGAGCAGTATCAGGGGCCAGCCTCTCCAGTTGCCCGCGTGAGTCCGACTGAGTATCTGAAGAACCATCGCCCACGACATCCCGGGCAGGTTCATCCAATAAGAATTCGTCGCCATCATCAGCCCGTTCTGAAGCATCCCCGCTGCTGGTCACTTCAATCACCCCAGCACCCGCGGAAACGTCGCGGTTATGGCCTTGAACGGGCAGATCGTCATCCAGAGGGACATCCAACCAAGACTGGGCATTGGAACCGCTTGCAGACACGCGGTCTCCACCTAATCTCACCAACCTTCTAGCGTTACCGGCCATATCTACATTATCGGGGAATCGAATTAAAACCGCTTTCACAAAACCCCCCAACTGTTCCTCGCCCCCTATTACCCTCATTCTACCCGTGTCAAAATGAACTGAGGGGCCTGTCTCCCACAGCAGGGGTAGGATCCAAGAGTCCCACTCATAAACTATCCCTATGGTCATAAAAGCATCCCGGGAAAGCCTTTTCCAGGCATTTATCAGGTACCGGTAAATCCCTCCCGTTCGTCGACAACAACCGAAAAGGTCCGGACGAAGCATTCTCCCCAGGTCCAATTCATCCATAATCACAGTCAGAGGTTTTTTCAACAAAACTTTATAAAATCAAGGATGGACCCGGAATTCCTAAGAAAGAGACAATTTAACCGGTAAGAAATCGGAGATTCGGTGGTTAAAAGTTAAAAGCTTGGTTCGTGATGTTATAAGTTGTGAAAACACGGCGTGTTAAGTTTCTACCCCCGATGAACGGTGGAGAGGACCGAAGGCGAAAAGTTAGCAATCAGAAACCAGCGACGAAAATAAAAAGGGAAGCACTACCTGTTAAATCGATCGAGTTAAGGAAACGGAGGAAGCAAATCAACGTCGTTATCAGCAATATTTCTCTCAAGAGCGATGGCCAAAGAGTAAAAATACCGAAGGTCTTTGAATGAGCCAGTTAGGGCTATTTATATCCCCATAATGGGTCGGGTTTAAACCAAAGATCCGGAGCGACCCGGCTTAGACCCGGAAAACGAAGAGGCGGGAATCATCTTTTTTCGAATTCCAATGACGGTTCGCATTTAATGAGCGTGCTCCTTGTCATATCAAGGACCTGACAGCTACGTCACTAGCCTGACTCGTGGGGCCCACTGTCCTGTCGTCAACCACCATTGTAAGACTCCCGTCCCATGGTATTCCGTGCCCGTATTTACTACAGTTTGCCCGGGCCGAGACATGGAAGTGTAACTCCTCGCGCCGCTCATAAATAAGCTGACCCTCGGAGTTAGGGGCCACTGATAAGACCGAGCATCGCAGACCGGACCGGACCCGGTTCAAAGCCAGTACAAGCGAGCTCGACCACATCAAACCGGATAAGCCCGCAAGCTTGTAAGCCTGAGAGACCCGGGCTTCATGATAACCGTAACCGAGGTAGCTCTGCCTCCCGCTATTCTTAGGGTCCCGTGTTGATCACTCAACCACCTGCAGCCAGCTGTCACAAACGTACTACAGACGTTACCTGTTCGTACCTGACAAGCCATAACGGTTGGTGGTGGAACCATGTTTCCCTGACAACACGCCACGTTCCCAGCCACTCCCCTGGCCGAACCAATGAGGACCTGCCGCGTGTCCATCCGGTACAAGGGCGGTTAGTACCTTAAACCTACCTCCTCCTTCTACTCATATAAATACTCCTATCCGCCCCAAAGGGCCAGGTACGTGCTCTATCCTACTCACACACACAAGGCTTTCACAAGCTTTCTACTTAGGTTTTCCTCAGAGATCTTACTCTCACACCCGAGGGCCTAAGCCGGATTCCAACCCGGCCTTGGTCTTAACGGTGTTCTTGTTTGTGTTGTGATCAGGATCAAGAGACAGCTATATTGGAGTTCTACCTCCGTGACACCAGAAAATTAGGGCGTCATCAAATATAAGACTTTATTTATAGAGAAATTATGAATATTTTATCCAAAAAATTGATCTCGAGTATGACAAAATTATAAAAACATATAATCAATTTTCATTCACGAATTTGTTCACAATGTGAACGAAAATTGTCGACCATGGACTTGAACGAAAATTGAGCCACCACTAATTGCCATGAATTAATTTTGGTTAACCAGAATACAAAGAAATTCCTTTGGAAGAAATGGATGGACGATTGAGCAATAAAATTTCCCACTTAACCGAATAACTGTGAAGTCCAGTCGGGTTGCAAATGCCCATCAGCCCAACTCCAATTTATCGATTACAATTTAGCTCGGTTGGAAAAGTCAGCTTAAGTGTCCGCTTATGCAGCTATAAACCGACGCAATTAACTCTAAATCCGCCAAAAAACTCACCCAGTCAATAAATCGCAGCCTAAGCCCCCTAAGCGTCGACAAGTCGAGCTGGGCGCTGTCTTCCATGAGATTCTCTTTGTTTTTTTTTTTTTTTTGTTAAAAAATATTGGTCTTAAAATGACATCGTTTCTTATTAGTCCAAAAAAATCCTCACTAATATTTGTTATGCCGCCTTGTTTTGGAAGTGTTCGAATTTAAAGTACGGAAGTTTAGTAAAACAAATGTCAGTTTATTTATTACTATATGTTTGGGGTTGTTATATCTCCTCTTGCTAAACTATACTTTCTCAGCCGTGTGATTTGGATGTTCATTCACCTGGTAATAGTTGTCGCGACCCGAAACCCTATCACTATTTTATTGAATTTATTTTATTTATTTTATAATTTATGTGTGCATTTTATATATCATAATATCTTTATGTCTAGCATTTTACTTGATCAATTGTGCTAAGTTTGAAGTTAGGGGCTTTAGTGTTAATTGAGAGATGTTTGGTTTGGGTTTAATTGTTCAAGGTAGAAGTTGAGGGGCTTAAGGGTATATTTTTTTAAAAATATCTTAACTACTCCCTCCCTTCTCCCTCACTATTCTCTGAACACTCCCCCCCCCCCTCTCACCCGATTTCTCTCTCCTCTCCTCCATTGAAAGGTAAGAAAACTCCCTCCCTCTTTCCTTCTTTTGGTCCTCATTTATTCATCATTTCTAATTACTCATTTTATATAAAATGTTTAGATCGTCGCTAGGATCATTTGTAGCTAAGAAAGATTGAATTCCATCACCTTTCATAATTTTCAAGTAAGTTGCTTTTCCCCCATTTATGCTAAAAATGTTCATACTAAGCTTATATGATGCTATGTTTGCTATATATTGCTTCTTTGTTTGATTTGGAGTTGATTGATATTTTATCCATTTTTGTGATAATATGATATTTGGATCATTAATCGATTTAGGTTGTTTGGATGTTGTTATATAGGTCTTTTATGAGTTTATAAGTTGTTTTAGTACTTGGGTATGTTTGTTAGAAGTTGGGGTAAGAGTAGTATTAAAAATGGGTAAGAAATTTTGATGAACCCAGTTCATCCCTGCTGATTCCGGCGGAGCAGGGGTTTTGGGCGACCGCCCATAAGTGGGTTGGGCGACCGCCCAGACCATCAGTTGATTTTGTGTTGTGCCAAGAGTTTTGGGCGACCGCCCATGGAGGTTTTGGGCGACCGTCTATGGTGGATGTTCTGAAGGTCTCTATTTTTAGTTGTTTTAGGGTTCAATCTTGGTCTAGGCTCGGAGTACTATTCTAGTTAACTTAAGTTAATACCGTGGAAAACTCTAGTGCTTGAGATTGGTTCCTTTGTGAACAAATGTGTTATGGAATTTAACTAAGTATTGTTTAAGAATGTTGGAACAACTTTATAATGTGATGTTGGATTGATTTACCTTTATGATGATTATTTGGCTTGATTCCCTACTTTGAAATCATTAGTTGTTCATTGAGCTACTATTTTATTACTTAGCCTTTAATTGAAAGTCCAGCTGGTACTTGTGTTCGAGTCAGGCAATGGATAATATTATAATGGCACGAGCCAAGTCCAGTATATTATCGTCCATTGGTTCCTCTTTTCCCCTCCCAGAATGGCCTTGGTTGGGATGAGCTAGCTCCCTTTGGTGAGTATTCTAGCTAGTTGTTTGGGTTATGACTTTGTGTCATATTCCCCTTGTTACTTTATCGTTGTTACATGGTTCCGGTACCGGGGTTGTTATCTTCAGCTGTTTATGCTGCTACGAAAATCGGTTGATTGGTTGATTTGGTTGAAGCTGCGCAGCGATTATTCTATCAGTTTGGGAAACCTTGACTTATATCCTTTGTTACTTGTTTATTTCCGCTGCTATCTGTTAACTGATAATTGCTACGTGCTATGTGAGTTTTATTATTGTTTATTGCATCATAGCATGTCATGTAGTTGCATAAGTGGCTTATTAAGATTTATCTCACCACCTTTCTTTTTTATCTTTGTTTTTCCTTAACCCCCCCAGGAGGAAAGTAATAGGACTCGCTGATCACGAGGAGGACGTCGAGAGGGTTCGTGGCTTTTTGGGCAGGTTGTTATTCGGTTTACATTGTTGTTAAATGTATAACCTTGGGGATAGTATTACCAAACTGAGACGTCATTAAGGGTAGTAATATTTTATATTTTGGTATAAGCTTGTGGAGCTTATACTGGTTGTAATATTTTGTTGTTTAAGAGTGGATTTCTAAATCTGTGTATTATAATCTTTTGGTATTAAGAGGAAATTTTTATCTTCAGTATTTTGGTGTTTTATTGTTTTAAGTCGGCGTCCAGCTCGCGAGCTCCCTGCCCGCGGGGTCGGGGTCGCGACAATAGTTGTAAATTATGCTTATTCTCAGCCCGTTTAAACACTCTAAGCGAAAAGCCCCTCTACGACACCTACCGGCCGCCTATCAATTTTTTTTAAAACTTTGCAATTTAGAAAAAGAAATTCTTCGTCAACCCACAAACTTGACCCATTCTCTCAAAAAGCTTATTTCTCTTCTTGTACTCTTGCTTTTTGTTTAGAATTTGTCAAAAAGGCTTTTGAGCTGTGGTAGATAGATACCTCTTTCCGTCCCATTTCAAATTGCAAAAGTTGCAAAAAAGGGTGTCCCAACTAAAATTGTAAAATCCAAAAATGGCAAGTTTTAACCCACTTGCACACTCACATCCACTAAACCACTAACTATTCTCTACCTCACTTTCTCTCTCCCACTCAACTATAACACTCACAACACATCACCTTTTTCACCTTTTCCCTTAATCCCCGCACCAACCTAGTATTTGCAATTTGAAATGGGACGGAGTACAATACTAGAAGTCTAGAACCATATTTTTAGGCTGTACCACAAATTTCTTACCACTAAAAAAAAAGCCCCACAAAGTAGTGGGACCATTTTCTCAATTGCAGATTCTTTTATTATAACCCTAAACCAGTAGCCACATCATAAATTAGCAGTGTGACCTGGTTTTCTAGAATACCTAATTATCTAAGCTTAACTGGACAAAGTTGATGGGTTTGGTGAGATTTGTAGGTCTTACTTTATCATTAATTGTTTAAATTTGGTCTAAAAGATACTGGAATTTTCTGATGACATACAAAAATCCATGAAAGAGATACATAAATTGACAACTAGATGAATGAAATCTGAAAATAAGAGTTAGTATATGCAGAAAATATCACACCAAAAGTCATTGTGTTCAAGACATTTCTGTGTAAATAATTATACTAATATCAGTATGTCAGTGACGGAGTCAATTTTTTTTTTCTTAAAGGATTACCGTGCAAAACATTTGTTAAACAAACATTTTATCAAAAAATATATACTCCCTCCATTCCGGTTTAAGATTTTTAGTTTGACTTTGTACGCTTATTAAAAAACCAAGACAAACTTGAATAAAAAATAACGGTGTGGAGGATATAATTGTCTATTCATAAAGCAAGTGTGTGAAAAGTAAATAGGTAAATGATGTTATTTTTTGTAATATACTCCCTCCGTCCCTCTTTAATCTACAAAATTTGTCATTTTGGTTGTCCCACTTTAATTTACAAAGTCCCAAAAAAGAAATGTTTTAATAGTTTTAAAATAATGAGATCCACTTGTCATACTCACAATAACTATCCACTTACTATTCTCTACCACAGTTTCTCTCTCCCACTCAACTATCTACACTCACAACACATCAACTTTTCACTTTTTCCTTAAATAATGTGCCCAACCTAAAATATGTAGGTTTTTTTTTTTAAAATCGAAAAGGGCAAAAAGCCCCCTAAATTTTATTAAAATAAAAATAAAATGTGATGAATGACTAGACCAAAACCATCACGGAACAACAAAAAGCAAACAAAAATAAATTAAAATAAAATAAACGAACGACAGTGAGAAAATTATCGCCTATGTCATTTAGAGCCTCCCCAATATCTTTTGGAACCTCGGCCTTTAGATTTGACCGTGCTCTTGCCATGTCTATTTTTTTTTTCCCGGGTATAAAGCCATCATCTTCATTTTAGTAATCATCAAAAGAGTTAAAGAGGGACGGAGTGAGTATGAATTTTATGAGGATAAAATTGTCCAAAACACTATTTATACTTTGTCATTTAAGGAATAAAGCAACTAAAAACCTTAAACTGAGACATATCAAAAAGAAAAAGTAAGAACTTTAATTTGGGACGGACAGAGTTAATACTTTAGAGTGAAAGAGAGGCAAACACACACCTGGGGTTCACCAATCCAACGAAATGGATTAGAAGAAAGGTCAAGTTCTTGTTCGTGAACATTTTTATGCCACCAATCACTCAATAAAAAGTTAAATTCCCCATCATATTCAAATGCTTCTTTTTCTCCTTCTCCTAATTCCACTATTAACGACCCATAAAGCCCGGCCGATCTTTGCATTCCATAGTGTCCATGATAAAAATATGTTCCCGCCTGCACCATATCATCATCATTCATTAACTTTACTACTCACTGTGTCTGTAAATGAGTGTCCAAATTTCATTTTAAGGGACATTGAAAATCTCAATTTTTTGAATAATTTGGCAACAACGATTTATATATAATCTTGTAATCTCCTTTCTAAACCTTTAGTTTTGCACGTATAAAGAAACCGGTGAAAAAAAATTCGAAAAAAAAAAACGTTTAGGGAGAAAGTTATGTTAAAAAAAGACACTCATTTAGGGACAAAGATTTCTTGAAAATGGACATTCATTTAGGGACAGAGGGAGTAATTCTTAAAAATAAATAAATAAATAAAAATTACTAAAACATGGAGTATTTTGTTATTCTAAAAAACACATTGTTTTAAAGTTGCCATGAGTAAATGAGATTCATTTCATCTGCAATTTCCATTCTCACTTATATACTCCGTGTTATATTATGGATTTGGAACTGTTTCAGCGACTGGTATTGCAACGTTCCAGCCGTCAGTCAGAGTTTAGGCTTTGGTGTTTTTAGACAAAGGCTGAGAGAGAGAGAGAGAGAGAGAGAGAGAGAGAGAGATGAGGAGAGCTTGTGTAGTTACCTTGTCAACTTTGAACCTATAGACAAAGGTTTCTCCAGGATTAATAACACATTGTGATATAGAAGCAGTTCCATCTGCCCATGGTGTTCCAAGCTTCACAAAAAAAAAAAAAAAAAAAAAAACCAATTAAAGAACTGTAAATGTTCTGAACATGAGCCATGAACCACCAACTACATGCTCTAACATAATTCTAGCACAATAATAATAATAAAAAAAAATAAATTTGATCAGTAGAATAAAACTAACCTGTCTAATCCCGTGCCAGTGAATAACAACTCCCTCAGTAGGGAGCTTGTTAGTAAGATGAACGACGACAGTATCTCCGGCTCGAGCTCTAATGGTTGGCCCTGGATATTGACCATTGATGCCTATCACTATATGTTCTATGCAATCTGGTGCCCAATACGTGTACTCAACTTCCCATCTGAAATGTCTGGTCTTGGTACCCAAAACCAAATGATCAATTGGAATAATCCACAAACACCACAAAGCAACCAACAAAACCTTGTTGGTTATAGCCATTGAAGGATTGGTATGTGTAAGATTAAGGAGCTAGGGAGAAAGGCAATGCTTATACTTTACACTAGGAGAGTGTGCTATGTTGTGTGTGTATATATATATTTATAGAGAGAGAGAGAGAGAGAGAGAGAGAGAGGGGTTCAAGTAAAACTTGTTATTTATACACCATTAATAATACTATCAATAATCGTCAGATATCTAAATCAACTTAAAATTATTGCTCAAAATTCACTGGTAGTTATAACGAAAAAAATTGATAACTCATTTTTGAACGGATGGAGTATACTTCCTCTGTTTCAAGTAAGTTGCAACATTTTAATTTTTTATGGGTAACGGGAATGAACTTTAACCAGCCATTGGTGACGATCTAATCATTCAAGTGAAATTCTAAAATTTGTACTCACTCTGTCCCGCTTTAAGGTTCTTACTTTCCTTTTTGGTCTATCCCAAATTAAGGTTCTTACTTTACTTTATTACCTAAAATGGACAATGAAACCAACTTGTCATTCTCACAACAAAAACTCTCTACCCACTTTCTCTCTCCCAATTTACTTTTCATACTCACAACATTTATTTTTTCTTAACTCCGTATATAGTCAAACTAGGAACCTTAAATCGGGACGTAGGGAGTAATTGATAAATTATTAAGTGATTTATCAATAATAATTTTTAAAATTTCATTGTGATCATTAAATTGACACAAATGTTTGGTAAAAGTAGGTCTGCGTTGCGGTCCAGATAACCCAAGTTCAATTAATATTTATTATTATGGGACGAAAAGAGTATAATATATGAGTATAAGATAAGTTCGTTTGGTCGCAATACAATGATTGTAATATATTTATCCTTGTACTAATAATCATCATATTAATAATACCACCTTTTTTTTTTAATTTACAAATTTATGCTGTTTTATGCACTTGAAATTATACTAATAAGAAGCTATTTAATTTATTGAAGACAAACTAAAATGAAATTTTTGAGGCTAGATCTCTTTTCTATGTACTGATTTACACCAATCAATAAGTTACTTTCACTATCCAAAAATAGTTAACGATAAAACCCCAAGTTGGAGGTTTTGGATTCACTATAATATAATATTCCTTGACACAAAACACTAGACAAAAACATAAAATAAAATTCCCAACTTGGAGGTTTTGGATTGATTAAAATATAGTTGTTCTTGCGATTCACTTTTTGTTTTCTAAGATGAGAACTTAAAATAAATGTTAAAATAATTTTCAAATTACTGCTGATTAAAAAACAAATCTAATACTTTCTCTGTCATACTCCCTCCGTCCCAGAAAGATAGTCCACTTTTTTTCGTTGTTACTACGAGTGAACTTTGAGCAGTTATAAATGCTACTTATAATTATGTTAATGTCAATCTAAGACTTGATATTAATAGTATTTATAATGGTGTATCAAGAACAATTTCAAAAATTTCATTAGAATAATTAAAAGTAGCCTTAATTATTACTCAAAGTTCATTCGTAAAACCCATAAAAATAAGGGGACTATCATTTTAGCACAGAGGGAGTATAATAAATATTGCATTAGACCTCAATATTTGTAAAAAAAATATATTTTATTTGTTTGTGTGTTATTTTTATACAATAATTAAATTGTACTAAGACTATTTTAAGACTTAAAAAAAGTATACTCCATCCCAACACTTTTTTCACTGTTACTACGAAGGATCTTTGAATAATAATTTTAAGCTGACTCAATTGTACTAACGAAAATCTAAAGCTTGTTATTGACCCACCATCAACAATACTATCAATAACAAGTTTCAGATTTACATTAGAATAATTAAATCAACATAAAATTATTATTCAAAGTTCCTTCATAGTAACTCTTGGTCCCAAAGGGCAACAAGGGTATGAAAAATAGCTAGAGGGGGGGTGAATAGCTGTTTTAAAATTCTTTTCGTACCCTTGATAAACTCAATTGCAAATGCGCACTTAATCAAATAAGTATTATGATATGCGCCTAAGTGAGTGAGTGAGATGCACAGCGGAATTTAGTAATGTAAATAGGCGCAAAGTATGATAAAGGGGGCGCACTGACATGCCCCAAGTCCCGGGATTCCCTAATAGAACCTCGAACCTGGTGCGCGTAACTAACAAGAAACAAGAAACTAACGGAAAACAGGAATAATACCTGTTAAAAACAAAACTGACATGATATGTATACTCAAGAGTAGGGAGCTAAGATAGCTCACACGAGTTCTAGACCAAGAAAATTAAAACCAAACAAGGTTACATACAGCGGAAGACATGCCTAGCAAATAAGCTGGCATCAAGAACTGTCTAGGGACAACAAATACTACCCCAACACAAGCCCAGAGTTTATAAACTCATGCAAGATCGTCCTTACCAAAATATAAAAAGGACACTAACTTCGAACAAGAATATACTGCTGAGTAAGTTCCCAGCTAAGTCGAGCCTCACTGCGTAATATCCCCTGCTTTCCTGGGGGGGGGGGAAACAATTAAACAAATAAAGGGTGAGATAAATCTCAGTAAGCTATTAACATGCAACTATATGTCATGTTATCATGCAATACAGGTAGATACTCAACTAATCATATATCAAGTATCATCAAGTAACAAGTATAGGAGAGGCTAAGCCAACCGAACAAGTAATCAAGCTCAAGAAAGGTTCAGGTAACAAGTAGTCAAGTAGAGTGAGAGGCTAAACCAGCTCACCAAGATGCACATAGGCCTATCACGCATTTTTACCTGAATCCTTCCTTATTCCTCCCAAGAATACCATTTGTTGTCGATGCTTTTCTAGCTGAGGACAACCAAGAACAAGAACAAGAGACTGCTGTGCAGTATATAAGAAGACCTGGTAACCAGTGTCATCCACAAGAACAAGATCCACGAGGTGTTCAAGACAAGAGTTTAGCATTCACTTAAGTCAGGCTTATTGCTCCAACCAAGGAAGCTATGCCCTTACTATGGCCGGTAGTAAGGGGTCAAGCGGAAATACATAGGGACCCGATTGTCACTTAAGCCCCAGCTCTCGTGACAAGCGTGAACCTATATATTTTTGAACTAGCAAGGAGAACCAGCTGGACTCACACAAGAATGCACAAGTAGATGTTTACTTGAACTACGAGAATAGAACTAAGTCCCATACTAGTGGACCAGTCTTTATGCACCATGTAATCATGTATCATCTGCTCACGAGAATATGCACCATGTAATCATGTATCATGTGCTCACGAGAATATAAGTACACGTACGCAATTATTGCGAATACAAACCAAGATAACAATGGCACATAAGGTGTCCATGTAACACGATCAATCCAAGTAAGAGTCCATTTATAACAGACTTCAGTCAAGTAGTAGGGTATATCACTTGTCACATGCCAAGTTTGCACGTACATATTCATATCACGTTTAACACATTAAAGTGTCTATCACGATACCCTTACTATCAAGTAGAGCCCAATACCTTAGACTCTAAACACGTAGAAGAATAGGTCACATTGTACCTAGACACAGTCATATCTCACGTATATGTATCGTTAATAATCGAATACATTTTCTAACACATATTGTGTTCTATAACCATTCTTATTAACTTAAATCGTAGTATTCACGATTATATGAATTATCTTCATATTACACTAGTCCCTATTTTCTTTAGGAACCCATTTCTAGACAAGATATCTTCTTTATTCTTTATACACTTTATTAAGTATATACACGATTAAAACCAATCACTAGCACTTTAGTGTTTGTTCATAACACTTACAATACACACGTATCAAATTCAAGTATGTGTAGTAGAGTTAATTATTCTCTATCTAGTTCCATATCCCAACTCTTTTGGTTATTCATACCATGTATCAAGTAATCAAGAAGCCACATTCTATCAAGCAGCTACATGCAAGATTTGCATAAACACATCAAGAATCTTTCAAGTTATTACCATACACATGTATTGGTTTCAAGGCATGTACAAGATTTTATAATCTTATATTCAAGTCTTAATCCAATTCTTTGGATGGTTAAACATGTACAAGAGTTAATTATCTTATACTTCAAGTTCAAGCTAGGTAGATGAATTATACATCTTTTACGAATTATTTTCAAATCCTTTTCTTAGGACATTCAAGCTCAAGACATTAGTTGGTGCCCCCAAGGTACACAAACATTAACTTCAAGACACATAAAAGAGTTACTACTCTTATACTCAAGTTATCATTTAATTATGATTCAAGTCCACATTTCATTTGTTCACAAAGGGACTATTTTTCAGTACTAGAGTGTTCTACAACACTCATCTAGGCCATCTAGGGTAGTACCCTAAACCTAGACCAAGAATACTTCGAGTTCAAATTAAGTAAATGAGCTATACAACTCATACTTACAAGTTCTTAATCCCCTACCTAGGATATTCAATCTCAAGACACTAATTTGGTGCTCAAGACATAGTTCCAAGACAAGCATAACACATAAGTGCTTGTTCATAGCACTTTCAAGACATAAAGAAGAGTTCTTCTTTTTATACTCTAGTTCTCATTTGAGTTCTATAAGTGTTCATGTACAATACTAAATTCTCATTTTAATGCAATGAGTATTCATGTTTAAGACCAAGTTCTGATGCCCCTAAGGTGTCACAACACTTGCTAGGACATCTTATACTAAGGCTATATGCCTTAAGGAGGGATAAGCTTTCAATTTAATTTAAATTTAAAACACTTTGGTTGGAACAGGGGACCGGGCGGGCGCTCATCCAAGCACCTTTGAAACCCAAAACTTCTGTTGAAAAGGGCGGGCGCTTGGTGGGTAACCAGGCGGGCGCTCGGTGCAATTTTCAGCAACATTCAAATTCTTTCCCAGGCTTAGAATTCTCCGTCCCAAGCGTAGGAGTATACTTTTACTAACCCTTAAGCAATACCCAAGACACTATTTCAAGCTCAATTCATTTTTTTACCGTCCCATAAATAATATGACAATTTTCTTTTATTCCAATTAAATATTTCACCGTCCCCAAAAGTATGAGTACAATTTTATATTATACTAATATACCCATTTAGAGATACTTCCATTCATTTCCCCGTACCACAAATAATGGTACAATTTTTCTAATAATATTTAAATCGAGTTACTATTTTACCGTCTCACGAATAAGAGTATAATTTTTCTAACTTCCCAGGATACTTTCAAGTTGCTTTTGTTCTTATAATTCATTCGATTACTCCCTTCGTTCCAATTTTACAAGTATCACAAAAATTGCTCAAAACACAATTTTAACAAGAACAAGTAGCAGGAATAACATATAGGCATGTTATTACAAGTAAGGGGGAGTCAATAGCTTACCTAGTCCGAAATCAAGTTGACCCAAATTAATTTCTGATCGGTCTGGAACGCTCTATTCAACGCCACGAATATTTATCCGGGACCGGAATCACGAACAGAGGGATAATTGAGCTCGAGGAGTCGAGAATAGGGTAAAACTGAACTCCCTTCTATGAAACAGAGAGAAAGAACGAGAAGAAAGATTTTTGAGAATCTTTCTCTGCAACCACAACAAGATATACTTAGGATTTTCCAAGAATTGCAACTAGGCCCCTCAAGTTCTAACTTTGACAAAAAGGCCCCTAAACTTTCAACTTTGATATTTAACCACCTTAATTTTCTAAAGTAGTTAAATAATTAACTCAAATAAAATAGCATCTAAATATGCTAGCCAAGAATTTAACAAGCACGTTAAATATTTAACAAGAATAAAGATGGGCGTTACATCCTCCCCACCTTAAAGAAAATTCGTCATCAAATTTTTACTAGATCAAGATTATAACATATATAATCAACAAGTAGAACTCAAGAACATCACGACTATGCACAGATACTCACAAATATTCTATGCAATTTAGATGTATCAATTATAACATCAAAACACATAAAGTCAAGCAGACTCGATTAGTCAATCCACTATATTGCTGAAACTTGACATATCCACTAGAAATAATAGAACTGGTCATATCCTCCAGATCACTGTAATACTAGTCAAATCCACTAGGCAATCTCAAATACTGAGTCGTGGTCATCCATCGTTTCAATGTTTAAAACTGACTTCACGTATATCAATCCATCGAGAAAATCCATCGAAAAGGTGTAGCTCTCGGTGTCAAATAGTTAACGATAGAGCTGCCTTCGAAATTCATTAATGAATCTCTAACAAGATCAAGAAAATCTCAAAAACACGCGTACCTTGGTTGTTTCCACTTATAGGTCAACAAAGATAGTTACTTCAGGCATCCATTTCAAATTAGATATATCCTCTATCAAGAAATTTCTCAAGTTGAATCTTCAACTCTTTTAACTCAATCGAGGTCAAGAACATTAATCCAGATGTCAGCACTGTATTCGCACTGTAACAACTCAAGATAATTAAAGTTTCTCATCAAGTAACATGCACTACTCAGTAGGAATTCCACTGTTAATCGCATAGGTTAAATACCCAGTACAATCTCAAGAACCCTATCTAGACTTTCAATGTAGAACATAAAGGTTATGCATAAATCTATCATGCTCACATATATAGTCAAGCATACTAGCATAGAAATAATTACCATCTATTATGGTAAACAAGAATGACCTAACACATAGAAAGTCAAGTCATGACACGTATCACATCAATGTCCCATCTAGGTAACATGACCAAGTTAACATATAACGTATAGGGTGTTATCACCCACACTTCTATCAAGCTCTTACTAATAACAATATCAACACGTAGCCTCTTACTAGAGAATACACTTCCACGTAATTCACGAGATAAGGACAAGCATGCATATATAGCACGAAACCATGTCCACAAGACAAGATAGATACGCCTAAGTCTTTGAAGACTCGCACTCTCGATTCTCGAATCATCTAATCCAATTGGATCAACACTATCAACACCAGTCCTATGCCTGGTATAACAACAAGTAACGAAACACTCGACGTCGGTAGCACACCCAAGACTAACCCAACCTAGGCCATAGACCCTATCCAGGTTTAGAGCTAAACCATAGCTCTGATACCAAACTGACACGCCCCAAGTCCCGGGATTCCCTAATAGAACCTCGAACCTGGTGCGCGTAACTAACAAGAAACAAGAAACTAACGGAAAACAGGAATAATACCTGTTAAAAACAAAACTGACATGATATGTATACTCAAGAGTAGGGAGCTAAGATAGCTCACACGAGTTCTAGACCAAGAAAATTAAAACCAAACAAGGTTATATACAACGGAAGACATGCCTAGCAAATAAGCTGGCATCAAGAACTGTCTAGGGACAACAAATACTACCCCAACACAAGCCCAGAGTTTATAAACTCATACAAGATCGTCCTTACCAAAATATAAAAGGACACTAACTTCGAACAAGAATATCCTGCTGAGTAAGTTCCCAGCTAAGTCGAGCCTCACTGCGTACTATCCCCTGCTTTCCTGGGGGGGGAACAATTAAACAAATAAAGGGTGAGATAAATCTCAGTAAGCTATTAACATGCAACTATATGTCATGTTATCATGCAATACAGGTAGATACTCAACTAATCATATATCAAGTATCATCAAGTAACAAGTATAGGAAAGGCTAAGCCAACCCAACAAGTAATCAAGCTCAAGAAAGGTTCAGGTAACAAGTAGTCAAGTAGAGTGAGAGGCTAAACCAGCTCACCAAGATGCACATAGGCCTATCACGCATTTTTACCTGAATCCTTCCTTATTCCTCCCAAGAATACCATTTGTTGTCGATGCTTTTCTAGCTGAGGACAACCAAGAACAAGAACAAGAGACTGCTGTGCAGTATATAAGAAGACCTGGTAACCAGTGTCATCCACAAGAACAAGATCCACGAGGTGTTCAAGACAAGAGTTTAGCATTCACTTAAGTCAGGCTTATTGCTCCAACCAAGGAAGCTATGCCCTTACTATGGCCGGTAGTAAGGGGTCAAGCGGAAATACATAGGGACCCGATTGTCACTTAAGCCCCAGCTCTCGCGACAAGCGTGAACCTATATATTTTCGAACAAGCAAGGAGAACCAGCTGGACTCACACAAGAATGCACAAGTAGATGTTTACTTGAACTACGAGAATAGAACTAAGTCCCATACTAGTGGACCAGTCTTTATGCACCATGTAATCATGTATCATCTGCTCACGATAATATGCACCATGTAATCATGTATCATGTGCTCACGAGAATATAAGTACACGTACGCAATTATTGCGAATACAAACCAAGATAACAATGGCACATAAGGTGTCCATGTAACACGATCAATCCAAGTAAGAGTCCATTTATAACAGACTTCAGTCAAGTAGTAGGGTATATCACTTGTCACATGCCAAGTTTGCACGTACATATTCATATCACGTTTAACACATTAAAGTGTCTATCACGATACCCTTACTATCAATTAGAGCCCAATACCTTAGACTCTAAACACGTAGAAGAATAGGTCACATTGTACCTAGACACAGTCATATCTCACGTATATGTATCGTTAATAATCGAATACATTTTCTAACACATATTGTGTTCTATAACCATTCTTATTAACTTAAATCGTAGTATTCACGATTATATGAATTATCTTCATATTACACTAGTCCCTATTTTCTTTAGGAACCCATTTCTAGACAAGATATCTTCTTTATTCTTTATACACTTTATTAAGTATATACACGATTAAAACCAATCACTAGCACTTTAGTATTTGTTCATAACACTTACAATACACACATATCAAATTCAAGTATGTGTAGTAGAGTTAATTATTCTCTATCTAGTTCCATATCCCAACTCTTTTGGTTATTCATACCATGTATCAAGTAATCAAGAAGCCACATTCTATCAAGCAGCTACATGCAAGATTTGCATAAACACATCAAGAATCTTTCAAGTTATTACCATACACATGTATTGGTTTCAAGGCATGTACAAGATTTTATAATCTTATATTCAAGTCTTAATCCAATTCTTTGGATGGTTAAACATGTACAAGAGTTAATTATCTTATACTTCAAGTTCAAGCTATGTAGATGAATTATACATCTTTTACGAATTATTTTCAAATCCTTTTCTTAGGACATTCAAGCTCAAGACATTAGTTGGTGCCCCCAAGGTACACAAACATTAACTTCAAGACACATAAAAGAGTTACTACTCTTATACTCAAGTTATCATTTAATTATGATTCAAGTCCACATTTCATTTGTTCACAAAGGGACTATTTTTCAGTACTAGAGTGTTCTACAACACTCATCTAGGCCATCTAGGGTAGTACCCTAAACCTAGACCAAGAATACTTCGAGTTCAAATTAAGTAAATGAGCTATACAACTCATACTTACAAGTTCTTAATCCCCTACCTAGGATATTCAATCTCAAGACACTAATTTGGTGCTCAAGACATAGTTCCAAGACAAGCATAACACATAAGTGCTTGTTCATAGCACTTTCAAGACATAAAGAAGAGTTCTTCTTTTTATACTCTAGTTCTCATTTGAGTTCTATAAGTGTTCATGTACAAGACTAAATTCTCATTTTAATTCAATGAGTATTCATGTTTAAGACCAAGTTCTGATGCCCCTAAGGTGTCACAACACTTGCTAGGACATCTTATACTAAGGCTATATGCCTTAGGAGGGATAAGCTTTCAATTTAATTTAAATTTAAAACACTTTGGTTGGAACAGGGGACCGGGCGGGCACCTAAGGTAGACTGGGCGGGCGCTCATCCAAGCACCTTTGAAACCCAAAACTTCTGTTGAAAAGGGCAGGCGCTTGGTGGGTAACCAGGCGGGCGCTCGGTGCAATTTTCAGCAACATTCAAATTCTTTCCCAGTCTTAGAATTCTCCGTCCCAAGCGTAGGAGTATACTTTTACTAACCCTTAAGCAATACCCAAGACACTATTTCAAGCTCAATTCATTTCTTTTACCGTCCCTTAAATAATAGGACAATTTTCTTTTATTCCAATTAAATATTTCACCGTCCCCAAAAGTATGAGTACAATTTTATATTATACTAATATACCCATTTAGAGATACTTCCATTCATTTTCCCGTACCACAAATAATGGTACAATTTTTCTAATACTATTTAAATCGAGTTACTATTTTACCGTCTCACGAATAAGAGTATAATTTTTCTAACTTCCCAGGATACTTTTTCAAGTTGCTTTTGTTCTTATAATTCATTCGATTACTCCCTTCGTTCCAATTTTACAAGTATCACAAAAATTGCTCAAAACACAATTTTAACAAGAACAAGTAGCGGGAATAACATATAGGCATGTTATTACAAGTAAGGGGGAGTCAATAGCTTACCTAGTCCGAAATCAAGTTGACCCAAATTAATTTCTGATCGGTCTGGAACGCTCTATTAAACGCCATGAATATTTATCCGGGACCGGAATCTCGAACAGAGGGATAATTGAGCTCGAGGAATCGAGAATAGGGTAAAACTGAACTCCCTTCTATGAAACAGAGAGAAAGAACGAGAAGAAATATTTTTGAGAATCTTTCTCTGCAACCACAACAAGATATACTTAGGATTTTCCAAGAATTGCAACTAGGCCCCTCAAGTTCTAACTTTGACAAAAAGGCCCCTAAACTTTCAACTTTGACATTTAACCACCTTAATTTTCTAAAGTAGTTAAATAATTAAATCAAATAAAATAGCATCTAAATATGCTAGCCAAGAATTTAACAAGCACGTTAAATATTTAACAAGAATAAAGATGGGCGTTACACGCACACACATTCTAAGTATTTTGGCTCAAAGTGGGTGAAATAAGGAACTACGACAAATGATATAACAAACACAACACAGTTCAATCAATCAATCTACAATGAATAAACAATCAAATAGTTAGATATGATATGACTTGAAAGGAAATTGCAAGAGTAAGTACGCGCTATTTGGAGAGGTTCGATCGGGAAAATGATCTACGTCCTCTACCAAGATGGTTAGTCTTGGATTTCAAATGGAGATCTTATATAACGAGAGAGTGTTACAAAATACAATCATTTTTAGCTTATACACTAACTCAAGATCTAATATTCTATGAAAGAACAAATCCTGGACAATAACCGGTGTATCTCTAAAAGAAAAATCTAAGTGATCAAACTTAAAGAGGTGCGTGTGTGATTTTAGATTCAAGGCTCTTTAGATATTTGAGATTGAAAGCACAAGAAAACTAAAATGTTATCGCTTGGGGATCTGGGCTAAGGATGAAGTTATGAAGATGTTCTTGAGAATTCTGGAAATAACAAAGGCAATCTTCAAATCTTCAACGAATGCTTGAGAGAAATTCTTGAAAATCTTAGCAACTTCAAATGGTTGAAGTTATGGGGTATTTATAGTAGAGCCCCAAAAACTAGCCGTTGGAAATCCTTGGTGAGTCAGAGAAAGGGCGGATGTGCTGTCGCTCATTGAGTGGAGCACGTGTCCTTTTATAGCCGTTAGACACATAACACAAATATGACCGTTATGGACAGGTGTCCTTAGATGCAGGTGCATACGTGTTATTTAACCACCGTTGGATCATTGGCGTAGTTTGAATCTCTTCAAGTCTTTGAATCTTCAATAAATCACTGAGTGTTAAAAACATTCATGATGCGCGTTGAGCTAGAGAGGCGCGTAGCGTATGCGCGCTCTGAGTCATCTGAGGCGCGTAACACATTGCGCGCACGCCAAAGAGGCGCGTAGGCGCATGAGCTTAGAGGCGCATGGCGCGTGATCTTGGCTCAAACTTGTGATTTTCTTGAATCTTGGTATTCTTGCCCTATTCCTAAGCCTATTCAATTACAATGGACAACCTAAAAAAATGAAGTATAAATACTTCTTACATGTGGGTCTAAAGTCCATGAAATAAAACTTAGGTGATGGATTAATCAAATCTAATCAATCCTATTACATTGAAACTGAGATATAAGTGGGCATACCCAACAGTAACATCGACAAAAGTGTGAAGATGATTTTGGGACGGATGGAGTAATATTTAATATGAAACATATAAAAGAAATATAATACTCCTTCCGTCCCCAAACAAACTTCTCATTTTGTCATTTTGGGTGTTTCATTGAAAACTCCCACTTACCCCAAAAGAAAAATGTTTCCTTTACTTTTTCTCTCTTTCTCATTGACAACAACCATCCATTTACTATTTCCTACCACTTTTTCTCTTCTTTCCACACACACCATCTACTTTTTCAATATCTTTCCTTAATTTCTATTCCTAACATTTTATATGGAATGTTTGTTTTGAAACAAAAAGATTATAAAGATGAAGAAGAAAAGCATTCAACTTTCGGTAAAAAAAAAAACTTGTAAGGTATTGAGGGACGAGTATAATAATTTAGGGTTGGTCAAGTGGTGATGTATAATGAGTGGACATGGGCACAAGTTCCATTCCATTTCACTCACTTATAGTGCAACCGAGCATCATGGGTACTATTCTGCCATTTTCTTGTCTGCCTTTTCCTATGCTTATTCTTTTGGTAATATTTATCTCTCAGAAAATATAGTCACATAAAAAAAAATAAACTTTAACCAAACATTAGTATCAATTTAATGATCACAATAAAATTTTAAAAATTGTTATTGATAAATCACTTAATGATTTATCAAGTACAAATTTAGAATTTCATTTGAATGATTAGATCGTCACCAATGATTGGTCAAAGTTCATTATTGTTGACCATAAAAAGTCAAAATGGAACTATCTTTTTGGGACAGAGGGAGTATTATTTTCTCAACTTCATCATTATTGTTAATCTTTACTCTTGTTTTCAGCCCCGTTGGAGTCTTCCACTCTACATGTAAAATTAATTTTACTTATACATTATTGTGTGGATAGATGTTATGGGGTTGTAGATGGCCCTACTTTTTATCTGGCAATCATAGAATAAGTTTGGGCCATACCAACTAATAAAATATAATCAAAATTTCTAATAATAAGGTCCAGGTCCAGGTCCAGGTCCAGCTACTATTGCTTGTCAACTTCCCTTCCTCATTGAAAACTTTTAAGTTTTACAAGTAATTAATAAAACAATTGATTGTCTTAAATTGATTTACTTACCTTTTTCTCTCCCAATTATTTAAATGGAGATGAAGTAATACTTCTTTTTCTTAGTCAATAACTAAATCCCTTTATACACATACTCATAAAAATATCATAGATCAAATTGTTTGAACCATAAAATAGCAGAAGGAAAAACTAACAGAGTAGTCATGAAAATCATTGGGTACCAGTTGTTTTACAATGGCTTGGCTTACTTGAGCAACATAATGTCTTTATTATTTATTTATATTAATTCGTAGTGCCATGACAGTTATAATTGGCCCTATAAATATGCTAACACAAATTCCCCTAACGGGATTCGAACTCGTAAACTCCGCACGGTAAGCTAACATCATATACCGTTTGAACTAGAGCTCTTTAGTTGGAACATAATGTCCTTGGAAACAAACTTTAAATCTTATTGAATCCGCAAAAATATATACTCCACCAGAATGTTAACACTATCCATATTTTGGAAATTAGGTTGGTCCTAAAACATAATAGCATGCTTCAAATGTCAATTACTCTCTACGTCCCAAAATGTTTTTTTTTTTTTTTTGTTATCACGAAAGTATTTTGAGTAACAAAAATTTAAATTAATTAAATTATCTTAATACAAATTTAAAATTTGTTGTTGATACACCGTTATAAGTACTACCAATAACAGTTTTTAGATGCTCAATAGGATAATTAATAAAAAAAAAACCTTAAGCCCGACACTCCATGCCCTTCCCCGTCATTGTTTGCTGCACAAAAAAAAAAAACAAAAAACTTGAGCAACTCGAACGATGCATCTTTAGTCTGAACACCCAACACCTCTCTCAAATTCACTACCGACTCCTTCAAAAAACGTCAACTTGTTGGTGCTATCACTCAAAATTGTAGAAGAAAGAGAGGAAATCCATATTTATCTTGCCTAAATCTTGATTTCGATGTTTTCTTTAGATTTGAGGGAATCCAATTTGTTACTTATTTGAAAACCCAAATCTGGTTTTGAATTTCATACAAAATTAAATCTTGATTTTATTTTTGATCTTTAAATGAGAATTACAATAATACACATCATTTGACATGCACATGATTTTTTTGATAGTTTTTTTTTTTTAAACATACATTAAGATTTAAGGGTAGAGTGAGAACATTAGAATCCTATTTAAGTTATAACCCCGTTAGAATACTCCATCCGGACTCAATTATAAGCAACAAAAGTGGTTTTTTTTTTACCTAAATATAAGCAACTCTAAGGGATTTCAAGACTATTTAATACTCTCTTACCAAAACTGCCCCTATTTAATTATTCATTTTCAAATACAAGTGCACATTTATTACACATTTAATATGAGGATATATTAGTAATTTTAACATGTTTTTATTATAAAATCAAGAAAATTAACTAACTTAAACTACTTTCTTAATAGGTATGATTTTAGTTATTTTTGCTTATATTTGGGACCGAAGGGAGTACATTACTACTAAATAGTATTTTGATTGATTTTACTAATAAAACTATTGTATTCATGCTATTACTATGGCAAAAACTATATACACAGCCCGGTAAATACACAGCCCATTTAATTCCATCGCTGCCCTTGCACGTCTCGTGTATACTTACACGAGATGAGAGCTTACATCTCGTGTACATATACACGAGATACATCTCGTGTAAGTACACACGAGATGAGATCTCGTGTATGTATACACGAGATGTAAGCTCTCATATCGTATAAGTATACACGACATAGGCATCTGAGCCTGCTTTTCCACAACCGCAATAGCAAAAGCAACAATAAACATAACTTGGAATGAAATTTGATTCTCAAATAGGACATCTCCACAAAACATCAATAGACCATTACACATATACTATCGCCTAATTGTATACGAAATGAAAGTGTTAACAAGGATAAGCATATAATTCAAACATTCATACAAACTGGATAAATCAAAAACCATTACACATATACTATCCTATATGTAATCTTCTTTGTCTTCTTGCATCGGTATCCTCCTCATAGAGTTGACTGAACTCTGCTATCCTATCTTGGTATGGGAGGAGTAGTTGGCTTGCGGTTGATCACAGCGGTTCCGATAAATGTTTGGTGGTGGTGGTATTGGGTAATCATTGCCTAACATGCGCAGCTGCAAAAGTAATAACAGTTAAATACAAGACAATGAAATATAATGAATATAAGTAAGACAACTAAATATAACTAATATAGATGAGACAATTAAGTTTCATACCGCTATAAAATGGTTTCCATTGACTTGTCCCACCACAACTGTGTTCACCGGTGGTTGTACTGGTGCAGTCACTGGAAGGCATAACATACCACCGCTAGTCGAGTAAGAAATGAACGCCACATTATACCTCGTGGCAATGATGTGCCCAAGATCTGGGAGCTCCATCCAATAATCACTGTGCGCCGTCCGGCTATAGCAAGCAATCTTACGTAAGAGTTCTCTTACCGATATCCAAGGTAGAACTCTTTCGTAAAGGTCTTGGCGAGCAAGCACCTCATTGTAACATTCTGTGCGCACTTCAGCCCACTTCTCCTCATCTCCGTATATCTGTGCTGCTACGGCTCTATAGCCACAATGTCCATCTGATGCCACATCTATGATGCCTCCAATACGCGGGGTAATGAAAGGCGGAAAAGACTCTACATACGGGGAGCTGTATAAACTAGTATAATTGGGCTGTCCATTTCCCTCTCCACGACCCTGACCCTGATCCCGTCCTCGTCCTCGACCTCGACCTCGGCCTCGACCCCGTCCTCTCCCACGACCGGAAGGAGCTACTGGTGGATGAGACGTAGGAGTACTAGCAGGGGTAGATGGTGTGGGTCCTGAAGGTGATTTCCGTTTGCGGGTGGACTCCGAACTCGCTTGGGTTGATGCAATGAATGCACATCTAGACCTGAAATAGGGCAAAGAAAAAAGAGTGAGAAGCATTCATACTGTTGTTTGAAAGTGTTAAAAAAAAATTGATGCTGCTGCTAATGTGTCTCGTGTAAGTCCACACGAGACATATCTCGTGTGGTTTTACACGTGACAAGTCTCGTGTAATACAACACGAGATATGTCTCGTATGGACTTACACGAGACACATCAGCAGCAGTTAAACAGTAACAGCAACACAACAGCACAACAGCAACAATACAACAGCAAAAAATTTGAGACATAATTGAATGAAGATATATACCCTTTGCCAGTCGAGGATGGTGTAGCGGGGACTCCAAAAAATTTGTTAGTATGCTCCCAATCTGACAGTTCTCTGGAACTTCCGGCCTGGGGTTCATTCGGCTTTGAAATATGATCCGGCTCCATCGTTTTGAATAACTGTCTCCTTACCGGTTCAGGCTCCTTAGATGAAGGGTTGTCTACTTCAATGTCCAACTTCTTCCAAAACTCATGAATCGTGGACAACTCAATCCGTCCCTGACACTCCTCTATCTGTGCAATCTCATGACTACATGGAAGTCCATGTGTCCGCCTGTAGTAACACCCGCAGGCAGCCTCAGTGATTACATAACCCCCATTATGACGCTGCTTGATTTTCTGAATTTGATCATGCTCTTGTCTGATAATGCGAAAGGCTACCGTTGACACTCTAGTGAATATGTTGCGATATAGATTGCGGGTCCTCAAATCAATTGGATATCTGGTCCTTGATCTATTCATACCCTGTTTGATAGTTTTTAGCTGGATATCTATGATTTTATGAGCCTTTTTAAACAGTGTGTCAAAAGTAGAAGAAGCACTCCCCAATGCCTTCTTCAACCTGTTATGCTCACCCTCAGTCCTGTTTGTGGTATGGGTCCCGAAGTGTGTTAACACATCCGTGTGCATGGACAGAATATTCTGAGAGTACAAATTAAGCCATGTCTCGCGGAGGTAATCCAATAGTGCAGGATAAGATCTGAAACGGTCACGAAGCTCTGCCCAACGTAAGTCCCATTCGTCGGGGTTAGGGGCTGAGATTGCATAATTGAACGTCCTCATGAATGATTCTGCGAAGTCCTCGCTACCTGTATGCTCCAACCCTTTTCTTCTAACATTCATTTCGATATGACTCCGACACAAGAAGTGTGCGGTGTGGGGAAAAACTGTACGGAGAGCGCTGATGAAACCCAACTCACGATCAGTGACAAAAACTGTAGGCAACCGGGGAGGTGTAAACAGACTGTGCAAATTGTTCAATGCCCATTCGTAATCACCCGTACTCTGATGCCTGAGGAACGCAGACGCTATTGTGAAATTATGCCCGGTGGAAGTAAAACCTACAAACTGCAAGTAGTACAGTCCGTAGCAGTTGGTGTTGTGAGTGCAGTCACCCTGTACAACATATGGAAAACAGTTCAGAATCTTCATTGCTAATGGGTGAGAGAAGAATATGTCTTCGATCATGCCAGTCTCAGCGTCTTCCCTCGTGTAGCTAGTATATTCATTATCACTGAGTAACTTAAGGAATTGTTGTAGCGGGTTCCTCCCTTGTCGTTCCCCTTCTCTATATTTTGACACTGCATTCCGGACGTGCATCGGAGTGCTCACGTTCTTCTCATCCTGCATCTTTAGCATTGCCACAATGTCATTTGGACGCACTGAACATTCACTTGAGGTACACACAGCGTCATATTCCCCAGGTGTCAATTTCCCGAGAGGAAAACCTTCCGGGTACAAAGGAAAGGCATGATTATGTATGCCATTCCTCACAACATAAACCTATGACCTATCAACACCCCTCTCTGTGGCGTATAGTTTAAAACTGCAATCTCTTTTCTTTGTACTAGTCTTCCTAATGTTATTTGATCTTCCGGCCCTGTGTTGTCCACCAAAATGACATGTGATGTAAGCATATGCTAGTTTATTTCCACGTCTATTCCTCGAGCTGTGTATAACTAGGTGTATATTTCGACCCCTCGCTATTTCCCGTACATGTGCAAGAAGCGCATCCCGAGTTTGAAATATTTCTGATGTCGTGAATTCATCACTGGTATCCGGGAATGGACCCTGCAAAATACGAGATGAAAAGTCAGTTTCAAAGCCCCAGCATACATCTATCTCGTGTAAGTCTACACGAGTTTCATCTCGTGTATGTCTACACGAGATGAAACAGATTGAAAAAAAATTTGAAAACTGGAATTTGATCTGATATTTCATTGTTATTGTCATGTGTATTTGAAGATTGTATAAATAAATATCATGTGATTTAATTCAAGATGGGATTTTTAAAACAAGATGGGATTTTTAAAACAAGATGGGATTTTTATTTTGATTTTGATCACAATACACAAAAAAACATTAAAAACTTACTTCATCGAAGCTAGGATCATTGAAACTTGGAGAATGTTGATGTGGAGGAATATTTTGTAAGATTTCTTCTTCTTCATCAACGAGAAAATCTATCATATCAAGGTCAATACAATCATAAGAATTTTGTGGAGAATTATGTGAGGAATCCATGTTATTATGTGAGTAATCCATGTTATGAACTTAAAGATTGAAATTTTGAATGATAAAGGGCTATTGTGTGGTTTCTGTTCAGAATGGGTGTGTTTTAGTAGGGTTTAATCATCAAATTCATGCAATGGTCGCGGAAAAAGGTTTATGGAATTTAAACATCTCGTGTATACCTACACGAGATTAACTTGACCATCTCGTGTATAACTACACGAGATGTCATAAACTCCAAATGACAAGTTGTTTATTTTTTTTTAATTTTTTTCTAGGCTCTAGATGACATTTTAAGACATTTCCATTAGTATGACATCGGTCAAATTCTAAACGGAAATTGAGTTAGAAATTTGTGACATTATTAGGGTTTTTAGGGTTTACACGAGATGACATCTCGTGTAACACCATTCGAGATTCATCTCGAGTGGGTTTATACGAGACTTGTTTCGTGTAAACACACACGAGATGCATCTCGTGTAAACCCACACGAGACACATCTCGTGTGGGTTTACACGAGATACATCAGTAGTCTCAACACCAGCAACAACACAACAGCAACAACACAACAGCAACAACAACAGCAAAACATCATGTCCTCGGGGGGGGGGGGGTTAGGAAACACTAGAATAAACTATTGAATCGGGGGGGGGGGGGAGGGGGGTTTTACGAAACACTAGAATAAACTATTGAATCGGGAGGGGGATTTAAAACGATAACTAAAATAAAAATACCATCATATTAACAAACTAGTAGAGGTGTCAATAAAAACTAGAATAAAATGTGTCCATTACAATACAATGAAAAGCAAAAATAAAATAAAATCCTAAGGCTGCGGTGGAAGTCCTAAAATCTCACCGGCCCGTCTAAGACCAACTAGCCAGTGCTCGGGGGCACTGGGATCCGACAAAAATGGAAGTATGATAGCTCGCAACTCCGCAATCCCTGCAACAGAAGGCTGCGGTGGAACATCAGGTGGGGGAGGTGGAATGTCACCGGGTGGATCGTGTATCGGATTAGCTATCCGAACATGACTCCTAGCCCTAAACCAAGACATATAATCTGGAGTCACGAAGGGAACAGCCACGGGATGATCTCCAGTAAATAGTGGCCCCCAACGGACATCGGCCCTAAACTCCGCCATGCCAAAAGCCACCCACTCCTGCCAAACCTGATCTCCGTCACCGTAACGCTTCTGGTACCCCTTTTGACCCTTTGCCAAAACGCATAACTCGGTCGCCATGGGGGGCAGTCTGGGGATCCTCTGCTGGTACCCGAACTGCCTAGTCACACGATCAGGCATATATGCCTCTGTGATGTCACAAAAGCGTATAACACCCCTGTAGTATGAAACAGGCAGTATCGCGTCCGACCCGGTCCCATAAGGAGTCCAAATAACCTGTGAGTAGACATTGTTAGGCAAAGTCAACAGAATATCGGAAGGAACGACACAAAAACGTATAATAGTTTTAATATGAATAACTCACACTGTCAGCCCCCATCCTGTCAAGAATGCGGCGATACTGCACAAGATGATCGAACGTCCTGCCAGCCGAATCATCACGAGACCATCTACGGGCTCTCGACTGCCCCTGCTGCCAATGGGGGTCAGTAACTCGCCGAAAACCCGGAAAGTACTCGTATATCCAGGCCTGAGATGTATGTAAAAAAGTATTAAATACTACTCAAATGCAACATTTAATAACAAGGGGGGAGTAGACAGTAAAAAGATAGTGAATAGAGTAAGATGTACCTCTAGGAGAGCCGCACAACCGCCCATCTGCTTGCATCCGGATCTGGACGCCTTCCCCAACTCTCGGTACATATATGCCAAAGTGGCTGATCCCCAGGAAAGAGTGGGGAGGCTGGCTAGATCAATGCACAGGGGCAGGTAGGCTGCGGGCACCTTATCCCCGCTCTTGTCCACGAACATCGTGCAACCCAATAGGTGCAGGATATACGCGGACGCACGATGGGCATCTGTCATGCCGCCTCTACGCTGAGTAAATAGACGCCTGACATCCCTCAATAAATAACCAGTGCCGCTCAACTGGAGGTGTCTAGAGATGCCAGATACGTCAGGCGCTGGATCCGTATAGCGAACAACTCCACCATCAATCCTGATACCTGTAAATTGAAGATGCAATAACACATTTTAGTATAAGAGATGAATGTAGACAGTTCATATAATATATGTAGACAGTTATATAATTGTGAATGGAGTATCGAAGCGATGTTATAAAAACATACCCAGGATATGAAAACTGTCATGTAAAGTAATCGTCATCTCCCCCCACGGCATGTGGAACGAGTTAGTCTCAGGAGACCACCGTTCCAAAAATGCCGTTAGGAGGGCATGGTTAGGCCTATGAATGACGGAATCATGCAGATGCTGGAGGCCAGATGCATCTACGAGGGCCAGCCAGGCTCTATCAGCAACCGGCTGCTCATCACGCTTGAACCTGTTCATTCGAAACAAAAAATATTACCAGTACTCAATAAAAGCAGCATAGGATGATAATTAATGGAATATTTAGAGTGTGTGGTATAAATAACTTCAATATTTAAAACATTTCACATTAATGCTAAGCTTACTGTGCAAGATGCGTGAGTCTCGTATGGAAAGTCACCAATCCCTCAGTAGTAGAGTCACCCCAAATCTGTCTCGCTCGGTGGTCACCGAACCCGTACATCAGTGAAACATCCTCTGGCCCACCACCGGGGTCCCTCTGAAGCTGCCATGATGGTGGCGCATCCTGACCCCGCCTCCTCCCGTGTCTCAGAGGTCTAGGCGGCTCTACTACATCATCATCCTCATCATCCTCCTCCTCCTGCACCCCTACCTCCACCTCCTCCTCCTCCTCCTCATCATCCTGCCCCTCCCCATCCTCCTCCCCATCATCACTATCACTCTCCTCCTACCCATCATCACTATCCTCCTCCTCCTCCTCACTATCCCCATCGACCGCCGCCTCCTCCTCCTGAACATCATCAGCTGCTGCCGCCTCCTCCTCCCTCTCCTCATGCTCATCATCAGCTGTGGCATCCTCGTCATTCCGAGCCTTGCTCCGGTTTTCTCCTCTCTCCAAACGCTCTTCAGCCTTCCTCTTTCTAGCTGAAACGGTCATAGGATCACGTGCCTACAAAAACACAAATAAGAGACAATACATTAGCGACTGTTACAGTAGATTAAATAAATGAACACAATGCTGACTGATAATTCACAATGCTGATATTCAGAAGGATCACATCTCGTGTAACACCACTCGAGATGCATCTCGAGTGGGTTTACACGAGACAAGTCTCGTATAAACCCGAGATGCATCTCGAGTGGTGTTACACGAGACACACCAATTTCAATTTTACATTTTTCAAATTATGTTTAATTGGGAATATAGAAATGTAAAATAAGGTTAAAAATTGCTTACCTTTTTCACAGGCGCTGCAGACGAGCTAGTCCCGGCGGTGATGTGGGCGGCGGTTGTGGCGGCGGCGGTCCCGGCGGCGGTCTTGGGTATTTTAAGTTTCACCATTTCAATTTCGAAAGTTTTTTTTTTTTTACTGTGAGAGAGAGAGGTGAGAGAGAAGAACAGAGCGAGAGAAAGAACGACGGGGACGGTGAGCGACGACGGTGAGAGAGACGTTAGAGAGAGACTGTTCGTTTCTTTCGTCGTTTCAAACCGAGAGAGAGAGAGGGGGTTAGGGAGCGAACGTGAGGGAGAGTGAAATTGAAAAAATAAAAAATATATATATATATATATATATATATATATATATATATATGGATAGTTTGGTAATTTAATGGGGCTGTGGAAATAAGGGGCTGTGTATATAAATATATCCTATTACTATATCTAGTGATTTGATAGTACGGAGATGAATGTGATACTGAGAACATAATAGATACTCGGGTTAGTTTTGTGGTTTACTCGTTAAAAAAGGGTAGTGGACTTAGTAAGGGGATGTACTTAGCACTCTTATCTTATTCCGGTCCAGTTAGGGTTTTCATAGGGTTTAACAGAAAGAGAGTGAGAAAGGACCAAGGAGACGCCATAGTCAGCCATGACTGTGTTGAGCTTGAATCGGGTTTTGCAAGAGAAGAAGACTACTGATCCAAACTCCATTACATCACTTTCCCTCACACACAAAAATCTTTCAGATGTACGATTCCTTCCTTTTTACCCTCTTTTAATTTTCCTCTATTCTTTTAATTTGTTCAGTAAATCAATTCCAAACCTTGGATTTGGAATTGCAAGAAGAAATTGATTAACAAGAGTTTAATTTATTAATTCAATTTTAGTTAATGGCTTTGAATTGAGTTGACAAACAGACCCTTATCCCCTTTTGATATTTTTTAAGTAAATACCCACTTGTTATTGTTTATGCTTGTTGTAGGTCTCATGTTTGAGCCAGTTCAAGAACTTAGAGAAACTAGACCTCGCCTTCAACAGTTTAACTTCACTCGAGGTGAGTGTTCTTCGTTACCCTTTCCATCAATTAACCTTTTTTGTTGTTTAAATTTGATTTTGGTTGAGAATTTGAGGTTTTAATTGGAATAACTTATCGGGTTCAAAATAGGATTTGAAGGAATGCGTCAATTTGAAGTGGCTATCAGTTGTGCAGAATAAGCTTCAAAGTTTAAAAGGCATTGAAGCCCTCACTAATCTCACTGTAAGTGCCTCTGGCTCTATTCTTTCAACTAGGCCTAGATGATTTGCTGCTATTAAAAAGAATGCCCTTCAAATTCAAAGAATAGTAGATTATTCATCCAATGCTTCTTTGAAAAAGTTTCATACAAGACTAAGACCTGAATTAATGTAAAAGTCAAGGATTGATATTCTTGCTACTCCCTCTGTCCTAAAAGAACTTGTCTCACTTTATATTTTTGTCTGTTTGTCAATTTTCACTAATTAGCTCCTTTTCTAAAATTTAACCAAACATTTTCATTGTTTGCTACATATTTTAATTTCTTGTTAGAACATGTCATTTTCAATGCTAGATACCCGTTTGCATTAAAGGCTTAATGGAGACAAAGAAATGGAAAAGAAATTCACGGTTAAGCTTCATTCAGACTTGTAAGGTTTTACGTATGGGAAAATAGAATGTCATGCATGACTAACTACTCTCCCTTATGTTGTCTCCTCCCCGGCCCCTTCATACTAACTAGTTGTTACCCGTGCCTTAACTAAAAATCAGGGTAAATTATGAATATCCCGATTCAAAATTCATTCATATGCATTACCCCCTTGTTATAGATCCCTGCCCTTTCTGGTGTTTACGCTCAGTTGAAAAGAGAACCTTTTACTTCGGTGCGAGCATCTGTTGGTCTCTTGTTTCTGGCAATCAGAATATTGATAATGGACCCAAAAAAGGCCTCGTAAAGCATAATATCCTGATGTATGTTATTGCAAATACCAGCTATCAAGCCACATTTTCAATCTTTTTCTTACTGAACCATTGCAACTTGCCTCTGGGGTCTGCTATTGCTTATTTTCTATTTACAACGGGCTTGGATTAGTTATTTGATTGATGCTTAACTCCTTCATTTTAGTTGGTATATTGATGTATTTGGATCCATAGGATCGCAAGCGATCAGCCAAGGGATTGCCTTGGTTGACCTTGCCATAATTTGGTGGGTTGCTGTAGTTTGAGTTCAGTCTCTAGGATAGTTATATTGCCTTATTTGCTGTTTCACTGCAGAAGACTTGTCCTATTCCTTCTTAAAAAACTCGTCCTTTTTCGTCTAAAAAAGGATGAGTTTATGGAGGTGAATCTGAAAATTTTGTGCTTTGTGTTTGTGCACAAGAGGGTAAGGGGGAAGGCGTTCTCCTTGTTGAGTTTCTGTCCTTTGACTTTCTTTTTTCAATTATTTTTTGTTGAGGTACTAAGCCTAACTAGGCAGCATATTAACTGTGATTTGTTGTAAAATCTTTGGATCATATTTAGTTCAATGTGGTAATTTTATTTTTTGTTTTGGATTTTTTGTCGAATCTGTAACATTTATGATAAGTAAATCATGTACAATAGTACTTGCCTTATTATGTTTACAAGTGCTTAAAAACTTTTAAAAAGACACTCAAAATACAATGTTGTATAATTAACATAAAGGTGTTACTCACTTTTTGTGATTTTCTAGAATTCAAAATAATAGTCACGGTTGCAGTAACTATTTCAACGTCCGATGCTGTACATAATGGTTTCTAGTTACAGTAGTTGTCGTTGAGACTATGATTTATGTTTGAAAATGGTCTCATTGGTAAGATATTGAACTTGACTGGTATTTGTAAACAGGTACTAAATGCTGGCAAGAACAAGCTCAGATCCATGGATGAGGTTAAATCTGTCATCAGCTTGCGTGCATTGATTTTGAATGGTAATATTTTTTATTAAACAAAGTTCCTTACCCTTATACTCCTTCAGTACCACATTGATAGTCCACTATTTCTTTTTTGGACGTTCCATTTTAAGAGTCTTCTTTCAAAAATTTAAGCTATTAAGTTTTTTTTGATTCCTTAAAAGATTTCTCCGTGTTCAAAACTTGATAGTTTTCTTGCATATTGTAGAAAAAAAGGTTATAACTTTACCACAGCAGTAAGAAATATAAAGGCGTAAAAATACAAAACTAATCAGTCAATCTCTCAAACTTGGACTCTTGACATAAACAGAGGGAGTATTATTTGATATGCTGCCAGAATTTACTCTATTCAATAGTAACACTATTCCAATGCTTCTTTCTTTTTATGGCAGACAATGAGATTGTTTCGCTGTGCATGCTTGATCAAATGAAAGAATTAAACACACTTGGTACGTGTTACTTGTTTATGCTCTATGTATTTCTGATGGGTCTTAAACACCCAATCACTCTTTGGCGAAGAGTTGGGTGGTATTTTCTTAACTTGCATTGCTTATAGTAATTTTTTTTCTGTCTCCGTACGAGAAAGTAGCCCACTTTCTTTGGCTCTCCCAAAAAGATTGTCCCATTTCTAAGAAGGTAATTATTATACATGCAAGTCAAGGCGCAATCCATAAAAACGCTGACTTGTTAAATCTAAATGGGACTTCTTTCTGTGCCGACGGAGTATACTTTTATAAAGGTTATAAAGGGATCAAACTTCAAAGTATAGAGTTTGAGTGACCACTCATCTGAACACTATAGAGTCACATGATAATTAACAAGACCCGGTTCCCTATAGATCAGTTCAATAATTGATCCACAAAAGAGTCAAGCAACAACAAGATTATCTCTTTGGAATCTCACACCTCTATACAAACCTCAATCGAACAATGTAACCAAGTTCTGATGAATTCACCACTGCAATGTTTCTTTGCAACAACTTCATGCAATGACATTTTGATAAACAGCCAACTAGCCAA
The DNA here is from genome assembly GCA_026119855.1 of Campanula takesimana. Classification (NCBI taxonomy): domain Eukaryota; kingdom Viridiplantae; phylum Streptophyta; class Magnoliopsida; order Asterales; family Campanulaceae; genus Campanula; species Campanula takesimana. The sequence continues at coordinate 594,002 of JAOWBW010000193.1, read as the reverse complement.
ATTGCTCTAGTGTAGAGATATCTTATTTCGTTACACAAAAACCTAGGGCATAGAGCTAATACCAGTTGATCTCTAGGAGGCATAGGAGCTCTATAGATTGGGTTCCAGCTCTCATATCTCTTCTCCTACCAAAAGGCAAAAACATGTCGTGGCGAATTCACCACTTCCAATGTTTGGCTGTACTAGGCATAATGTGAACTAATCTTCTCTTGTTGTCATTCTCTTAATTTTTGTGGACATTCATTTTGGGACGGAGCAAGTATTAGTTTGGTGATTTGGTCATGTAATAGTAATTTGAGGGATACATTATCGTGTAGTGTTGAACCTTGTAGGATTCTTCATACTTACTCTCCATTTTCTTGGTCTTTTTGCTGCGTTTATTGGTGTGACAGTATTGAAACTTGAGTAAATATTTAGAGTCCTGCTGATTGCTGGCAGACATTTTGTTGGGAAAAGCTAAGCTAATAAAGCTGAAGTGCAGTATAGTGATGTTAGCTTCGTTCACTTGTAATTATAAAATATTTGTTCCAATCTCTTACTGTTAGTTTCGAATGCATCATCCCCTATTACCGTGACTTGTGCAGCTCATGCGCAAAGCACATGTATTAACATCCACTAACCTCTATCTTAAGAATGTTATCTCATGATCATATGATTTAAGGACAAGCAGTCCTTTCAGTGAGAGCTGCAATTTACCACGAGATCATTGCACTTTTAACAAGATTTGTGCCTTTTTCTGCAGTCCTTTCAAGGAATCCTATTCGTAAGATTGGCGAATCTCTTGCCTCGACAAAATCATTAACAAAGGTAAGTAGCCTTTTGTTACATATTCTCTTTAGCATCAAGTTTATCCAAGAGTTCTTCGGCTTTGGCAGAAATCCAATCAGTTCCGGGTTCTAATTTTTTTCCTTATTGGATCCAGCTGTCACTCTCAAATTGCCAATTACAAACGATTGACTCTTCATTTAAGTCATGCATCGCGTTGAAGGAGCTTAGACTTGGTCACAATGAAATAAAGGTGTGCTTTTATTTTTATTTTTTTAATGATGGTTCTCTTTCAGAAGCAACCACTTCACTGCATTTCAATTGTATTTCTTAGCAATTTGTTATCGGATTTCTGTTAAGAGCTTCGTTTATTGAACTGCATTTCATTTGTTCAGAAACTTTCTTCTTTCGTAACTCCTCAGACTCTCCCCAAAAGGTGCTTCATTGATCGAACTTCTTTCTGTTTGAACATTATACTAACTGATCTTCTTTATTTACTCAGATTCTCCCAAATGAGTTGGCTCGAAATGTTAATATCCAAAATTTGGACTTGGGAAACAACTCGATTGTGAGGTGGTCGGATGTCAAGGTTAGTTATTTCCTTACATACCTTTCACATCGCCTGTGATTTTCCGATATTGCTTTGCGGGTTGTCTAATGATGTACTCGATTTTAGGTACTTCCGTCACTCGTCAATCTCAGAAACCTAAACCTACAGGGAAATCCGATTGCAGAAAAAGAAAAACCGATAAAGAAGGTAATTTTATGTCTATGGTGATTTTTTATCCTCTTCACCTTATGATGGAGATCACTGTTCCAAACTCAAAAGTTTCAGAGGATGCATAACACCCTCGCGACGTTCTGTTGTGTTGAACTTAATTTGGCCGCTTTAATGGTCTCTGTGGTCTGTTCAAAAAGTCCTATTTTTCTTTTTGGGATGCTGTATTTAAAGAATCTCGTGTTGATAAGAAGCTTTTAGCTTCACTGAATTGAACAGTATATAAAACTTGGATACAAGATAAATTGTTTTGTTGTAATGTAAATTTAATTTGTTAGTCTAAATAAATGAAAGCTCATTGACTGGAATAGAGAGCGTAAATTCAGAGATTTCTGCAGTTTGCGAGCTTAATTTTAGTTATTGGCAAGGAAAAAGAAGGAAATCTGAGCTCTCAAATTGGAATTGGGATTTTTTTTTTCTTTTTTCTAATTCTAAGCAACTACTCTGTCTGAAAATAACCATCTTGGACTTGCTTTTCTGTTGCAGATCAAAAAACTATTACCAAACTTGCAGATTTTAAATGCTAGACCCGTGGACAAAGTCATAAAGAATGACAAGGGTGTCAGAGCAGGAGGAGATTCTTCATTTCTTGCTGACGGAGATGAAGTTGTGCAAAAGGAGGATCAAGCTGATCATAGCAAGGGAAACAAGGTCTCGAAACATAAAATATTGAATGATGATACCGAAGATGTTAACAGAGAAAATGAACATAAGTTGAAGAAAGAAGAAGGAAACAAACCATCAGATCACAAGGTAGATAATACTGTCAAGAAGAGCAAAGCAAAGAAAGAAAAGAAGACAAAAGAAGAATATCAAAACAACAACAACGTAGATCCCGATTTACAGAAGGGATTAAAATCTGAAAAACGGAAAATAAAGGAACTCTCGGGGAAGGAAATTTCTGATCACAAGGGGGACGGTGCAAAGAAAGCGAAACAAGATTTTGATGATATTGAAACTCCATTTGAGGAGCTTTTTAGTGTCGACACAATTGAAAATGGAAACAAGAGTACTGAAAAGAGGGATGTGGATATGGTGAGTGGTTTGGTTAGCTACCCCAAGAAGAATAAGAAAGCCAAGAGCACGGTATTAGGTTCTACTGCTCTAAAATTGCTTACACCAGCCCCTGAAATTGGATTTGGTGGGCCATCGGCCTGGGACGAGTAACTATCAGGGACATTAGACAGAAATTCTTCACTACTAAGAAATGGTCCGTCTTTCCTTTTTTAGTCTACTTTACAAGAATGTACTAAAAGTTTTGGACAAAAGAGTTGGGAACTACACACTGTCTGCTGAGATTCTTCTTCAAATAGATATTCAGGGTGAGGAAGATTTTGACTTTTCTTTCTCAAATTCTCCAAATAATTTAGCTTGTTGCGGGAATGAGGTGTGTGCCATTCTGGATGGTTGGATCTTTCTGGACATGTTTTCGGGCATAGCTGCTGTCAGAAAGAAACCATCAATTGAGGTATGTATTGGTTTTGATAACTCACATTTGTAAAATTTATGATTTTTTCCCCCCTGGAAGGTTACTACCTCCGTCACAAAATGAATGTCCAAAAATTTGTCACGATCAAAAGCAAATTTGAAAGGCTTTTGGACTTTCATATATTTTCTGCTTTCTCTTGTTACTCTTGACTGCTGTTGTATTAGAAAACTTTTTGTAAAGATTACTTTTGAGCTCTTTCAGTTCTTAAACTGTTTAGTATAGCTTGTACAATTGTTTTGCTTTAGTCCTTTGTTGTTTATTAGGCACTGCGCCATCCGTCCCAGAATAAATGTCTTATTTTTCATTGTAGTTTGTCTTAAAATAAATGTCGCATTTTTAAAAATAGGAGGTGGTTTTCCTAAACTACCCATTTTAGTAGACACAAACAATGCAATGCCATGAAAATTACAAGGACTACGCATATGAATAGAAAGGGGTAACCAATTAAATGTGACAAAAAAATTTATATATCTTGATTTGTTAACTGTGATATTTATTCTGTGACGGAGGGGTACATCATATATAGACTTTCTAAGTCAAAAGACTAATGCACCAAAAAGGCCTCTTATACTCCATTATCTTCTTCATTTGAGTTTCTTGTTTGGGAAAGTCGTATATGGGGATTAAAAGAGTCAACTGTTTTGACCATTGAGTCAGGTCAAAACTTGATCAGTGCTTTCCATATATCCAATTGATCACTTTTGTGTCAATTCATAGGCAGGCAACTCCCTTTTGACCAAAATACCCCCAAACCCTCTTGACCCATTTGTTTGACCCATTTGTTTGACCAATTTGCCTTTGGAATAAGTCTCATGTCTTATACTCCCTCGTACCCAAACAATAATATTCCTGAGGTCCGTCCCAGACTAAGGTTCTTACTTTCCTTTTTAGTTTGTCACAGACTAAAGTTCTTAGTTGCTTTATTACCTAAAATGGATAATGGAATCCACTTGTCATTTTCACAACAAAAACTTTCTACCCATTTTCTCTCCCCTACTTTCTCATACTTTACTTTTCATACTCACAACATTTACTTTTTATTAATCTCCGTGTAATGTCAAACTAAACACTTTAGTCCGGGACGGAGGGAGTACTACTAATGTCTACTCTCCTTTGTCTTTATATCGTCTCCCCTCACTCTCTCTTTTCCACCCATCTCTCATCCTTATTATAAGGTAATTATGAAATTTTAATTAATTGACCCTCAATTATGAAAATGAGATACACAAATCTGATAAATAAGATTGTTTTCCGAGACGGAGGGAGTACATTACTTTGAAAGGGATCGATAAATACTTTAATTCTTTGTTCCAAATTAGTAGTCTCATTTGTTTTTTCAAATATCTTAAAGTTATATTATAAATTTTAGAAATTTAATAGTTTTGAAACCCTAATATTTTAATGAGACTAACTTATTAAAACAAACAAAAAGTAAAAACAAATTATTTTGAGATAATTTTAAAGCTTTAATTCTAAAAATGAGCCTCACTTTTTTTTTTTTTTTGAACAAATAAAAAGAGACGGAAAAGTATATCTAAAAAGTGGCAAAGACCGGCCTTTAGTGGATACAAAGAGTTGGCCTGATAGCTTGCAACTTGTGACAGCTGATTCTGATCTGATCTCGAATGTTGTACTCATTTTGACTTTAAACATTTTTAATCAACTATTAATTCCAATGATAATGACATTTTATTTTAATATTATCAAAATAATAATATATTCCACTACATTGCGTAAGTTATAAACCAGTAGTGATTTAATTTAATACTTTCTCCGTCCCAAAATGATCTTTTCATTTGCCATTTTTCATTGTCCCAAAAAGTTTTTCTCATTTCTACAATTTAAACTTACATGTGCATAAAAACAACATGACTAGTGAAGCAAGAGTTCATATCCTTAAAAAGTTTGAATAGTCAAACGTGAATATCATTTTGGATCGGAGGGAGTATTTACTAATTATTATCTGTTTCTTAGCAAATTCTAAACACTTGTTAACAAAAAATCCAACTGGTTCTTAGTAGTAATTGCCCCGTCAATGTGGGAACGGTAACCGCCCATTCAAACTATTCAGACGTAAATAATTTTTGATCAGATATAAGTATTAATTTAATTAATTTTAAAAATTTCAATAAAAAATTTTTAAATTTTATTAAAACGAATAAAATGATAGTATTAATGTTTGATCAGAGTTTGTTTGTATTGATCATCAAAAGTCAAATGAATAGATCATTTATTTTAAACAGAAGTGGAGTGTATTTTTTTTATGGGAAAATTGCATCTATGATCACTCATCTATACACACGATGAGTGGTTTTGATTACTCAATTTTTTATTTTTTTTGGCGTTTAATAACCTGAACTATTATTTTGGCTTTCCTGATCACTCACACTAACTTCATCCAAAAAAATTCATTGTTCGACTCCATTGAAATATACTACCTCTGTCCCTAAATGAGTGTCCAAATTTCATTTTAAGGGACACTGAAAATCTCAACTTTTTGAATAATTTGGTAACAACGATTCATATATAATCTTGTAATCTCCTTTCCAAACCTTTAGTTTTGCACATATAAAGAAACCGGTGAGAAAAAATTCGAAAAAAAACGTTTAGGGAGGAAGTTATGTTCAAAAAAGACACTCATTTAGGGATAATTTTTTTTGAAAATGGACACTCGTTTAGGGACAGAGGGAGTACTAATTTACCTCCCTTTTTATTTGGAAAAATATATTTGTTCATTTTTTTAAATTTTCGACTCCACCACTAATTTGATAACGGGTATGAGTGTTAGTATGAAAAGTAAAAGGTGTCGGCCCATAGATTTTAATGAGTTGAATTGAGGATAAGCACACACTCCCTTTTAATAGAGCCGCCCCAACTTGACTAACACTTAGTAAATCAAATACTCCGTCAGTCTCATTTATATTGACTACTTTTGATTTTTTTCAATCAATACGAGTGGATTTTGATTAAATATTAATGTCAATCTATTCATCCTAGTGAAATTCTAAAAATTGTTATTGATAAATAATTAAATGATTTATCAATATCAATTTTTAAAATTTCATTAACATGATTAAATTGACATTTATATTTAGTCAAAGTTTATTTGTGTTGGAAAAAAAAAAGTGGCTAATAAAAATGACTGAGGGAGTACTAGTTTTTTTTTTTTTTTTTTTTGCTAGAGGATTTGAATCATGACGTGTGAATTGTCTGTTTGACTTAGCTGGCCCCCGGCCTTGATCTCAATTCTCAAAAAATCTCAATCAACTTGTCTAGCCAACTTATCTGTTTGAATTTTATATATATATATATATATATATATATATATATATATATATGATATTTTGTCAACTTTATTACAAGCCACAAAATTGCATGCATATGATTGGAAAGTTAATACTTCAGTAAAAATTGAATCAAAGTAACATACATAACTAAAACATTTTTTTTTGTAGAGGGGACGGACAAGGTATATGCCCTTCATATGCTAAAATGAAGTAACATTTGAAATAAAAACACAAGAAGGATATTAGAGTGGTAATTTTTCTATACGCTATCTAAGACTGATAAAAGAATTGTGCGTTAATTTATGGTAGCGAGATATGTGTTAGTACTTATTATGATTAGTTTTAATTGTTTAATTATATATGCTACTTTATTAGAAATAATTAAAATATTTTCTCTTCTAAATTTCAAACAAAAATTAGAAATAATCAAAAAATATGGGGGGGGGGGAGTTGAAGGTTAAAGCCTTGATATAATCTAAAATGAACTAATTATTTTAAAAGATGGGCACGACATGAATATTACCCGGGCAAGCTTTGTAGCTTAAAACATGATCGGTGATCAAGTACATGTTAGATCATGGCTTGCACAACAAGTTATTAATATTCCATTTATGAAATCATAATTATAATGTTAATATAAAGTGTAGTAAATAATAGTAAATAAATGTGTAGAATTCCTGGATGTAATATTACCTATTTTTGATGGACAAAGTGGTAATTTAACATCACTAAAGGCTGAAAGGGTGTAGTCCCTAAATGAAGTGCCTTTTGGTTTCATATATAAAGGGTTCTCCATCAACCCTAGAAATCACTCCATTCATTATTTTCTCTCTTAAATAATCTTCATATTGCTAGAGACATTAGAGAGAAAAAGGCACTCATCATTTAGAAGAACTCAGTCCCCTTAATTCTTCATCTTCATCTTATTTCTCCCTACAACATCATAATGGATTCAACAGGTAATGCTTCACTTCCGCCTTCATCTTCTTCCTCATTCTTATTCTGAAAATGAGCGTGGCATTCAGGAATATAAAGAATTGTTCCAACAATTGGTATCAGAGCCCGCTCATATTTGGTTTAGGTTTGAGTTCTTTAATGAAAGCTTTAATGCTTTAATTTTGATTCATTTTCCCTGTTGAATCATTAAGTTTATGATGTTGATTAGAGACTCTAATTCATTCATAGAGTGCTAATAATCATCATCTGAATTAAGAAAATGGTTTGAAAAGTTTTGTTCATTAAATTAAAATGGTTCAAGTTAGACTATCCCTTCATAACATGGTTTTATGTTTTAAGTACATACCATGTGGATCTACTTACTTGATTCCATTAATTATAAAAGCAAGATTATCCTAAATAACATGGTTTTATGTTTTAAGTACATACCATGTGAATATACTTGTTATTCATGCCTTTTGGGACAAAATATGGAAAAAGTGCAGCAAAAATGCATGAAATGGTGGCTTTAGCCCGGTTGGGTATTATGTTCCACCCGGTCGGACCTCAAGAAAACACCCGGTTGGACTAAATGTGTTTGCCCGGTCGGGTCTTTGGTTCCGCCCGGTCGGGTATTAGGCATTGCCCGGTCGCGCATATTCACTATTCACAGGTTTTTGCTTTTTCAAATATGTTGCACAATTTTGTTTCTCTTTTGAACAAAATATATATTTTTTCAAACCCTAAGGCCTTGATTAATTATATGCTTTGACAATTTTATTCATTGTTTAAATAATATTGTCGCCTAAGTGATTTACATTATTTAAACCCTAAAATTGTAAAGTGTTGGATGTTTAAGTTGATATGTGAATGGCTTGAATTTTCCAAAGAAGATCTTGACATTTGACTAAACTTGGGCATTCATGTGGTAACAAGTAAAATAAACATTAGGTTATTTTCTTAGGTACTTATGTCGGCCCAAAGGAAGATTAAGTATTTATTAAAATATAAGTTCAAATTACTTGTTGCCTAAGGCAATCATTTATGAGTCAACTCGCAATCCAAAGATTAGTTTTGATGTCATGTTGATTGTCTTGTTGATGGATTTTATTGATATAATTAATCATTATTTATTGTGTAGTTTCTTATTTATGTTTTGTATTCATTCTTGTTCTCAAAATTCCAACAAATTTGTTTATTGCTTCATCTGTAATTACTGCTATGAGTACCGTTGCAATGTGAGACTAATTATAAAATTTGGAAAATAAATAATTATAATCTTGGGCTATATAGAACTCGCATTAAGGGATCCGTTTCTCTTCTTATTGCTTGAGTGCTGAGAAGTGACAAGATCTAACCGCGTAAGCCTAATGATTATAAAGAATATTGTCCCAGAGACCTTTTGGACGGTGTCTCCGAAGATATTGATGCTACAAACATTCCTTGATACCCCTGAGGAAATTTGTTTCCATAAGGTATAAAGGGTACCGGGAATTTAAGGGAGTACATTTTAGAAATAGTTCATCTATTGACGAAACGAAAAGGCACTTAAGTTAAAGATATCAGATGATATTCTTGTGCATTTAGTTTTAATCTTTCTTCCTTGATTTGGTTGCTTTGAAGTGACCTATCAATGTCAAAATGACAAGTGAAATATTAATGAATTACTTTCACTTATGACACAAGAAGAAGATAAGTTAAGAATAATTTAGAACTAAAGGTACTCATTTAGCATCTATCTTTTCTCATGGGACAAGAGAAGGGGGAAAGAAACTGTGGTTGCAAGTAAAAAGAAGCTTAAGGGATCATCTCATGATCATAAAGAAAAGAAATGTTTCTTTTGTAAGGACCTTACTAACATGAAGTTCAATTATCCTATGTCTCACGCTTGGCGTGAGAGGTATATCATTTGATCTGTTTGTATTGTATTAAGGCTATTTTGGTTAGTTCCTACATTTACATGGTGATTGGATTTTGGTGCAACCAATCACATAAGGATGTTCAAGTAGGATTGCCTAAATTACCGAAGACCTAGTAAAGATGAAGAAATTCATCTATATGGAAACTAGGAATCCGGTTAGAGTTATAGGCATAAGGATCATTTAAATTATTGTTAAGTACTAAGTATTATTTTGTATTAAATAATATATTTTTGTACCATCATTTAAATGGAATTATGATATTTATCACAATATTGGACAAGGAAGGTCACTCTTGTTCATTAATAATAAGTGTGATCTCTATTTTAATTCCAAAGGTTGTTGGCATTAGTACTTTGTCAAGTATTCTTTCTTCACTTGACATTATTCAAACAATAAATGTGTCCCTTAATAATGAAATCAAAACTAGAAAGCAAAAGTTATCAAGTAAATTTTATTTTATTTTTCATTAAGGCATAGGCATTTGGGTCATATTTCCAAGAGGAAAATTGATAAGCTTATGTTAAAGAAAATCTTAAACAAACTTGATATTTTGGAAAATACTTTTGCATTAAATGCTTTAAAGGAAATTTACAAACATTAAAAGAATAGTATTCTCGAGAGTATCAAGTGTCTTTAAAACTAACACATGTGAACATTGTGGGCCATTCATTATTCCTTCGTAGAAAGGTCAACAATAGTTATTACGTTTATAAATGACTACTCTCAATATGGATGCATTTATTACTTCATGAAAAGACTCAAGTTATGGACGTTTTCAAGTCTTATGAGGTCAAAGTTGGAAATCAACTTTGAAAGACTATTAAGAACATTAGGTCCAATCATGATAGAGTATATCATGGTTGGAATGATTGTTAAAGGGAACAACGTCTAGGTCTTTTTTACTCGCTATTTTGAAGAGTGTGGGATTGTCTCCATCTACATTAAGCCGGGTACGCCTAGCATGAATGATGTACACAAGAGACATGATAAAATCCTTAAGGAAATGGTAATAATCATGTTTTGTGCTTCTTTTACCTCACTCATTATGGGCGATACATTAAAACCGCAGCCCTTATTCTCATTAAAGCTCCCTCTAAGCTACTAATAAAAACCCTTTATGATTTTGGGACGAATAAGGAACACGTCCTTAAATCATCTTCATTTATGGGGTTGTATAACATAAGGGTAGACCTTATAAGTCTACTAAGGGCAAGTTAGACATAAGATTGTTAGTAGTTATTCATGAGGTAAGCCGAGAGATCTGGGGGATATATAAATTTTACAACCCGAAAAACTGGAACATTTTAAAACGAAATACTAGGTTCTTTGAGGATGTTGAATTTAGTGGGAGATTAGGAGTAATATTTTGAATTTGAAAAGGAAGAGGTATCCTTTTTATACGTCTTTCATTAGTTCCAATTGGAAATCAAGTACTTGTACCTGAAATTCAAGAGGAACATACAATTCAAAATAATGATTCCCCATAAATATTGAACAACATGGAAATGTAGGTCATAAAAGGAAATTCAACAATCTCAAAATAAGGAAGAACCGGCGCCCTTAAGGAGATCCAATAGAGTAAGAAGAAGTGTTATTCCGGATAATTATAAAGTGTATCTTGCCTAGAATGAAGGACGCTTAGGTTTAGTAGAAAATGAGCCTCTCACCTTCCATAAAACCATTAATAGTCCTAATTCTCATAAGTGAATTAATGTCATAAATAAAGAGTTAAAATCTATAAAGATAACAACGTCTGGGATCTTGTCCTATTACCTAAAGATGTGAAACCTATTGGGATTAAATTAGTCTTTAAGACCAAAAGGATTCACAAGGTAATATGGAAAGATATTAAGCCCGTCTAAGTTGCTAAAGATTTTACTCAAAATGAAGACATTGATTATAAAGAAAACACATTTTTCGGTATCTTCTAAAAACACTTTTAGGATCATTATGGCATATATGGCATATTATGATCTTGAGTTTCTTCAAATGGATGTATAGTCAACTTTCCTTAAATGGAGACATTGAGGAATCTATGGCTGATTTGGAGCAAACTAATCAATTAGTTTGTAAAATCCATTTGTGGGCTCAAGCAAGCTTCTCATCAATGGTACTTAATCAAGTTATTCTTTCATTTGTTTTTTAAATGAATCTTGATGAAGATTGTGTATACCATAAGTTCAGTGGGAGTAAATTTATAATTTTGGTCTTATATGTGGATGATATTTTGTTTGCTAGTAATGATATGAACCTTTTTAAGAAAACTAAGAAATTTCTTATATGAAATGAAATATCTTGGTAAGACATCTTTGTATTAAGAATCTAAATTCACCGTGATCGCTCACGAGATGTATTAGGATTATCACAAAGGCCTATATAGAAAAGGTATTACAAAGGTTAAGCATGCAAAACTGTAAACCACTCGACACCCTATTTTTAAAGAAAACAAGTTTAAGTCTCAAACAGTGTCCTAAAAGTAATTTCGAATCCAAGTATATGGAAAATATCCCTTATTTGCATCAGCAGTAAGAAGCTTAATGTATGCATAAATCTTGCATTTAATGTTGGGATGCTTGGTCGGTACCAAAGCAATCCGGGAGAGAACTTTAAGTAGCAGCCAAAAGAATGATAGAAGTATTTGCAAAACACTAAAGAACTACGTGAAAAGTCGGATTATCTTGAGATCATTAGGTATTCCGACATTAGTTAAATTATATGGCTGCATAAGTTTATTAACGGGACTGTGAATTGTCAACAAGTGTCGAAAGACCACTTAAGTTTTATGGTGACAATCGGACGGTAGTCTTATAACAACAAGAATTAATCAAAGTCTAAGCATATAGACATTAAGTTTCTTGTTGTGAAGGAAAATGAACAAAAGAAATACAACTTATAGAAACAAACTCCATTTTAGAGGATCCATTTATGAAAACGTTATCATCTTCAGTGTTTCACGAGCATATTGCTCATATGGGTGTAACAACTTTTGATAACATTTAGTATAGTGGGAGTTTGTGTTGTTCTTTTATTAATTGTTCTATTATTTAAAGTTTTGATCTCATTTGGTTAAGTTGGACTAGTTGGAAGAATATGTATATATTCATTATTCCATGCTACACATCTACACTTTTGATCTATGTCATTTAGTTGGATTTGTATACGTGATTACTGTGGGTTTAGTTACGAATCAATTACAACGACCGCCCCTTTAGTCCTTATACTTGGATGACTAATGGACGAGATTTGTTATAGATGACAATAAAGTGCGCACATAAGGGTTGTCATTTGTGTTATATTTATGGTTTTAAAGGAAAGACTTTGTTTTGCAACCCAAGTGGGAGATTGTTAGATCATGGCTTGCACAACAAGTTATTAATATTCCATTTATGAAATCATAATTATAATGTTAATATAAAGTGTAGTAAATTATAGTAAATAAATGTGTAGAATTCCTGGATGTAATATTACCTATTTTTGATGGGCAAAGTTGTAATTTAACATCACTAAAGGTTGAAAGGGTGTAGTCCCTAAATGAAGTGCCGTTTGGTTTCATATATAAAGGGTTCTCCATCAACCCTAGAAATCACTCCATTCATTATTTTCTCTCCTAAATAATCTTCATATTGCTAGAGACATTAGAGAGAAAAAGGCACTCATCATTTAGAAGAACTCAGTCCCCTTAATTCTTCATCTTCATCTTATTTCTCCCTACAACATCATAATGGATTCAACAGGTAACGCTTCGCTTCCGCCTTCATCTTCTTCCTCATTCTTATTCTGAAAATGAGCGTGGCATTCAGGGATATAAATAATTGTTCCAACAGTACAATGGTTCACGTGCAACGGCGATACGTTTTTTTACTATTGGTTTTGCACTAAAATAATTATATTTGGTTTTCGAATGTATAGTGTTGAATAATAGTGGGGTTAGATAACTTTTGAGAACGAGTGAAAATCATTTTCACAAATAAAACGGGGCAAAATAAAATTTAGCATAAATAAAGGTATAAATTCATTTATTGCATTAAGATCCACAACAATATTCTTCTCTTTTTTATTTTTTTTTTACAATATATAAGCTAATAGTAAATTTTTTTCTTTAAAATAAAATGGATGTACGTTTTAGCTTCGTGTTAAAAGAATACATATTAAGCAACCAAAGTGATGAGGATAAAATCAAACATAATAATTGATTTATGAATATTTCATGCCCCGTCAAATTTCGACGGGTTACTCACCAGTTCTCAAAAAATCTCAATCAACTTGTCTAACCAAATTGCCATGTTTTTCTCATTTTTAGGGGGGGGGGGGGCAAATGAAAATTTGAGTGCTATAGTTTTGGGGACGATTTATAAATTGGGATGTGATATTTAATTTTCATTAAATTATTCTAAGCAATCATAAAATATGAATTAGTTTTTTTTGAAACCTAAAACATGAATTAGTTAAAGGGGAGTAAGTCTTGTACTTTGAAAAAGTATTGTATGTTATTTTTTGTTGTTGATATATTGTTATTTTTATTTATACTAGTACAACACGAAAATAATGCACAATTTACTAGTGACCAATATAATTGGAAAGGAGGGAGTATCATTTTGTTTCGTATTTCTTATACTTTATCAATGATAATATAATCACTTTTTTTCAGTTCAAAATATATATTGAATTTGATTTTTCAGTGATTTAAAAAACTAATACGCTTTAGTTGTTCGATTGTACAAAAATCACCTTTTTTTTAATAAATAATTAGTGATTAATTTCAATAGAAACCTGGCGAATTATGCCCACCAACTTTTTTTTTCACGTCAATTTTTTCCTCGTCAACAAATATAACACTTACAATAAAGGAATGTAACATTTTTTTTTTTCTTGAAATGTAACATTGTTTATTTAAAAAATGTAATCATAATTTGTAGAAAATGGATTAAGGATACCATAAAATTGACTACAAAACTACTGTTATATTTTATTATGAATATAACTTTTTTTATTTCTTAATGGTAACTGTTTCAATTCCGAAATGTTACATTTCTTTCTTAATCTAACCGTGTTTATTTTGAAACGTAACTATAGGTTTGTACAAAAGGGATTGAGGATACGTACGATTTATGCAAAACTACTGTTACATTTTATTATAAAAATTGTTTCCATCATTTGTGCAAAAATTTATTAGTAAAACACTTAATAATTTATCAATTACAAGGTTGAATGTAACAACTAGAATTCTATAATATTACATAGAAGTTTTGCAATAAGTTTAAAATATTTCGATGTTTTTTTAGAGAAAGTACCAATTGACATATACTCCCTCCGTCTCAGCAGAAGTGAAACTAGAAGTCAATTAGTGGTCAACTTGATTAAATGTTGACAAATAATTTAAATAAAAATAATTATTCTGATTAAAATTTTAAAAATTGTTATTGAAAATATTGTAAATGGTGATACAATAACAATTATTAAATTTTCATTAGGATTATTATATTATATTTAAATTATTAGTCAAAATTTAAACAAGCTGACCACTAATTGACCGCCAGTCTCACTTGGAACGGAGGGAGTAACCGATTATATACATAAAAACTTAATTTTTTTTTAAAAGAAAAAAAAGTAACATTTACACTACAAAACTGTTATATAATCTTGCAGTACAAGTTGTACTCATATATATATACACACATATATATAGGGTCGTGCTCCTGTGAGAACCTAAATACCGTGAGAACTTAGAAACATTAGGTAAAAAACTAATGTATCCAATGGTTCACTTGGATACATCATTGGATACATTACTTAACTTGGATACATCATTGGACACATTACTTGGATACATTAGGTAAAAACTAATGTATCCAATGTGTACTTGGATACATCATTTGAGACATTAAGTTCTCACGGTTCTCACGATATTTATGTTCTCATTTGAGCACCTATATATATATATATATATATATACTCCATTTAAAATGAGAACCGTGAGAAACAAGCATATGCGTTTGATTAAATACAAAATTAAGGGTCCATATTATAGATACAATAGATACACTTGGATACAGTAGCTAATTTTCAAAATACACTTGGATAAATTAGTCATTTAAGCTACTATATCCAAGTGCAATTTTCAAAAACACTTGGATACAGTAGTTATTTAGCTACTGTATCTAAGTGCAATATCAAAATTTAGGTAATGTATCCAAGTGTATCAACTGTATCCATAATCTGGACCATTGATTTTGATTTTAATCTAATGGTATGCTTGGTTCTCACGGTTCTCACACAATTGTGGTTCTCATTTGAGCACCTACATATATATATACTCCATCCGTCCCACCCGAATTAGGATTTTTGGGTTGTGCACGGGGATTAAGGAAAAAGTGTTAGTGGAGTAGGTGTTGTGAGTATGAAAAGTGAAGTAGGAGAGAGAAAGTGGGGGTAGAGAATAATGAGTGGAAAGTTGTTGTGAGTGTGAATGTGGGTCCTATTAAATAAAACACTTCCATTTTTGGGTTGTCCTAATTCGAATGGGACACCAGAAATGGAAATTTATCTTAATTCGAGTGGGACGGAAGGAGTATATATATATATATATACACACACACACACACACACATATTTATAAGTACATTTTTCATCCGTCAACCAGTTTAAGTTTTATCTTTTCATCCTTGAACCTTTTTTTTTTTTTTTACCTTTTTGTCCTTAACCTATCGTTTTATAGGATTATTTCATCATTCCGTCAACCTACCGTCAATTTTACCGTTAAGCTCGCTGATGTGGCATGCTGTTCACTTATTTGGTAATGTCATTGCACAGTTGGCATATTATGTAGATTTATAATGGCAAAAATGCTAAAATTAAAACTACAATGACTTGAACCTAAAATTAAACCCTACATCTCTTGTTTAACCTTCAATCCACCCATTTCTTTGTCCACTAAATCAAACTCCGTCCGGCTTCGCTTGTTCTCAGCCTAGCCTCCCGCCAGTGGCGGACCTGAGATTACTAACGACCGGGTGCACAATTTACACTACATGACTTCAAATTAAAATTTCAAATACACAATCACATTACAACACATAATGTCAAATACATTTTTTTTTTTTAAATTTAAGTGGTTTTAAATAGCTGGAGTTGGGTATTAGATTAAATTGTAGAATAACAACGAGATTTGAAATAATTTTTATATATATATATATATATATATATATATATATGACTAGTATCAATTATTAACAAAGAATTGATAGAAATATTATAATTACTTTTTTGTTAACTGAAAATAATTTTAAAATATATACTATGACTAGTATCAATTAATAACAAAGAATGCCTAAATTTAACTAATTAAAATAATTGAAAGAAAGTTCAAAATTTACTACTAATAATAACTAATTAATTAAGAAAGCCGAAACTTGTAATTTGGAATAATGGGAAGAATGACTCATTTATTTACTTGTGGAAATGAGAGAGGATAAAAAATTGTTTTGCATGAGCGGAAGCCTAGAATAACCTCGGAATCGATCTTCCAATTGATCCGTATGCTCTATTTGTTAGTCTCTCATTGAAGGGATGTAAGAGTCTTAGAGTTGGATACGTTCAATTGGGGACCCGTTAACGCATCCATTAGTAAAAGTCACATCCGTTAGGATGAAAGGATGCATCCATTAGTAGTATTTATAAATAGGCCCCCTCATCTATTTATAAATACAATATGGTCTCTACACATTTACACAATAAACCCCATACTTATAAAAGATGACTTAAGGCCCCTTAACTTTAGTAAATCACTTTAATTAGACCCAACTAACTTTATAATAATATGTTCTATGCGATTAATTCGTAGTGCACACACGTCTGCGTGCCTATATACTAAATTATTATACATGTACAATGTATAGTCCACAAAAATTTCCAACACATGAAACTTACAAGACTATATCACCACTTGGACAATCATCTACTTGTTTCTTAGATCAGGGTTTTTTATATTTATCATGCAGGTGCACTTAATAAGAAAAATTTGAAAATTTTAAAAAATAGTTAACTACAAACTGCAATTGACCAGGTGCACGTGCACCTCCATCTACAACTGGAGGTCCGCCCCTGCCTCCCGCCGTCACCAACCACGCCTCCACCTCCACCTCCACCTCCTCCATTCATCTTCTAGTGTTAGTTTGCAGTGCTATAACTCTGCTTCTTGTTAACTAAGTGACGATCTAGTTGTTTACTTATTCAGGTTTTAGTCTTTTGAGAAACAAGTTTTAAATTTTTATTAGCATCATTATATTTCTTCAAATATTTGGTCAAAGTATAACTTTTACATTTAACTAATAGTATTAATAGTTAACTATTATAGTTAAGTAATACTATTAATAGTAATAGTTACCCTTTATAGTAACTATTATACTTAACTTATACTATTAATAATAGTAATATCTTATATAGTTAACTACTATAATAAACTAAAACTATTAATAGTAATAGTTACTTCCTCTGGTCCAAAATAACTGTCACATTTAGACCAAAATTTTGGTCCAAAATAATTGTCATTTTTGAGCTAAATGTCTCTCTTATCCTTGCATTGAAACTTGTTCTCTTTTATTAATTATCTTAGTGTGAGACATTAATGTAAGAAAGTTGCACACTTAATAGGGGTAAAGTTGGAACTTTTGTCACTGAGTCATGATAATTATTACATTTCTTAAGGGTTGTGCAAATGCAAAAAAAAAAAAAAAAAACAGTTATTTTGGACCGGAGGGAGTAACTAATATACTAGTAATTATTACAATTAATTTATACTATTAGCTAATAAGAGAAAAATGAAAAGTCCCATAATTAAAATGTCATGGATGATGTGGCACCACCAAAAGCAAGAGTTACCTAAAACTTGTCCACACGGCACCACCTAAAAATTCTAATAATATATATAGATTTCTGACTCTTAAAAGTATTTATTTTAGAGCGGACGTAAATAAAACTTAATTTAGAAAAATAGAAAATGTAGTAATTTCATCATGAGAGTAATGACAAAAACATGCTCCAAATAGGAAGGCCGGCCTAGTCAAAGGATTGGAAAAGTGTCACAAAGTAAGCTGCTGACCCCACTCGTGTTGTTCTGTATTATTGGAAATTTAGGGAGGGCGACTTCTCGCCTTACACTTGCAAAAAGACAACGTACGTAATGTACTACTCTCTCTATCCCAAAACAGCTTTCACCCTTTTTGAAAAGCACGAGAATTAATAAAATGTGTAAGAAAAGTGGGTGGTGTGAGAGGGAAGGAGAGAGAAAGTGGGGTAGAGAATATTAAATTGATAGTTGTTGTGAGTGGAGAGGAGAGAGAAGTAGTGGGAATCTTTTCCATTTTGGGAAATTGAGACTTACCAATAGAACACCCAAAAGAGAAATATGTGCAAGGTGTTTTGGGACGGAGGGAGTATTCTTTTAGCTTTCACATTCATAGTATTAACAAATTTAGCTATTTCCAATTCAATAATACTCTCTTTGTCCCGGATTTAAGGTTCTTACTTTTCTTTTTAATCTGTTCCAATTTAAGGTTCTTACTTTACTTTATTACTTAAAATAGAAAGTGAGACCCACTTGTCATTCTCACAACAAAAACTCTCTATTCACTTTCCCTCTTTTACTTTACTTTCTACACTCACAATATTTACTTTTTCTTAATATCCGTGTAAAGTTAAACTAAGAACCTTATAGTGAGATGGAGGGAGTAATAATAATAAAAAATGGTAATGATAATTACTTAGACGACAATATTACCATAAAACTAAGGATTTCAGCCGTACCGTCGTTCTCGACGATTACCACACGCACATTCGTAGATTGAAAATTTAGACTAATTAGTGCAATAAACAAAATAGAAACTTCTTAAACGCACTAATAAATTTTGTTTTCTTACAGAAATAGATTCATTTTTCTTTAATTTTTTTTCCTAGAGTGTCACCGATTTTGTTATTTGTTAAAACTAATTCCTCATAATTTTAAAGATACACAAAACAAGGACCTTTTAAGGGTACTTTGCTACAAATCTTCCTTTGGTCATTAATTTTTTTTTAAAAAAAGAGTCAAAGCAAGTTGTCCATCTCCTCAAATAATTATTTACTCCATCTGGTCCAAAATAACTGTCGCTTTTGGTCAATCATATGTAACTTTGACCAATAATTTTAATAAATAATAATGATGCTAATAAAAATCTAAAATTTGTCATTGTATTATAATTAATAATACTTTTAATTACAATTTTTAGTTTTTTTATAGGATCATTATTTTTGGTTTAAATTTATTGGTCAAACTTACATCTGTTTGACTAAAAGTGACAGTTATTTTGGACCGGAGGTAGTACTTGCGAAGAAAAACCATCCCTAAATGATTAATCGTTGCACGGTGGATCCGAGATGAAATTTAACTGAGTCACAATTAAAAAACAATGAAAAAAAAATCAAACTTAACTCATTTATTTAAGTAATAAACAAACACATTTACCACTACACTATAGTAATCTTTGTTAATAGATTCACTGTTGGTTTTTAGTTTCCAGTATCAATCATCATGTCCTAATATATAGTATATTCTTTTGTTTCAAATTTCATTCTTAATTGATCAATAATTTATATAAGCATAATTATTTTAATAATATTTTAAAATAACTATTGATAATATATTTAATATTATACTAATAACAAGTTTTGAAAATCTATTGGAATGTTCTTCATAAAGAAAATCAATTAAAATGATTTTTTTTTTATAGTATTTGGTCAATATCAATAAAATCAACCAATAGAATAGAAAAGTGGGACAACTTTATAAGAACGTGAGTATTTGTTATCATGATATTTTACTAATGCTAAGCTTACTTATGCATCATTAGTAAGATATATTATTAACAATTAAAATGATTAATTTCATTAAAATAATTTAAATTTTATTGAAATTGATTATCAAAATAAAATAAAACTATAATTTCAAGACTTAGGAGTATTAAATTTTAATATCTACTTGCAATACTATAATTTTATTGAGGTAGATAAGATGTATCATATGCTTATTGTAATTTATTAATAAGTACTATTTACAAAAATATCACCGCGCGTTTTTCAAAAACACGTTTTTCCTAAGCGTTGCGTAAAATGCGTTTTACGCAAATTTTTGGCAATTTTTAATGATATGCACGCTGCTCAAAAAACCAAAAAAAAAGAAAAAGATATGCATGATAAAGTCGGCCCGCGTATTTTTTTTTCCATGTAAAATCTCATTACTCCCTCCGGTCCAAAATATCTGTCGCTTTTGAGCAATTTTTTTGGTCCAAAATAATTGTCACTTTTGGGTCAAAACAATTAAATTTCCTAATTTACCCTTACATTGGAAGTTCTTTTACTTTATTAATTGACTTATTGAGTATAATAATGTAAGAAATATGGACAATAAATAAGGGTAAGCATGGAACTTTAACCATTAATATGGCGTAATAATTGCATTTCTTAATCTTTGTGAAAAGTCTAAAAACGACAGTTATTTTGGACCGGAGGGAGTAAATAAGTAAATTTTTGAAGTAGGGAATATTTTGAGGATAACCATGATAAAGTCGACCCGCGTACTTCCTCTCACACTATAAAAACCCCATTCAAACCCCCCTTTCCTTCTTCAACGCAAACCCAAAATCCATCTCAATTTCAAAAACCAGAGCTATGTGTTCTTACCCATCAACCGCCACCGTCGCCGACGAATCAATTTCATCTTTCCATCAAGATATCATCCAAACCCACATCTTATCTAGACTCGACGGTCAAACCCTCGCCGCTGCCGGCTGCGTTTCACCGGAACTACAGTCCCTCTGTTCCGACGAAAAATTATGGACCCATATCTGCAACACCACTTGGCCGTCAACTGATGACTCACGTGTTCGTGATACCATCTCCTCCTTCCCCTCCGGCCACCGCTCTTTCTTCTCCGATTCTTTCCCCAGCCCCAACTACCACCGCCGATCGGAGCCTATAAATCAAATACCCATAACGGCACTCATCTCCGCCGTCGATTTACGCTACGAAAACGACCTCATATTCTCTAAAGTCCAGCTCAGTAATACCGCCGGCGAGTGGTTTCAAACCTCGCCGATTCGGGTCGATTTACTCGACCCTAAAGAGATAGTACCCACACCGGTGAATTTCGTGTCAGAAGAGGAGATATTCCGGTCGAATTTAGAAACCCACCTGACGCTATCCTGGATAGTTATTGACCCGACCCGTAAAAGATCCGTCAATCTATCCAGCTCCAAACCCGTTTCCGTGAAACGCCACTGGTTGACCGGAGACTTCCAGGTGCGATACGCTATAGTAATCCCCTCCGGGCACACAGAGCACGTGAGTTGTAACATAGATGTCACGTGCGGGGGAGAGAAGGAGGAGAAATGAAGGTGAGTGAGGTGAGCATGCAGGTGCAGGACATGGAAGGGAAAAGCTTAAATGGCAAGGACAGTTTGGTAATTATACAAGAGGTGATGGAGAGTGAGAGAAGGAAGCAAGGGCAAAATGGGGATAAAAGAAAAGAGTACGAAGAGTACTTGGAAATGAAGAGAGAGAAAAAAGAGGAAAAGGAGAAGAGAGAGAAAAGGTTGGATATGATGTGGATTGCTAGTGGGGTCACTCTTTTTGTGACCTTTTGTTCATTTATTTTCTTTTAGATAAAAAAAAAAAAAAACCCTTGTTTTAGGGTTAAAGAATTACAGCAATTATAGTTTAGAAAGTGAGAGATGAAAAATAGGGCATGGGAAGTTTATTCTTTATAATAATTTATTTATTTGAGTATATGGGACAATTTTTAGGATTATGAAAGTTGTATATAGTGCTTCAAAAAAAAAAAAAATTAAAAAAAAATTGAAGTTGTATATAGAATACGTTTGTAATCTATTGATTTATACAAAGTGCTCATTACGTTTATAATTTTAGTTCATTCTAAACTTTTTATCATTATACATGCAATTTGCAAAGATTTAAAGTGTTTTTTATTTCCCCCCAAAACGTTTATATTAGTTGTGATTTAAAAATGCAATATGTTTTGTTTCCAAGACGTTTGCATTTTAATTGCGATGAATGTATATATTTTTTTTATTAAATGTGATGTTTATTTTGTGATTTAAAAATACAATACGTATGTTATAAGGTTATACAACTGGAAATAAGTGTTGGTTTTTATGCCGGCGAAATTGGATTTCGAACCGCTCCACTCCGGTCCACCCAGTGGTTCTGATTAGAGTCACCTCATTTTTTTTTGTTCGACGGATGAGATGTGTCCTAGCTTCGTAAGACCCACAAAAATTGAAATCTTTTCAGCCGCACAGATGATGAGCTCGCCTATGTGGCCTTGATCGGAGCCGTTGGGTGGAGGGGTGAAGCTAATTTGGGTGAAGCGGTTCCGGGTCCGGCGAAATGGAATGAGCATTGTGTTACCTGATAGGATGCATAAAGAGTATTTGCAAGAAGCCGTCCTCTATGTCGGCCAAATTGACGAATGGATCCTGAATATTTGTATCATTGTATGTAGTCCGCAAGTGTGAGTGGCAATTATTTTATGCTCCCCTTTCCGGAAATTTGTAAAATTTATTTTTTAATCGTTTTCTTTTTTGAAAGATTTTTTTTTTTATTTTAATTTCTAGATTTTTATTGTAAAAATTAAATGAAAATTTATGTTTGGTCAAAGTCCACATGCATTGATCATAAAAAGTCAAATGAGACTAACTTTATGACGGAGGGAGTATGTTATATGCTATACTCCCTCCGTCGCAACTTAAGAGTCAAAAAGTTCCCAAAAGGGCGTCCCAACTTAAGAGTCAAAATCCAATAATGAAAGTGGGTCCTGCATGTCATACTCACAACAATTATCCACTAATTCTTCTCTATCTCACTTTCTCTCTCTTACCAAGTTATCAACACTCACAATACATCACCTTTTCCTTAATACTTGAACCTAAAAGTTTTTTGACTCTTAAGTTGGGACGGAAGTAGGACTAGAGGAGTGGGCACAATAATTAAGAGAAAAGTAGTGTATGTGTGTTATAAAATGAAGAGAGAGAATGTGTGGAGTAAATAGTAGTGTTGGTTGAATAAATTGAGTGGTGAAAAATGAAGAGAGAGAATAAGTGAGGTTAAATGGTGAGGTTGGTTGAATATAAATATATTAAAACATTTCCATTTTAGGCAGTCTTAACTATTTTGGGACGGCTTAAAAAATGTTTACAAAATTACGAAAATAATACTCCCTCCGTCCCACTCGAATTAGGATTCTTGGTCAATAATTTATACTTTGATTAACAATTTGAAGAAAAATAATTATCTTAATAAAAATATAAAAATATTTGTTTAGCTTATTATTAATCGTGATACAATAACAATTTTTAAATTTTTATTAGTATCATTTTTTTAAAAAAAATATTGGTCAAAGTATAATTAGCGTGACCAAGAATCCTAATTCGAGCGGGATGGAGGGAGTATATATTTAAAATATTGTGTCTGAGAATTGGATTGTGAGTGTGATAATTTGAGAGTAAAATCCACAAATTTAAAGGTGTGAGTAAGGAAAATAAAAAAAATAATAAAAGTCAAAAAACTTAATTTTTAAAAATGAGACTTATCAATACTTATAAAAGAAAATTAGGAAAATTGGTGCATATTGTTATATTGTTATGGACCAAAGGAGAGGGAGTATATCTCTCCGTCCAAAAATAACTTTCACTATTTTTTAGTGTGTCCTATTTGTAAGTCCATTTTTCTAAAATATTCTAATTTTATTATTTTTGATTCTTCCTACCCCATTTGTCATACTTACACACTTAATTTTAGACTTCACTTGTAAATCACACTCAACTTATCATATTCACAACATCTTTCCCACCCACAATACTTTGAATATATATACTAATTCCTTAATTCTCGTACAATCTCAAAATTGTGCAAAGTGTTTTGGGGCGGAAGGATTACTTTTAACAATTATTTGATGGTGGACGATTATTTGAGTAAATAGTGGTGTGAATGAAGTCAATATCAATCTATATTACTCAAATGGATTAATAATGCAATCATTGACATCACATAATTCCTAATCTTAAATCAAACCCAAATTACATTTCTTTAACAAAAAAAAAAAAAAAAAAAAAAAAAAAGGGTTTGGACAAATGAAGACGTGAGTGTTAAATAATCAATAAATCACATTCATATAATGAGAATTCAATTATTTGCATCCACGTCTAGCCCTTATTTAATTCCACGGCATTGCTTTCAATGAATCAAATTAAGCTTTGTGGAAACGTAGTGTCTTTTCGTCAGAGTGTGAAGCATGTTCATTGGGTTTGTAGCATTTGCATAAACTGGTGTATCTATAACTCGTTATTGATACACCATCAACATCAACAGTACTATCAATAACAAATTTTAAATAGTCATTAGTATAAATAAATAAATCAACCTAAAATTATTGCTCAAAATTCCTTTGTAATAACAGTAAAAAAGTATGAAGTTCATTTTGGGACATATGGAGTAACATTTACTCTTTCTGTCCTATTAAAAAGTTTTTTATTTCGTCATATTGGTTGATTGTCCCATTAGAAAGTCTCACATTTTTAAAAATAAAATACAAATTATAATATATTTTTATTAATGAGACTCACTTCTCATACTCACAACAACTATTCACTTACTATTTCTTACTACACTTTCTTTTTCTTTCACACTCACGACACCTATTTTAATTACACTTTTCTCTAATTCATGTTTTTAAAAAGAAATTTGAACTTTTTAATGGGACAAAGGGAATATAGTATTATTTTATACTCCCTCGTCCAATACACTTATTATACTGATACTACGAGTAGTGAATTTTGAGTAATAAATATAAATTAGTTTATTTATAATACTAAAATGTACTCCCTCTGTCCCGGAATAACAGTCACATATAGTCAACTAAGTTGAATTTTGATCAAAAAGTTATGAAAATCTGAGCATTTTCATATTCTTTTGAAAATGGTTACTGATATATCAATAGAAATACTATTCATAACTATATTTTTGAATTTTAATGAAGATACATAATTTTGCACTAAAAATTGATCAAAGTTTAACTCAGTTAACCACGTATAACATTTATTTCGGGACAAATACACATATTTATTTTTTTGAGATATCTTGGTCTAGGACAGTGTCACATACACATAAACAAAAGATAACCAATAGGTTGCTACTCTCCAACTTAACAAATGAAGAATGACATGTGCAGATGGTAGTAGCTAGTTTTTCAACTTAACCAATAAATTTGATATTTCATGTTAACAAATGCCCTTTTTTTCTACTTAAACAAATAAAGAATGACCAATGCAATTACAACTTTGTCAACTTAACAAATAAAGAATAACAAATGCAAATGCAATTTGCTTATTTTTTTCCAACTTTTTGGCAACAATTGATTGTGATATTTCGACAAGGGCATGATCTTTAGACCTAATTGCCGTTGCATGGGGTAGCTTAAAATATCCTGATTGGGATATAATCCCTCCGTCCTTTAACTATGTGCACAAAATGGGCTTTGCACAGGAATTATAGGATGAATAGTAATGGTAGTTGTTGTGAGTGTGAAAAGCGAAGTAGGAGAAAGAAGGTGGGGGTAGGGAATAGAGGTTGATTGGTGTTGTGACTTGTGAGTGTAAAAGTAAAGTATGAAAGAGAATGAGTGAGATGAATAGTAAAAATTCTTTGTCATTTTAGGAAAGTATGGGACGGAGGGAGTACTTACTCTCCGGTCTCATAATAATATGCACAATTTTTTAAAAATATTTTGTTAATAATTTTTACTTTTTTTTTCTAAAAGAAATGAACTTTTATTATAATTATATTTACCCCACTCCATTGACAGTTACTTTTGGACCATATAAAAAATTATATCTCACTTTTCATATTCAAAAATACTTTTTCTCCACAATAGTTATGTGATGGAAGAAGTATTTTTTATTTTGACAAATTTTTTTCCTATACTGAAAGGTACACAATTAAACTAAATTTAAAAATTTATAAACAGAAAGTGACACTCCCTCCGTTTGAAAAGATTGTCATTGTTTTCAAAATAAAAAGCAAAAAAGTCCAATTTTTGAATTAGATGCCCATACTGCAATTTTCAGAAAGTAGAGTAAAAAATCATCAATAATAAGTTTCACTTGTTATATGAAGTACTCCCTCTTTCCCTAAAATAATGAATGTCAATTTTCAGAAAATTTTTGTCCCAAAATGAGTGTCCATTTTGATCATAACTTTGTCCCTAAATGTTTTTTTTTTCCGATTTTTTTTTTCACCGCTCTTTATACTTGCAAAAACTAAATGTTTGTAAAGAGGATTACAAGATTATATATGAATTTTGTCACCAAATTGTACATAAAGTTATGTTCATTAAAATGAAATTTGAACACCCATTTAAGGACAGAGGTAGTAATATTTTTTGGAACAATGAGAGTATTTAATTGCACAGAATGTTTATGAATGTGTTGTAACGTAAGACACCTTATGTTTATGATGCACTAACGACTAATGTAATCGCAACTAATCATAGAACTGCTAATTAATTATTACTCCTATTATATTTGTTGGATATAAACAATCTATGTAATGAAAATATATTTCAATAATATTTTTTCAAAAACATATACATATGTGTTTCTCAAAATACTTCTAAAATATTTTTCCTTGATTTTTTTTTCCCGCAAATATACTTCTTGAAAATGATTTCTAAAGATTGTGATATATTTTCTCAAATTCTATCATGTGAAAGAAGAAGGAGATGAAGTAGGGAACACAATACAAAACTAAAAGTTCGTTTGATGATATTAATTGAGGCTTGTAAATGCAATTTTCTTAAGACGATATTTTCGATCCTTGCTTTGGTGCAATGATAGATCGATAGCTCTCAAGATAAAACAGATTTGAATCTCTAATATGCACTACCTAAAAATTCCTCATCGAATTTGAATGAAATAGAATATTTAAACGAGAGAGCAAGGTTCTAAAAAGCGCTAGGCGCCTAGCGCCTAGGCGGGGCCGAGACTTTAAACATAAATATAATATCCTAGGCGGGACCTAGGCGTTTCATCAACGCCTAGCGCCTAGGCGGCCTAGACGGGCGTCTTTTAGAACACTGCGAGAGAGAGAGAGAGAGAGAGAAGAAGAAGAAACACTAGGAATACAGAGTATATCCTTTTGTAGCCTGAATATTGAGTGAATGAATTGGTCAGGTTCTTCCTCAATTTATAGGGATCATAGTTTCTCTTCTTTGAGCGATGCATCCATTAAAACAAGGTTTGAAAAGTCATGTCTGTTAAATTTAAAACTGAAAATCAGTTAAAAAATATGCCAATCCCGTTAACTATTTTGACAGAAACTTTTGAATCTGTTAAGTTTCAAACGGAAAATGACAGTTTGCATTAACTTTCTGACAAAAAGTGGCTGTTACATTAAATATCTAACGGAAAGTTATGTCTTTTCGTTGAATACAGCAAAAAGTCATATTTTTCGTTATCTTTCTAACAAACCTGTAACGGAAACTAACAGAAATTGGTTAATTGGGATAAGTTAATTGCATTGGGTTTAATTAAAAACGATTAGGATAAATTGGGTGGGGTAGGGAAATAAAAAATTAATAAAACCTTTTCATTTTTGGATGTATTATTTCGAGTGGGATGCCCAAAATGACAAAACGTCCTACTTCGGCCGGGCAAAGGGAGTATTTGATTAATGAAAATGACTCTCACTTTAATAATATAATCAAATCATCATAAAATTCTAACAATATGTTGGGACATTTTATTAAAAAAAAAAAAAAATTAATAATCAAACTTAAATTATGTAGTTTTTTCTTCTTTCTCAAACTTTATACTTCATGCGTAAAATATCATGGTTTTCTTGGATATTATATAAGAAAGTTAATTTCAATATATTTATCATAAGAAAATTTATAAATTTTAACTTTCAGTTGAGCACTCTTAACGTGGAAAGGATGTAACGGAAGGAATAGGTTTCAAAGGACACCTAATTTTATCAAATACTCCCTCCCTCCGTTCCAAAATGATCCATAGATTTGACTATTCAAACTTTCTATGGATATAAACACTTGCTTCAATAACCATGTTTTGTTTTCACATTTAAGCTCAAATTATAAAAATAAATAACTTTTTGAGACAGTAAAAAATAGAAAATAAAAAAATCATTTCATTTCGGGAAAGAGGGAGTACTACTCTACTACTATATTATTAGACTGATGACCAAACAAAGAGGGAGTATGATTTTAGATTTTTTTTGGTACAAAAAAAATGGTAGTAAAGTGAACTCCCACTCCGAGCCGGGTAGGACCACAAGGGCGGCAAAGCTCTCCCAACAAGATTTTAACACTGCTGCATTTTCAGGGTTCGAACTGCTGGATTCCCAGAGTTCGAACTCGAAACCTCTGGTTGGTTAAGCTAGAAAACCCTTTACCAGGTGATCTAGTTGCTTGTTGGGGAGTATGATTTTAGATGTGGTCGGAACAATGCAAGTATAGCTAGGTGTAATGCTACAGTGTTTGCGAATGGAGCCAAACTTCATACCCTATACTGTATAAGCGACTGCTATAAACACATTATCACACCACACAAGTATATACTCTCTCCGTCCTATAAAAAAGAGTCCTATATTGACTTTTATATATGAACTTTGACCAAGCATTAGTGTCAATCTAATATTTACAATGAAATTTTAAAAGTTGTTATTGATAAATCATTTAATGATTTGTCAATTACAATTTTTATAATTTCACTAGAATGAGTAGATCAACATCAATATTTGGTCAAAATTCATTTATATTGACTATAAAAAGTCAATATGAGACTATGTTTCTGGGACAGAGGGAATAATAAAAATATCTTCATTCATACTCCTCTGTCCCCAGAATAAATGACTCACTTTCCATTTCCGAATCCGTTTGTCCCAAAATAAATGTCGCCTTACTAAAAAAATAGGATATGAAGTTTGATGATCTTCCTATACTACCAATTCTAATAGGCACCATATCAATAGATTGGGGCAATTGAAAAAACACAACTAAAAGTTTAAAAACATTGACTTGTTAACTTTAACATTTATCTAGGGACAAAGGGATTGACTTGTTAACTATAACATTTATTTCGGGACAAATGGAGTATTCATAATATGAAAGGGTAACAAAATCTTTCTTCTTTTCTTTCTTCTCATAGTGCTAAGTCCCCAAATTCCCAACATATAGCATCCCCAATCCGGCCCGGCCCGGCCCAAAGCATAAGTTATTACAGCCTGTGTGAGAACCAGAACCAAAAATGTGGAGGGCCCAAACTTATGCAAACACCAGTCTGGGACTACCCCAAGAAGATAAGATAGCATACAAATGGTTGTTCATGCTTGCCAAACTGACAATGACTTGAGACTACCATACTAACATTCCACAAACAAAATCTTGAAAACTAAACGAAAATCAAATTCTCAAAAAAAAAAACAAGCCGATATACGTATATCTACTGCCTCAGGCAGCACACTTTCCAAGGTATCCACGGTTTTTCTTCGAGTATAATATCACAAACTCAAATTATACAACCATCAAACATACACTCCTACCCTATGAAATTAAACATAATTATCTGGGACGTAAGAGCGTAGTTAAAGTGTATCCACATACCAGAAAAAAACAAACAAACAAACAGATTGATAGATTTATACCAAAACCTCCGGAAGGTAAGTAGTAAAGTATGGCTCTGGAGAAAAGGGTGCATTTATTCACTGAGGGGAACAACCTTGAAACGGTAAAGGAGTTTCTTTTTCTTTGAGGTGGGGTTGTCAACTGTGAGAAGTATCTTACCGAGCTCAGTGATTTTGAAGCTGCTGGACACAACTGGCTCATCGGTAGGAGTCATCTTCCTTGTCTTTTGTATAATTATGGTGTATCCGCCTTCAGTATTGGGGACGTACTCGGAGCTGTAGCTAACTTCCCACCCCACTACACGCAGCTCCCACACGAGAAAGCACCTCTGCAAAATAAGAAATTGCCTAGTTAATAACTTGGAAGAAAGATTTTTTTTTATAATTCTATTATCAAAGAAAGTGAAATCCCTCGAAATGGCTGGACAATGATATTTATTATCAAAGAAAGAGAAAGCACCTTTGCTTGTACAATGATAAAGTTGCACTAAATCTCTTTCCTTACTAAGAAATGCAACATTAATTTTGGGACAGCAAAAAATGACATTTATTACGGGACGAAGGGAGTTTATGATTTGCTTAAATTGTGTTAAAACCCCAAAACAAACTGATCGGACGTCTCTTCAGCAGCTTAGCATTTTGATGACGTAATTTGATATACTAAATGAGTTGGCAACCCAAGAATAGATAGGCACTAGACATCTTGATGTTTCCACCATTGGTGCTGCGTATCACTCTATTTGGTTTGTAATATGCCCAGTCATCATGCATGTTGGTTAAATTATCTCTACAAGCAAGCATAGTTGTGAATGAGTTGAAGTATGAGAGTATGATATAAATATTCGGCTCTCTCTAAAACTTAAATTTTATACGTAACATGCAAGCTGGGAATACAATTTCTTTTCAAAAGTTAATACTCCCTCCATCCCAAATTAATGTTCTTAGTTTGACTTTACACGGAGATTAAGAAAAAGTAAACGTTGTGAGTATGAAAAGTAAAGTAGGAAAGAGAAAGTGTGTAGGGAGTTTTTGTTGTGAGAATGACAAGTGGGACCCACTTTCCATTTTAGGTAATAAAGTAAAGTAAGAACTTTAAATTGGGACAAACTAAAAAGGAAAGTAAGAACCTTAAAGCGAGACAGAGGGAGTACTGATTAAACAGGCGGGCTACTCAAGTGTTTTTACAAAATTCTGAAAGTTCACTTTAGTTTAAGCTGAAAAGAATGGAACATCAGCTAAGCTAATAGCTAATGAATAATACTAGGGGCACAAAAAAGTCACAAAATTTTACTTACAAAATCCTAGGTGTAATAATTTTATTGGTGTTTTAAATTAAAGGGTGGCGGGTCCATTGTCGATGCAACCAATAAAATATCGCCACCTCATGTTGTGAGAAAGATTTTGTGACCTTATTTTGTGCCCCTAGCTAATATAAGCAAAACATGAAAAGCCAATATTTTGTAATAAATCTGAAAGGAGTATGCAACTTTATAAGCTATCATAACGAAACGGTGAAGCAGAGCGCTTGAGATTTTCCAGAATCTTATTGCAAATGTATATAAATCTTAAGTTTAGGGGTAAAACAAACTCCCCCCCCCCCCCCCCCCATCCATTAGGAAAAAAGGGAGGAAGACGTAGAAATTAAAAAAGAAAAAGGAATGAGGCGGTGTGATGGGGGTGGGGATTGTCCGCTTTTAGTCAAATTACCAAATGCAACTTTGCAAACTATTGAGTCTACATTGTGAAGAAATCATACAACGGAATCATTGAGGATATCTATCTACACCCTCCATGCCATAACAATGTGCACAAACTTCCCTTTTGGCCGTTACATTGATAAGTCACACTTTCTCAAAATATAATTTACATATTTCTTTATTCAATGGGACCCACTTGTCATACTACAACAACTATCCACTACTATTCTCTAGTCTCTACCCCACTTTCTCTCTCCTACCTCACTTTTCATACTCACAACTACTATCCACTACAATTACCTCCTTAATTCACACGCACACCCAAAAGTGTGCACATTGTTATGGGACGGATGGAGTATTTGCTACTAAAATTACTTAAAAGTCATCATAATTTCATTGGAAGACAAAAAATCGACACATATTTCAAAAGGTATGGAGGAATCTAAAGCCAAAAACAAAAAAGAGAGCATAGGCGCAAGCTAATAGTACCTCATTTACGACGATTTCAACAGTTTGCTTGGTTGCAGGTTTGATAGTAATTTCTGCAACAGGATCATCAATAGTGAACTCAGGATCGCAATCACAATGATCTAGACTTAAGCCACCATACTGAATCGGAACATGCTCAGGACGTATGTATCTGTTTTACCGGCCAAAATCCACAAACAAAATCAATGTTAATAAAGCAAATACACTACAACCATAAACATTGAAAGACAAGTGTAGAAGATTAATCACTGACTTGAACAGAGTTTCAGCTGTCTTTGCCGGGCTGGCAAACACAAACTTGCTTTTAGTCCTTTGGGTCAAGAACGGATTGATCACCGTATAAAACGCCAAATACCACCAAGGAACATTGATAAATACCTTCAATAATAACAATTCCAAAAAGCCAACATTAGGATGTGCAAGTAGTCTATATAAATAGCTACAAGAAACTTCAAATTTTTTTACTGCAAATCGAAGATTAACTACTCCATCAATCTCATTTATCTTAACCAACTATTTTTTTAGCGGATACAACATTCTTGGTCACTTAAGTTCGCTGAAGAGTATGGGTATAGTAGTCTTTTTCTTAGAGTATCTTTGTGATTCTGATTATGTAGAAAATAAATGTAAATACGTAGTTAAATCTTTGTTTTATTTATTTGACTAACATACTAATACTTATCTTTGGTAAGTGGATATATTTTAGGTGTTTTATTTTAGGAAGACTCTCATATGGAAAGAAGGATCTCTTGGAGTGTAAGGAGCGGCCAAGTCTTGTATAAATACAAGCCGACTCCTTCATTGTCAGTCACGGATTCTTAGCAAAATATTCAGAGAAAAGAGTTTCTTCAGGGAGTCTTATTGTTCTTAGTAGTTCTTGAAAAAGAACTCTAAGTTGTTGAATGTTTTAGTGCGATCTAGAGTGTTTAGATCGGTTTGTTCTTTTGGTTACGTTTTGTTGTTTCTTTCATTCGACTTGTACTCTGCAAGTTGCTTTTAATATATGAAAGTTTCCAGCAAGATTTCTTGCTGAAGTTTTAATTGTTCTTGTTTCGTTATTTCCGCTGCAAATCTGATAACTGTTAAGACAACCGTCTGGACAACTGTTAGCACGGTTGAACACACAGTTGGTCAGTTCCAAGAACAGTCCTAGCCGCCTTATTTCCTACAATTGGCACCAGAGCCTAATCTCGACACACTGAGATCGATCTGTTATGGCCAGTATGGACTGTTCTCATACTCGTAATAAGCCGCCTACTCTGGATGGTTCAAATTATACCATTTGGAAGGCTAAGATGATCATGTACATCAAGAACATTGATCATCGGGCATGGGTCAGCATTCTAGTGGGATATTCATCCCCTACTATGGAATGGGTTGATCCAAAAGGTAAAGCGTCTGTGTCTGATGAAGAAAAGAAAGAAACGATTTTTGTTCCAAAACCCGAGCAAGATTGGAATGCTGAAGAAATTGCCCTTGCAAATTTCAATGCAAAGGCAATGGCTGCTATTTCTGATCATGTGGATCACAATCTGTATCGGTTATTCTCTAACCATACAGTTGCCAAAAATGCTTGGGACATTTTGCAACTTCATTGTGAAGGATCCGACAGTTTCAAACAAACTAAATTAAGAAGATTAATGACTGAGTTTGAAAACCTAAGGATGGGAGAAGATGAAACAATTCAGAGTTACTCTGTTAAACTAAAGGACATTTCTAATGAATCTTTTGCACTAGGAGAATCCATCTCCAATGCAAGATTAGTTAGTAAAGTTTTGAGGACTCTCCCAGAAAAATTTAACATAAAAGTCTCTGTCATCGAAGAAACTTGTGATACTCGGACTGTGAGTCTTGAAAAGGTTCTTAGTATTCTTACTACGTTTGAATTGAACCTTGAAGTGCAAAAGACTAGCAAAGCAAATTCAATTGCTCTTGCTAGCGCTCTAACTGTGTCCAAGGATCTTGTGGAATTGTCTAAAGAGTTGGATGAGTCAACCTTGGAGGAAGATGAATGTGCCTTAATAACCCAGAAATTCAAAAACGTTTTAAATAAGAAACGACAACAAAGATTTCCCAATAAAGGCTTCTCACCATCCACCAAGTGAACCATTCAAAAAGGAAGCGAGTGTTAATGTGAAAAAACCGTTTTCTGAAAACAAAAAAAACGATTGATTCAGTTCAGTGTAGGGCGTGTCAAGGATACGGCCACTATGCTAATGAGTGTGCTAACACACTCAAAAAGAGAGGGATGAGTCTATCTGCTACCTTGAGTGATTCTGATGATGACGATGAGACTGCTTATCTGTCATGTTATCGTTCATCACAATCATCCCTTTCTGATAGTGAGGCTGACATGTCAACTGATAACACGGCTGACTATGAACAAAGAAGGTTTTTAGTTTTAACCATCGCTTTTGAAAACCTGAAAATGAAGGAGGGTGAAACAATTAAGTGTTTTTCTGAAAAGTTAATCAACATTGTGAATGAGTTACATGTGTTAGGGGAGTCATCCTCTGATACTAGACTTGTAAACAAATTGTTAAGATCTCTTCCGAGTCGGTTCAATGCTGTTACTACTGTGTTCGAAGAATTTTATGATCTTGAATCTATGAGTTTTATGGAACTCAGAGGGATTTTAACTGTCTATGAAACATCATTTTCGAAATTACCATCTCCTTCATCTTCAGTTGAAAATCTTGAAAGAACCGGTTGTACTCTTACTCTGAGTGACAGTGAGTCTGACAGTGAATCTGACAGTGACGATGAACAGTCAACTGTCATGACAGCTGTCAACTCAAGTGGTACTAATGTGTATACCTGCTTGAATTCTACATCTGCAGGGGAGACTGAAGAGTCAAAAATTGATGAAGACGATTGTCTCACCTATGAAGAGTTGCATGAGAACTACGTTGAGTTGTTCGCAGATTGGTCCAAGCGAATGGAACAACTTAAAGAATTCAAAAAGGTAAATGAAAAACTCTCTTCTGAAAATCTGAAACTCAAAGCTGAAAATGAGAGATTGTCGAGTGAGAGTGATGCTCAAAAGGAACCCATAGCTAGGTTAGAAGTCATGCTTACCAAGAAAGACAATGAGTGTGAAAAATATAAGAGTGATCTGGAAAAGGAAACTAATACTCTTACAAGGATTAACAGTGGTAAGGCTAAGTTAGATGAAATTTTGAAAAAGGGAAATGAAGGAAAGTCAGGATTAGGCTATGGATATCCAATGTTTGTTAAAGAAGGAGAGGGCACATCAAAAAACAATGAGAGTTTTGTCCCTAATCATGTGTCTCCTCATAGAAATTCCAAAAATAGAAAGAGGAGATACGTGTGTCACCACTGTTTTGTTCCTGGACACATTCGTCCATTTTGCTATAAATTGAAACAGGAACTCGGTGTGGACAAGAACAGCGGCCACTTGAGCAGACAACTGTGGGCACAGTCTGCTAGTCAACTGCCCAGTCATTCGCCCAAACAGCAGCAGCCCAGAAAGGCTGTGTGGGTTAGAAAGGAGAACTTACAATGCAAGGTAGTCCTCACCTCATTTAAGAGCAGTGTGGAAAGTGGGTGGTACTTTGATAGTGGCTGCTCTCGCCACATGACTGGTACCTTGGAGCATCTCAAAAATTATGAAGCTTTCAATGGTGGAAAAGTCAATTTTGGTGGAGGTGCCAAAGGTCAGGTAATCGGCATAGGTATGTTAAATGTTGATGGACTGCCCAACTTACACAATGTGTTGCATGTTGATGGGCTTAAGTCAAATTTAATTAGCATAAGCCAGTTATGTGACGATGACTTGTTTGTGAAGTTTGACAAAACCAAGTGTGAAGTTTTTGATAAACAAAATGTGTGTGTTCTGTCTGGAATTCGGTCTTCTGATAACTGTTATAAAATTGGTAGTGTTGAGTCATGTCTCACTACTAACATAAATGAGACTGAAATCTGGCACCAAAAACTTGGTCATGCCAGTGAAAGAAAGATCAATGAGTTAATCAAATTTGGGGCAGCAAAAGGTTTGCCCAACTTGGATTTGAAAAAGCTAAGCGTGTGTGGACCTTGTCAAAAAGGAAAACAAACTAAGTCAAGTCACAAGAGAGTTCAAAATTTTGGGACAAGTAGGTGTCTTGAATTGATTCATACTGACCTTATGGGTCCAATGGAAGTGGAAAGTGTGAACCGGAAGAAGTATTGCTTTGTGTGTGTTGATGATTTCTCTCGTTATACTTGGGTCATATTTCTAAGAGAGAAATCCAACACTATTGAAGAGTTTAAAATTTGGTACAAAAGGGTCAAAAATCTATACGGTCTAAAAGCTGTTAGGGTTAGATCTGTGTTAGGGTTAGATCTGACCATGGTACTGAATTTGAGAATTCTGTGTTTTCATCATTTTGCGATTCAAATGGGATTACTCATGAGTACTCAGCCCCCAAAACTCCTCAACAAAATGGAGTAGCGGAAAGGAAAAATCGCACATTACAAGAAATGGCTAGAGTCATGCTAAGTGCTAAAAATCTGTCTAAAATTTTTTGGGCAGAAGCAGTTAACACTGCTTGTCATATAGGGAATCGTGTCTTTCTAAGGATTGGAAGTACCATGACTCCTTATGAACTCTTACTTGGAAAGAAACCCACTCTAAAATATTTTCATGTTTTTGGATGTATTTGCTACGTCTTAAATGATCGTGAGTATCTTTCTAAGTTTGATTCAAAAAGTGACAAAGCCATTTTCATTGGATATTCTCAGAATAGTAGAGCCTATAGAGTCTATAATTTGAAAACCAAAACAATTATGGAATCTATAAATGTTATATTTGATGATGCTACTGATCTTAATGTCAAAACTGCTGAGGATGATGTTTCAGGTTGCACCTGGGAGCACGAGCAGATTGATGATGAATCTGAACCACAGACTGCCAAAGAATCTGCAGAAACACAAACTGTGAGAACAACTGACAGACAGGATGAACAGTCAGTTGACCTATCAGATGGTCAAACAGCAGTCAATTCTGGTTCAGATTCTGAAATCGATAGAGATCAGGAGAGCAATGGCAATGATCCATCTTCAAGGATTCAGGAAGACCATCCAACTTCCCAGGTAATTGGGGGGGGGGGGGGGTGAATGCAGAAAGAAAAACAAGAGGTAAGAGAATCAATTACCGGGAATTGGCCGGCTTAATATGCATGAATTCCGCATATCATCAGGTAAACTCTTGTTGCTTTGTGGCTGATTATGAGCCCAAAAATGTGTCTGAAGCCTTGATGATAATTGGATCAACGCCATGCAAGAGGAATTGATCCAATTTGAAAAGAATGAAGTTTGGTTCTTGGTCCCTAGGCCCTCTAACATCAATGTTATTGGGACCAAGTGGATATTTAAGAATAAATCTGATGAACAAGGCAAAATTATAAGGAACAAAGCACGTCTAGTGGCTCAGGGTTACACTCAATTAGAGGATGTGGACTTTGATGAGACTTTTGCCCCGGTAGCCCGCATTGAGTCCATTAAACTGCTATTAGCAATCTCATGCTATTTAAAAATCACTCAACATCAAATGGATGTAAAGAGTGCGTTCCTAAATGGTTTCTTAAATGAGGAAGTGTTTGTTGAGCAACCAAAGGGGTTTGAGGATCCCCACAAGCCAAGTCATGCGTTTAAATTGAAAAAGACGCTCTATGGTCTGAAACAAGCCCCACGTGCTTGGTACGGAAGATTGACAGAGCACCTTATTCAAATTGGCTTTAAAAGGGGAGAGGTTGATAAAACCTTATTTATTTTGAACAACAAAAGGGATATTCTCGTAGCCCAGATTTATGTGGATGACATAGTCTTCGGATCTACTTCTAAAACTATGCTTGACATGTTTACTGAGAGTATGACATCCACATTTGAAATGAGCATGATTGGGGAATTGAAATTCTTTCTTGGTCTACAAATAACTCAAACTAATGAAGGAATGTCAATCTCCCAATCAAAGTATGCCAAAAACTTGGTCAAAAAGTTCGGCCTCGAGAATTCATCTCATTTGAAAACTCCCATGTGATCCTCTCAAAAATTGTTTAAGGATGAGGATGGAGAGAGTGTTGATCAAACTCTCTATCGGAGTATGATAGGCAGCTTGCTATACCTTACAGCGAGCCGCCCCGATATCATGTTTAGTGTCTGCCTCTGTGCTAGGTATCAGGCTAACCCCAAGGTATCCCACTTAACTGCAGTTAAGCGTATAATTAGATATGTGAGTGGTACCACAACTCTGGGGTTAAACTATACGAGGGACACAAACACGAATCTAGTTGGGTTTAGTGATTCAGACTGGGCTGGGAGCACTGATGATAGAAAAAGCACCACGGGTTGGTGTTTTTACCTTGGGAATAATCTTGTGTCTTGGTTTAGTAAGAAACAAAATTGTGTTTCTTTATCGACTGCTGAATCTGAATACATAGCAGTTGGTAGCTGTTGTACCCAATTATTGTGGATGAATCAAATGATAAAAGATTATGGTCTTAAAAGTGAAACCTTGATGGTATATTGTGATAGTCTAAGTGCTCAGAACATTGCCAAGAATCCAGTACAACACTCTCGAACCAAGCACATAGATATTAGACATCATTTTATTAGAGATCTCGTTGAACAAAAAATTATTACTTTGGAACATGTAAGTACAACGGATCAACTTGCTGATATCTTTACTAAATCGTTGGATTTCAAGAGATTTTCTTCCCTAAAGAAGTCTCTCGGATTGTGTGTTACCAGTTGACTGCACAACTGTGCGGACAACTGTCTGCATATCTGTATAATGGTATTTTACAGTTTACACCAAAAAAAAAAAAAAAAAAAAAAAAAAAATTGCATTCATTCTAGCACGATTGTCTCTTGTGATCACTTGTTCTTCTTCTAGTTCCTTGACTCTGTGTTCTGACCCTTAAATGTGAGACCCTTCTTAACATGATAATAAAAATTGTCATGTTAATTCCTGCGTGTTGTTTATCATGGAGTGGGCATTTAATTTTGGTGCGGGGAAAACAAGCTGCCTCCAATCTTTGAAGTTACTACCCATTTAAGCAAAAAGCTGAAGTGTTTCAATACATAACTTGGGAATCAGTGTAACACTGTATTGAGAGAGTGAATAGCTCCTCCCCGCAGCTAATTCTTAGTCATAAGCCTTAAAATGGGAATGTTCTAGAGGCTACATGATTGAAAGTGAATCTCATTGAATTTCTGTGTGTTGGAACCGAGTCAAGAACTGAGTTGATCATACTATGTCACACCAAAATTGAGACAATCTTCTCTTGTATGTTTAGGCATATTTTCTTTAAGTTTTGTTTCTTTGGTATTTAAATCAGCAAGTTGAACTGTTTTCCTTCTTGTTCAGATTTAGTGATTTCATGTGTTTATCGATAATCCAATAACGTGATGTTCAAGTTTCATGCAGGGAGTGATTTTTTCGTATGGAATAAAGGATTCTGTGGAAATATGGCAAGATTTATTCTGAGTAACTGAGATTTTCACAATGTTTATCAAGATCTCTCTTGTGAAATCATAATCCCAGTCTTATTTGGAGTTTTAAAGGGTGTCCAGCACTAAAAAGGAGCCACAACTTTTTCTCCCTCATTCAGTGCACCGGGTTGTGTCGGAGTTCTTCCCCTCTTGGAAATTACTCGTCTTGTCAACTGTAAGGTCATATCTCCCCCCTCATAAGTGCTGCCAACTTCTTCCTCTCACTCTCTCTCTCTTTGTTCAGAAATCTCTTTCTCATTTTTTTTTCTCTCTAAATTCGCCGTTCAAAGACCATTACACCGGGTTTGTGTTTGCGGTTTGTGCAGGAAATCTCCATGGAAGCATCGTCGTCATCAGCTCCGGTTCTCTCCTCCTGTAACGCCATGGTTGCCGATTTGGTGAATTGCCCCCAATCAGACTTACAAATTGATCCGAGGTTCCTGGGTTTGCCCGAGGTGGCAATAAATGTTGAAGACCCTCTCCAAGTCACTGCTCTTGCACAAGCTCGGAAGGTTATGGCCCTTGGGTCTCGTCGATCAAGGCGGTTGAACTCAAAAGGAACCGATGCCTCATCTAGGTCTTTTAAGCCGGAGGTAGCTCGCGCTCTAATGGAGGCTGAAGGGAAGTCGACGGGGAAAGCGAAAGGGACAGCCGGAACTCGCTGCCGGTTGATGTTGCCAGAATCAGAGGAGGAAGCCCCTCCATCTTCTCCAGCGTTGGCAACTAATGCCGACGATTTTGATGACGATGTGCCGGTGGTGACTCTATTCCGGGCAACAAGAGTGAGATTGTCAAGAAAAGGTACTCCGTGCAAAAATTCTCCTCCGTCTTCTTCATCTCCGACAATTCCTAGGGTTCAAACCCGAAGTGCGAAAAGGAAGGTTCTAGAAACTTCCATGCAAGAAGAGGAGTCCACATCTCAGCATGACGATTCTAGTGACAAAGACGTTGAGGTTGACTCTGAGGAAACTCCATCCGAGCAAGAAGGCCCACGCCGTGTTCGTCGGTATGCATCTTCTGGGGTCAAGGCATCTGACAGGTCAACTGTGAAGAAAACTGTGAGTTCATCTCAGCCTACAGTTGGACAGTCAAGGGGTTCGGCTGGAAAATCAAAACGGGTACGTAAATCCTCTGTGTTCATACCCAGTGTCCCATTTAATCTGGACCTTCCTCATGATCCCAAATTCTATTATCCCTCTTCTGCCGAGCGTTTTTCAAAATATTTCAAAAGAAAATTTTCTGTTGAGAGGGTAAAGGATGATCGTAGTTTTGGGAGGTTATTCTTAGTTGATTTTTTGAGTGAGAGAAAGCTGTTAAAATCCTTGTCGTTTGCTAAATCCTTTTCTCGACAAGTGGTAACTGAGTTTTATTCCAATCTCTCTCGAGATGTGGCTTTGTCTGAATCCCCAAATTTCCATCGCACTTTCATTAGGGATAGAGTGATAAAGTTTTCACCTCAATCAATCAATGCTTTTCTTGAAACCCCAAACACTCCTCTCTCTGATATTCCCCAAGATGTTGATGAGGCTGTTAGGACCATTACCGGTCAGTCTGTGTTAGCTTGGCCTTCGGATCTTAGGTCCACCTCTCTTTCCCGCCGTTACATTTGTCTCCACCACCTCATGATCACCAACTGGAAACCCTCCTCCCAACCTTCTATTGTGACTAAAGAGCAGGCCCTTCTTCTGTATCAGATTGGGGTAAATAAATTTAATTTGGGTACTGAAATTTTTGAGACTATTGTGAGTTATTCTGAATCCCCTGATTCTCCATACCGTCTACCTCATCCTTGCTTGATTTCAGCCCTTCTGGGTGTTCATGGGATTTCAGCCAATCCAGATGACAATTTTATCTCTCTTCCTCCTCAACTTGTTCAACCCAAAACCATGTTTGCTCCGAATCGCTTCAATGACTGGCCTATGCCAGTTGACACTCCAGTTGACAGGACAACTGCCAGTTCTTCTCTCCCATCAGTTCATCCATCAGATTCTTCTCAAGCTATTCTGCAGGCTCAAATTGATTCAATCAGTGGTCAGATAGCTGCTCACAAGGCTGATATATTAGCCAAACAGATCATTATGTCAGGACTGGAACAAACTTTAGTTGAGCTTCGCCGAGCGTTGCATGGTTCTAAACAAAAAGGGGGAGAGAACGTGAATGAAAGGGGAGCAGTTAGAGCTGGAACAAATGCAGAGAAAATGCAGGAGCTATGGTAGTTGCTGGTCCAAGTGGGACTAAAGATGATGATCTGGAGTTTTCTTTCGAAAGAGACATAGCCACTGCATGTGAAGATGAAATTCTTGGCGAAGACTTATATTCTGGACTTTAAGTTGTTT
Source organism: Campanula takesimana (assembly GCA_026119855.1). NCBI lineage: Eukaryota > Viridiplantae > Streptophyta > Magnoliopsida > Asterales > Campanulaceae > Campanula > Campanula takesimana. Next base: position 552,067 of record JAOWBW010000193.1, on the reverse strand, counting down.
TTTTTTTTAATTTTTTGGGTTTGTAAAAACTTTGAAAGCTTTGACGTTTACTAGCTGGTTATATATTGTTCTTGGAAAATGTGGTTTTAATATTTTTGCAGGTTTTGTTCAGAACCACAAAGATAGGGGGAGATTGAAGAGTATGGGTATACTAGTCTTTTTCGAGTATCTTTGTGATTCTGATTATGTAGAAAATATATGTAAATACGTAGTTAAATCTTTGTTTTATTTATTTGACTAACATACTAATACTTATCTTTGGTAAGTGGATATATTTTAGGTGTTTTATTTTAGGAAGACTCTCATATGGAAAGAAGGATCTCTTGGAGTGTAAGGAGCGGCCAAGTCTTGTATAAATACAAGCCGACTCCTTCATTGTCAGTCACGGATTCTTAGCAAAATATTCAGAGAAAAGAGTTTCTTCAGGGAGTCTTATTGTTCTTAGTAGTTCTTGAAAAAGAACTCTAAGTTGTTGAATGTTTTAGTGCGATCTAGAGTGTTTAGATCGGTTTGTTCTTTTGGTTACGTTTTGTTGTTTCTTTCATTCGACTTGTACTCTGCAAGTTGCTTTTAATATATGAAAGTTTCCAGCAAGATTTCTTGCTGAAGTTTTAATTGTTCTTGTTTCGTTATTTCCGCTGCAAATCTGATAACTGTTAAGACAACTGTCTGGACAACTGTTAGCACGGTTGAACACACAGTTGGTCAGTTCCAAGAACAGTCCTAGCCGCCTTATTTCCTACATTCGCAACGCACACTAATTCTTTAGTTTCTTACTATACAATTTATGCCTTTAACTATGTCAACTTGTTTCCAAGTCAAGCCAATTATAGTATTTCCCAATGCACACAGATTAGGAAAACAAACAAATGCTTTCAAGTTTCAATCAAAGAAAAAAGAAATGCTTCTACAGCAAATGAAATGATCAATTCACAAATTAATCAACTAACAAAACCATGATTTATACCTGCTTTGCCACGAACTCGGGATAATTGTCTTGCAGCAACTGAAGAGCTTGTCGGGTGGCTAGCCGGAGCTCCTTTTTCGCAGGTCCCGGAGAATTCTTGAGATCACTAACTTGAAAGATAGTTGAAATGCCACCAGGGCTAAAATCAAGCTTTCTAATACTCCTCTCCAAGAACTGAATCCTCCATCTTAAAAATTTCGACCTCTTTTCCTCATCAGCAAATGTTTTCAGATACAATTCCTTGTTCTGAAACTCTCCATACACATTATAACAAACAGGGTGCCCTTCTTTATCGTAACCGTCCATGAATACAACCTTTTCGAGATGATCACCTAGGTTTTCATCGATTAGGGCGTCAATGCCGAACTCTTTTCGCCAGATCATTGTGTTCTTGAGCATTATGAATGCGTCTTTGACTTTGAAATCCCTAGCTCTCAAGAATTTCAGCAGGATTACGTCGGTTCTATCGTCTTTGAAAAAGGGTACTCCCCAAATCGAAATTTCTCCGGGGAGTGAACTAATCTCAGTCGGTGGTGCGGCCGATTCTTTGACGATCTGCGATTCAGCTACATGGGTTTTTAATTCTGAAGCTGGTGGTGGAGTATTTGAGCTGGGTTCTGACACTTCAGCAGCCGTCGCCGGTGGTGGTGGTGGGGAGATGAATTCATTCTTGTCAAGAGCTTCTTTAACCAGCTGCTTCAGCTCATCGAGTGCCTTTTTCTCCAACTCCGATAGATCTGCGATTATATTGCTCTCTTCTCTGAAAGAAATCAGCGATTGGGGAACTTTTTTCGATTCAATTGGGTTTGTCGGCTTTTCCGATTCAATTACCGGATCTTTCACAGCTGGTTCAGGAACAAATTCTTGTTGTTTAGGCTCCGTCGATGCTGCCGAATGTGGGGTTTCAGTTTCAGTCACTGAGAAAGACGGGGGAGTAGCGGCCGGAGCTTCAACTTTCGGTTCAACTTCTTCCACCACCGGTGGAGTCACTGCGGCGGCGTCCGGTGGAGCTAAGATTGGATTGTCGTCGGCCATTTTCGGAGGGCTAGTGAGTGTAGTGAAAGAATTGGGATGAACAGAAGAGAAAGAATTAAGGATTTGAGAGTACACTGAAAAAGTGATTGAAAGTGGAAGATTCTATTTTCGAGGTGTGTGTGTGTGTGTGTGTGTGTTGAGGTGAGAAGGATGAAGACAACTTGGGCTGTTCGGTTCACAAATGTTGTTGACGTTGGTCGTGTTGGGCTTTTTCGGCACCTCTTTCAACTCTATCCATACCACCACTGCAAGTGTGCTTCGGTTCTTGTACTTTTATTTAAGTTTGAAGCTAAATTTTAGTTCAGACATAGACATAGTACTACCTCCGTCCCAACTCAATGCGCACGTTTACTGTTGGGCACAAGATTTAAGGAGAGAGTATTTATATTCAAATAGTAGTGTTAGTTGAATAAATTTTGTGGTGGAAAATGAAGAGAGAGAATGAGTGGGGTAAATAGTAGTGTTAGTTGAATAAATTGTGTGGTGGAAAATGAAGAGAGAAAATGAGTGGGGTTAAATAGTGGGGTTAGTTGAATATAAAAATAATAAAAGACTTTCTTTTTTTGGATTGTGCACATATCAACGACACCCACTTAAAAGGCAAGTGTGCACATTGAGCTGGGACGGAGGTAGTATAAAATTTAATTAAGTTTTTATTTAGACTAGTGGGTAACTCGTGCTCTGTACGGGTAACTAATTTACTATTTGTTTTTGTATTTTACTTTTTTTATATTTTGATTTAATAAAGTAGCATAACAGTTTTTTATAATATAAATATATTGTATATGAAAAATAATTTTTTAATTATAGTTAACTAAAATAGTAAACATCGTCTTAACTAAAACCATTAATAGTAAAAATTAATCTATATAATAATATCAATAACTAATATTATTAATATTTATAGTAACTATTATAATTAACTAATACTACTAATAATAATGTTAACCTATATAGTAACTACTATGATTAACTAATACTATTAATAGTAAAAATTAATATATATTATAATTGTTATGATTAACTAATACTTTTAATAGTAATAGTTAATTTATAAATTAACCATTATAGTTAACTTGTATAGTAACTATTATTGTTAATTATACTATTAATAGTAATAGTTAAATATTATAGTAACTATTATATTTGACTAATACTATTAATAGTAATGGTTAACTACTATAGTAACTATTATAGTTAACTAATACTATTAATAGTAATAGTCAACTTGTATAGTAACTATTATAGTAGTTAACCATTACTATTAATAGTATTAGTTAACTTGTATAGTAACTATTATAGTTAACTATTACTATTAATAGTAATAGTTAACTCATATCATACCTATTATTATGAGCTAATAGTATTAGATAATAATGAGAATATCAAAAGTCACAAACATTTATGATAGTGATGATGTGGCTTCACACAAATGAAGCTTTAACCTATGTTTGTCTATGTGTCAAAGCCATAGCCCTCCTCACCAAATTTTATATATATATATATATATATATATATATATATATATATATAGATTTGAATGTCACTTACTTAATGTTTTTTTAATTCTCAGATATAAAAATCATAATTCCAAAGATAACTGATTGAAACACTTAAACAACTACTCGTGTCATCTCTCTACTTCATTCAATATCGTAATCTTAATTTCAAATGATAATTCAACCGAATAATCAAACAGTTTTAAAAATTCAGAAATCGGTTTTCAGACGTTGCCTCATATAAATTCAGCCAATTGTAATTGTGAATTCAAATGTTAGGATTTAACATTTACAAAGACAAACAACACTTATAATTGTCTTTTAATCTCCCTTCTATTAACAGGTATCGCAATTTTTTCTTCTTGATATCGGGATCACTTATATATGTAAATTCAAATTTAAGCCAGTGGTGCGACAGGGAGTTCAAATTTAACCAATTCTTATTCTTAGTTATCATTAGACGTGTCGAAACGGTTATAACCGTCGGATAACGGTTATAACCGTGGTTAAGAAACCCGTTAAATCCTAACCGTAACCTAACCGGTAACTGTTAACATCCGGTTACGGTTTCTCGATTATCCAGTTTACCCGGTTCTGCCGGATTTTTTTGACAGTTTTTAAATAGTTTTTAATTTTTTTTAACAGTTTGAAGTGTTTTTTTTATAAATAAAATGTGACACTCACTAAGTATAATTTTTTTTAAAAATAAAATGTAAAAGATAATACTTTTAAGGGCATAAGAAGGGACGAAACCCTTAAATTTTATTAATTAAATTAAAATTATAAAGAGTGAGACAACCAAACCTTGCCCTTTTATAATTAAGGGAGGCAATAATGGAGCTTTATCTCAATCAAATTATTACAATTAAATAAAAATAAACCTAATCTAAAAATTAAAATTAAAATAAATCTAATTTCCTTCCTCACTTCCCGTAGAGTCTTCCACATCGTATTGATATTGTGGATCTAGTATATCCTCTTCATGAGACATATCTTGCTCTCTCTTTTCCTCTCTAACCCAATCGCCAATTAAGAGTTGATTTTCTAAGTTTTCAAGTGTTAGTTGGGAACGTCGTGCATCTAAAGCATTTCTTCCCACGCTAAATGCCGATTCGACCGCCACTGTTGAAGCGGGAGAAGCTAAGACTTCTTTTGCAATTAAAAAAAAGTATAGGATAACTTTCGCTCCTTCTTGACCACCACTTTAAAACATCAAAAGCATTTGGATTTGAACTATTTTGATTAAGTTCAAAATTTGTATTGAAATATGTTTCTAACCATGGAAATGTTAGATGTAGAAGAAAAAGCCCCTCGAGAAGTATTTGAGAGAATATCTTGAGAAGTATTTCGATATAATACATTATATTCATTAAAATTATTCACCAAATCATTTTTTGTACTTGCAACAATATTCGTCGGGCTTTCATTATCACCGTCAGCTTTGGGGTATAAATTCAAATAATAAAAATCTATTATGCATTCTAAATCATCTAATTGAAATACTGAGATCTAATAAATTTACTACAAAAAATAAAGACGAAATAGTAGTAGAATATTTAATCCACTTTTCTATCATGAAAAAAATGCATTCTTTTAAAATCGAGCAATTTTTTAAATTATTAAAACTAGTAACAATTGCAACACATTGCTCAAGAAGTACTGAAATTGAAGTTGGATAATAAACTCCTCACAAAGCCAAAGTAGCAGTTATCTTGAATTCGAGAAAAGAGACTTTCAAAAATAAAACGAAAAGACTTAGGAAAAGCAAATATGTATGCATGGGCGGATCTACTGTATTCAGAGGGGGTTCACGTGCACCCGCTCAACTTTCGTTGTCAAGAAGGAAAATTTTGTGTTGAGAGTATATATATATATTAAAAGTGCAATTCCTACACAAAAATTCTTTCTAGCTCAGGTGGTCTAAAGCATGTTAGTGTGTGGAATGGAATGAGTTCGAATCTTGGCATGTGAACTTTCTCACCTCAATTTTAAAACTCTATGTATTAGTTTGGGCCAAAACTTGGCTTTTGCATTTAAATGTACTTATTGCTTTTTCAATGATCTTTTATTTAAATTTAATTATTGTATTTCTAATTTGATTTAAATAATATTCTCATTTTAAGATGGATATTTAGTCATGTTTATTTTGAGATTAATGTTCAATTTTTAATAAAATATGTAATTTATTGCTTCTTTGAATTGCCACACACACATACAATATTATTTTAATTAGAAGTTACTTAATTGGTTTAATTAGAAAACTAATAACAAATTAATCATATTTGGTTCCTATATACTCATTGTGCCAGTTAATAACAAATTACATAAAAAATGTTTATATTTTGATTTCTCTTTCTTTTTCTATTTATATTGATTTTTTTTTTACTGTAATCGCTAAGATATATTTTTATTTTTTTTGGTGTAGTTATGCACCCGCTGAGTAAAATTTCTAGATCCGCCAATGTATGTATGTCATTAGTGCTTCTCTCTTGGTCACTTCATGACTTTCTTTTACCAAAGGTTATCTTGAATTCGTGAATTAGCGTCATTATTGCTTTTTCAATGATCTTTTATTTAAATTTAATTATTGTATTTCTAATTTGATTTAAATAATATTCTCATTTTAAGATGGATGTTTAGTCATGTTTATTTTGAGATTAATATTCAATTTTTAATAAAATATGTAATTTATTGCTTCTTTGAATTGCCACACATACATACAAAATATTATTTTAATTAGAAGTTACTTAATTGGTTTAATTAGAAAACTAATAACAAATTAATCATATTTGGTTCCTATATACTCATTGTGCCAGTTAATAACAAATTACATAAAAAATGTTTATATTTTGATTTCTCTTTCTTTTTCTATTTATATTGATTTTTTTTACTGTAATCGCTAAGATATATTTTTATTTTTTTTGGTGTAGTTGTGCACCCGCTGAGTAAAAGTTCTAGATCCGCCACTGTATGTATGTCATTAGTGCTTCTCTCTTGGTCACTTCATGACTTTCTTTTACCAAAGGTTATCTTGAATTCGTGAATTAGCGTGATTCTTAGAGTTTAACATTCTATTTGCACATCGTGCACATCGTTTGAAAGTTGTCAAAACCTTATTGGTTGAATGTGTCACAACCCGAAATCTAAGCTCTATTTTATTAATAATAAATAATTATTATTTATTTATTTGCCTATTTATTTTTCTAAATCATTATTTACCTAAATATTTATAAGTGCATTTTATGTTTCATAATATTTATGCCTAGCATTTTATTTGGGTCATTTGTGCTAGTGTTGAAATGTTGAGTCTTAATTGTTAGTAGGGAGTGTAAATAATTGTTTTAGTAGATGGGGAAGGGGGCCTGAGTGTAACTTCGATTTTTACTTCACCTCCTTCCTTCTTCTCCTTCTCCCTCACAAATTCATTTACCAGCTCTTTTCTCTCTCTCTCTCCAAGCAAAAGGTGAGTTTTTCTTCTCTTCCTTCTCTCTTCATTTTCTTCATCTTCCTCTCATAATCTCTCATTTCTTAAAACGTGAAATGTGTTTAGATCGTCGATAGGATCGCGTAGAATCAAAAATATTTGAAATCCATCAACTTTGAGAAAATCCAAGTAAGTTACTTTTCCCCCATTTTGATGTTAAAATGTTCATATCATGTTCATATAATGCTTTTGTTGTTATATTTGAAGTTTGGATGAGGTTGCAATTTATTTGGAATTTATTTGGGTTTTTGGTTAAAAATGGTGATTGTTTGAATGTTGGGATTTGATCTTGATATTGGTTGTTTAATGTTGTTGTATGAGTCTTTTTGGACTTATAAGTTGTTTTGGTACATTAGTATGCTAGTTAGAGGGTTGGATTTTGGTTGAAATGTGTTTTGGTATGAAAATGGAAGAACCCAGTTTGTTCTTCCCGAATTCCGGCAGTCCAGAAGGTTGGGCGACCGCCCAAAATGTCTGGGCGACCGCACATCTATCTGAAAGCTTTTGTTCTAGTTTGAGGGCTTTTTTGGGCGACCGCACAGTCCCTGGTGGGCGGCCGCACAGACCTCTGAAAGTTTACATTTGTTAATTTGTGTGATTGAAGAATGCGTTTTAGTCTAAGTCTTGGGTGTCCTTCTAGTTGACCTTAGTGAACATTGTAGTGCACTCTAGTGATAGAATTGGGTCATTTGTGATCAAGTTTGTGTTTGAAATTAATTAAGTGTTAATTGAGATTATTGGAACACTTTAATTGTGCGTTGTGGGTACATTTCACTTTCTTAGTGACTTCTTGGTATGATTCCCTACTTTGGAATCCTTTGTTGTTTATCGTGCTAATATATTATTACTTAGCATTTATTTGGAAGCCCAGCTGGCATATTTGTTGCATCGGGCGATGGGAAAGATTATAATGGCAAAGCCAAGTCCATTATAATGTTGACCATTGTTTTGCCCCCTTCTTTACCCTTTTCCAGATTGGCCTTGGAAAAGACAAGTTAGCTTCCTTTGTGAATGTATCTAGCTACCGAGCATGACTTTGTGGCATGGCTCTTGTCCTTTGTGACACTCTTATGGTTATTGGTTCCGGTACCGGGGGTTTCTCTTCGGCTTTCATGCTATTATGAAGATGATGATTTGTTGATTATTGAAGCTGCGCAGCGATCCTTTATTTGGATGTACCGGTTTGGAAACCTTGGCTAATATCCTTTGTTATGTGTTTATTTCCGCTGCTATCTGATATATGATAATTGCTATGTGCTATGTGATAATTATTATTGTTTATTGTTTATTGCATCATAGCATGTCATGTAGTTGCATTAGTAACTTATTGAGATTTATCTCACCCCCTTTCTTTTATCTTTGTTTTTCCTTAACCCCCCCCCCAGGTGCTAAGGATTAGTCTCGCTGATCACGAGAAAGAGGACGTCGAGTGTGGATACATTATTTTGGGGAAAGTTGTTATAGGTTGGTTTACATTATATCAATGTGTAACCTTTTGGGGATATTTGTACCAAACATTGACGTCACTAGGATTTGTGTATTTTGTAACTTTGGTGTATAAGCTTATGGAGTTTATACTAGTTTTTACTTTGTTGTTCAAGTTGATTTACAAAACCTTGTGTTATCATCCTTTGGGTATAAAAAGTAAATTTTTATCTCCATTATTTTAGAGTTTATTGTTTAAGTCGACGTCCAGCTCGCGGTCTCGGGCCCGCGGGGTCCGGGGTCGCGACAGTTGGTATCAGAGCCATGGTTTGGCTCTAAGTATTAGTCTAGGTGGACTAGTATGACCTAGGTGGGTAGTTGTGTTCGGAGTGAGTAACGGTTGATGTCTTATGCAGGTAATTACTCGCAATGTCTGGAAGAAGAAACAGAGGAGGCACTAGTGGGGCACGGAATCAGAATGACACAAGGGAAGAAGCACGTGCCATGTTTCAAGGCATGTTCGAGGCGGCCATGAAGGCCATACATGATCAAGGTCCGAGGGTAGAACAAGCACCACCCCGCTACGGATTGGAGCAATTTCTGAAGTTGAAACCGGTTGAATTCGATGGGGAACCCGATGTAAGGAAAGCTGAGTTATGGATTGAGTCGATGAAGAAGATTTATGAGGTATTTGATTGCACGGATGAGGACAAGGTTCGGTTCGTGGCTTACAAGCTTGTGGGAGCCGCCGAGCATTGGTGGAAGGGTGTTAAAGCTAGTTGGGATGATACTCACACGGTGTATGCGTGGGAGTTGTTCGTGCGCAAATTCAAGGAGCATTTCATTCCGGTTGTTGATAAAAACCGAAAGGAGATCGAACTACTCAACCTGGAGCAAGGTTTGTTGTCTATAGCTCAATATTCGGCTAAGTTCATAGAATTAGCCCGGTATTGTGACTATTTGGTGAGGACCGAGGAACAAAAAGCTATGAGATTCATTCGGGGATTGAAGACCTCCACCCGTACTCAACTTATTGCACAACGGATTGTGACCTTCCAAGATGCGGTAGACCGAGCCTACTTGATAGAGCAAGATATTGGGGAGCACAAAAGGAAAACCGAAGTTGTGGGTGCGGGTAAACCGGGAAGCCATGCTAAATCTCAACCTCAACACCGTTTCGACAACCGAGGTAACCCGGGAGCATCATCTCAGTTTAAGGGGCAAACCACACCGAGGAATCTGGGTACTACTCCGGGGATTCAGATTAGGAAGCCTTGTACCTTTTGTCAGAAGGTAGGCCATTCGGAGGATAGGTGTTGGAAAAAGCAAGGCAAGTGCACCAATTGTGGTGAAATGGGGCACTTTGCGAGAGAGTGCACGAGGTACCGAGGTCAGTCATCCGGGTCAGGGGTTGGTACTAATCAGGGTCAGAAATGGGAAGCCCAAAGTCCAAGGAAGGGTATTTTCCATGAATCAACAACAAGCTACCGATAATCCTTCTGTTATTGGAGGTATTGTTTCTGTGTCTAATGTGAGCGCACGAGCGTTAGTAGATCCAGGATCATCTCATTCATACATTTCTGTGCAATTTTCTTCCATGTTAAATGCTGCATTCGAGTCTTTACCGTACGTGCTAGAGGTGTCGACCCCTATAGGAGAATGCTTGATTTCTGATCGAGTCTTTCGTGCTTGTGATGTGGTTATTTGTGGTCGTGTCCTTTGTGCGGATTTGGTGGTTCTTCCTATCCAAGACTTTGATGTCATATTGGGTATGGATTGGTTGAGCAAGTTTCATGCTTCCGTGGATTGCCGTAAGAAAACTGTTACTTTTTCTATTCCCGATGTGCCTAAATTTGTGTTTGAGGCTAGTCCTCTGAGTAGAAAGGTTTGCTTAATTTCTTATATGAAAGCGAGAAAATTATTGCATAGTGGTTGTGAGGGATATTTGGCTAGTGTTCTTGATACTAGGAAGGAATCCCCTAGTTTTGATAGTGTTCGGGTAGTCCGGGAATTTCCCGATGTTTTCTCTACCGAGTATGATATGCCTCCCGATCGTGAGATTGAATTTTGTATAGACCTTTTGCCGGGTACGGCTCCAATTTCGAAAGCACCTTATAGGTTGGCTCCCGCAGAGTTCAAAGAATTAAAGGTTCAGTTGCAAGAGTTGCTTGATAGAGGGTTTATACGCCCTAGTGTTTCCCCGTGGGGAGCACCGGTTTTGTTTGTGCGGAAGAAAGACGGTTCCTTGAGATTGTGCATCGATTATAGAAAGTTGAATCAGGTTACGGTGAAGAACAAGTATCCTCTACCGCACATCGATGATTTATTTGATCAGCTTCAAGGGTCCGTTGTGTTTTCCAAGCTTGATTTGAGGAGTGGGTACCATCAGTTGAAGGTTCGATCGGAGGATATTCCGAAGACTGCTTTTCGCACCCGTTATGGTCATTATGAGTTCTTGGTTATGCCGCTTGGGTTGACTAACGCGCCGGCCGTATTTATGGATTTGATGAACCGTGTTTTCCATCCTTATCTTGATTCTTTCGTGGTGGTTTTTATTGATGATATACTCGTCTACTCTAAATCCCGAGAGGAGCACGAGCAGCACTTGAGGACAGTTTTATCCGTTCTTGCGAGGGAGAAATTGTTTGCGAAGTTTAGTAAATGCGAATTTTGGCTCGAGAAGGTGTCATTTCTGGGGCATGTTATTTCGAAAGATGGGATTTCTGTGGATCCTTCGAAGATAGAGGCAATAGTGGATTGGAAGAGACCCGAATCAGTGACAGAGATTAGAAGCTTTCTTGGTTTAGCCGGGTATTACCGAAGATTTATTGAGGGGTTTTCGAGGATTGCTACTCCTGACTCAGTTGACCCAGAAGAATGTCCCGTTTGTGTGGACCGAGAAATGTGACAAGAGTTTCGAGGAATTGAAGAAGAGGTTGACTACCGCACCGATCTTGACTTTGCCTAATGGGAGCGATGGTCTAGTGATTTACAGTGATGCTTCGAAAGAGGGTTTGGGTTGTGTTTTGATGCAAAACAGGAAAGTGATTGCCTATGCTTCGAGGAAGTTGACCCCGAGTGAACAGAATTACCCCACTCATGATATGGAGTTGGCCGCGATAGTATTTGCATTGCACAAATGGAAGCACTACCTTTATGGAGCGAAGTTTGAGATTTTTTCGGATCACAAGAGTTTGAAATACTTTTCTCCCAGAAGGAATTGAACAACCGACAACGCCGGTGGATGGAATTGTTGAAGGATTATGATTGTACGATTTGTTATCATCCGGGGAAGGCGAATGTGGTAGCCGATGCGATTAGTAGAAAATCTTATGTGGCTTCGATGATGGTTCGGGAATGGAAAATGCTTGAGGATGTTCGAGATTGGTCTCCTCGTGAATCGAGACATGGGGATATATTTGCGAATATTAGGGTGTCTCCGACCCTAATTCAGAGGATAAAGGAAGCTCAGAAAGAAGATCCCGAGTTGGTGAAGATAATGGGTAAATTGAAGGAAAAGAACTTCGAGGATTTTTTCTGTTAGCCCGATTGGAGTGTTGACTTTCCATGGTCGTTTGTGCGTACCCGATGTTGGTGGAATAAAGAGGCAAGTTTTAGATGAGGGTCACAAATCGAGGTATACTATTCATCCGGGCAGTACGAAGATGTATCAGGATTTGAAGCAACAATTTTGGTGGATTAATATGAAGAGGGAAATAGCGGAGTATGTTTCGAAGTGTCTAACTTGTCAGCAGGTCAAAGCCGAGCATCAGAGACCCGCGGGACTACTTCAGCCGTTAGAGATTCCCGAGTGGAAATGGGAGCATGTGACTATGGATTACGTTACGGGACTACCTCGTACCCGTAGGAAGTATGACAGTGTTTGGGTAATAGTGGATAGATTGACCAAGAGTGCCCATTTCTTGCCTATTGATATCAGATATTCGATGGAGAAGCTTGCGACCCTTTACATTGATGAGATCGTTAGATTGCATGGGGTTCCGGTTAGTATTGTGTCAGATCGAACCCGAGGTTTACTTCTAGATTCTGGAAGGCGTTTCAGGAAACTTTGGGTACAGATTTGCGATTCAGTACAGCTTTTCATCCTCAGACAGACGGTCAATCCGAGAGGACTATTCAGATTTTGGAGGATATGTTGCGAGCTTGTTCGATAGACTTTTCTGATTCTTGGGATTCGCACCTACCGTTAGTGGAATTCTCTTACAACAACAGTTATCAGGCTAGTATCGAGATGGCACCGTTTGAGGCCTTGTATGGAAGAAAGTGTAGATCGCCTATTTTTTGGGATGAGGTCGGTGAAGCGAAGATCATGGGTGTTGATTTGCTTCGGGATTCGGTTGAGAAAGTTAGAGTTATCCGGGATCGATTGAGAACAGCCCAGAGTCGACATAAGAGCTATGCAGATAACCGAAGGCGAGATCTTAGTTTTCAGACCGGTGATTTTGTGTTCTTGAAGGTATCTCCGAAGGTGGGTATCCGAAGGTTCGGGAAGAAGGGTAAATTGGCTCCGAGGTTTATTGGCCCGTTTGAGATTTTGGGAAAGGTTGGACTTCTAGCGTATCGTCTTGCGTTACCGCCATCTTTAGACCGGTTGCATAATGTCTTTCACGTTTCTATGCTTCGGAAGTACGTTCATGATCCATCTCACGTGTTACCGAGGGTACCGGAGGATATTGAGCCCGATATGACTTATGAGGAACGACCGGTTCGGATTTTAGATTCTAAAGTCCAAGAGTTGAGGAACAAAAGCATTGCGTTGGTTCGAGTTCTTTAGAGGAATCATAATATCGAGGAGTCGACGTGGGAACTCCGAGATGAGATCGAGAGGAAATTTCCGTGGCTTTTTGTTTCGGGTGAGTCTCGTTAAAATTCAGGTCGAATTTTCTTTAAGGGGGAGTGAATGTCACGACCCGAAATCTAGGCTCTATTTTATTAATAATAAATAATAATTATTTATTTATTTGCCTATTTATTTATCTAAATCATTATTTACCTAAATATTTATAAGTGCATTTCATGTTTCATAATATTTATGCCTAGCATTTTATTTGGGTCATTTGTGCTAGTGTTGAAATGTTGAGTCTTAATTGTTAGTAGGGAGTGTAAATAATTGTTTTAGTAGATGGGGAAGGGGGCCTGAGTGTAACTTCGATTTTTACTTCACCTCCTTCCTTCTTCTCCTTCTCCCTCAAAAATTCATTTCCCAGCTCTTTTCTCTATCTCTCCAAGCAAAAGGTGAGTTTTTCTTCTCTTCCTTCTCTCTTCATTTTCTTTATCTTCCTCTCATAATCTCTCATTTCTTAAAACGTGAAATGTGTTTAGATCGTCGATAGGATCGCGTAGAATCAAAAATATTTGAAATCCATCAACTTTGAGAAAATCCAAGTAAGTTATTTTTCCCCCATTTTGATGTTAAAATGTTCATATCATGTTCATATAATGTTTTTGTTGTTATATTTGAAGTTTGGATGAGGTTGCAATTTATTTGGGTTTTTGGTTAAAAATGGTGATTGTTTGAATGTTGGGATTTGATCTTGATATTGGTTGTTTAATGTTGTTGTATGAGTCTTTTTGGACTTATAAGTTATTTTGGTACATTAGTATGCTAGTTAGAGGGTTGAATTTTGGTTGAAATGTATTTTGGTATGAAAATGGAAGAACCCAGTTTGTTCTTCCCGAATTCCGGCAGTCCAGAAGGTTAGGCGACCGCCCAAAAATGTCTGGGCGACCGCACATCTATCTGAAAGCTTTTGTTCTGGTTTGAGGGCTTGTTTGGGCGACCGCACAGTCCCTGGTGGGCGGCCGCACAGACCTCTGAAAGTTTACATTTGTTAATTTGTGTGATTGAAGAATGCGTTTTGGTCTAAGTCTTGGGTGTCCTTCTAGTTGACCTTAGTGAACATTGTAGTACACTCTAGTGATAGAATTGGGTCCTTTGTGATCAAGTTTGTGTTTGAAATTAATTAAGTGTTAATTAAGATTATTGGAACACTTTAATTGTGCGTTGTGGGTACATTTCACTTTCTTGGTGACTTCTTGGTATGATTCCCTACTTTGGAATCCTTTGTTGTTTATCGTGCTAATATATTATTACTTAGCATTTATTTGGAAGCCCAGCTGGCATATTTGTTGCATCGGGCGATGGGAAAGATTATAATGGCAAAGCCAAGTCCATTATAATGTTGACCATTATTTTGCCCCCTTCTATACCCTTTTCCAGATTGGCCTTGGAAAAGACAAGTTAGCTTCCTTTGTGAATGTATCTAGCTACCGAGCATGACTTTGTGGCATGGCTCTTGTCCTTTGTGACACTCTTATGGTTATTGGTTCCGGTACCGGGGGTTTCTCTTCGGCTTTCATGCTATTATGAAGATGATGATTTGTTGATTATTGAAGCTGCGCAGCGATCCTTTATTTGGATGTACCGGTTTGAAAACCTTGGCTAATATCCTTTGTTATGTGTTTATTTCCGCTGCTATCTGATATATGATAATTGCTATGTGCTATGTGATAATTATTATTGTTTATTGTTTATTGCATCATAGCATGTCATGTAGTTGCATTAGTAAATTATTGAGATTTATCTCACCCCCTTTCTTTTATCTTTGTTTTTCCTTAACCCCCCCAGGTGTTAAGGATTAGTCTCGCTGATCACGAGAAAGAGGACGTCGAGTGTGGATACATTCTTTTGGGGAAAGTTGTTATAGGTTGGTTTACATTATATCAATGTGTAACCTTTTGGGGATATTTGTACCAAACATTGACGTCACTAGGATTTGTGTATTTTGTAACTTTGGTGTATAAGCTTATGGAGTTTATACTAGTTTTTACTTTGTTGTTCAAGTTGATTTACAAAACCTTGTGTTATCATCCTTTGGGTATAAAAAGGAAATTTTTATCTCCATTATTTTAGAGTTTATTGTTTAAGTCGACGTCCAGCTCGCGGTCTCGGGCCCGCGGGGTCCGGGGTCGCGACAGAATGACTTAAGGTGAACTGTAATATTTCGTACACCTCCTAAACAACCGGTGCTCTACGCACGTGACAATTGAGTTCGTGGTCGAGTAGTCACCAATCAATAGAGGAAATGTGAATTTGGTGGAGGTGCACAAAGTAAGATCATAGGTAAAGGTACTTTAAATGTTGAAGGCCTTCCTAAGCTACACAATCTTTATCATATTGTTGCACATGCATGCAACTTGCAGAGGTTTTAATTCCTACTCCCTCCGTTTCAGAGTAAGAGTCCTATCCCTCATTTGCACGCTTATTAATAAATATTGAAAGTGATGTAAATGTTGTGAGAAAATGAGAGGGAAAGAATAGTGAATTGATTAGTGTTATGAGTATAAAAGTAAAATAGGAGAGAGAATGAGCGGGGTGAATAGTAAAGATTCTTTACCATTTTAGGAATATGACTTTTACTCTGAGACGTACTAAAATAAAAAGTATGACTCTTACTCTAGGGCGGAGGGAGTAGTACGGATGATATGAGTGGTCAATTTTTAATATAACGACAAACGCATGGAATGAGTTGAATGTAGACCGAAAAGTATACTATTAGTCAAGTTGTTCATTTTATTAAATCACAAAATGTGGAGTTACTAGTCAAGTTCGTCCGCTTCCTACTAATAATAAAACAATTACTACCGCTGCCTTAGAAAAATAGTCTTATTTTTTTCGTTGTTATTACGAAAGAAATTTTAGCAATAATTAAAGATATTTTTAATTATTTTAATAAAAATGTAAAAATTGTTATTGATAACTATTGTAAATACTATCAATATCAATTTTTTGATTTACATATTAAGATAATTAAAAATAATTTTAATTATTGTTTAAAGTTTCTTTGTAGTAACAACGAAAAAAATAAAACTATTTTTTTCAAAACACAGGAGTACTACATTATTAGATACCCTCATACCCACTACTTTCCCAAATTGGCGCATGTCCCTCACTTAGACCCCAGCTTTGACTTACATTTTGTATATACATACTCCAAGTTATTTTCATTCAAATTAAAAGAAAGAGTATACTAAAAACATGTTATCTATTTTACATTAGGGTATTGTTATTTACACATATGAAATTACCTAATATACTTGTATTGTTTATGGTGGGGAGCCATGTGGCACGGGTTCATGAAAGATTTGCACATAGTATATTATATACTCTCTTTCTTTTAAATAATTTTCATATTTTCATATTTAGTTTTTTTTAAAAAAATATATAAATACTTGTTTGCTTCACTAATTATATTATAAATATACATTTTTAAATTTAAATTGTAGAGATAGATTTTTTTATAAAAAATAATAAAATATGACGAATGAGAAAATCATTATTTTAGGAACAGTAATAGTATTACATGGGTGAATAGCGAACACTTTACCAAGGGCCTTCTGGCTTAGTGGTATCGGGTGACGAGTAAGGGCTTCCATTGAAGGGGAGGTCATAAACTCGATTCTCCTTGAGAATTTGTGGAGAACTATCCCGTAGGGGTTGATGATGACGATTCCTTTGAAATGAATGATATAGTTAAGTTTTTTTTAAAAAAAAAAAGAAAGAAAACACTCTAATAAAAAGCACCAATAAAATTTTAGCATCACATTTTGTGGTTTTTTTTTTTTTTTTTTTTTTTTTTTTATATTTACCCTTAATTTGTTGAACTAAAATCGTTGGAGGAACTGGCGACTAGCATGCCATTCTCCACCCACCATCTCCCCTATATAAACCATAAACCATCCCACCTATCTCATAATTTCACCTTTCAATCTTCCAACTTCACCCATTACAATGGATTCTTCTTCTTCTTCTTCACATTTTCCTTCTCTCTCCAACGTTCATTCTGACATCATCCATACCCACATCTTACCCAAACTCGACGGCCCTTCCCTAACCGCCGTCGGCGCTACCTCCTCGGACCTCCGATCACTCTGCTCTGAAAATCAGCTATGGGAAAATATCTGCCACTCTACCTGGCCTTCTCTCACCGACCCACGTGTCTCCAATGTCATCTCCACCTTTCCCTCCGGCCACCGGTCTTTTTACCACGATTCCTTCCCCATTCTCCATCCCACCTCCAACCTATTTGGGCCAATTCGCGAAGGTACGATTTCCACCTCCGAATTGATCTCCGCCGTCGATGTAAGGTACCGGGACGAGGTAGTTTACTCAAAAGTTGAATTAACTAACACCGCCACCGACGAATTTCTGGCTCCTCCGTTATGGATCGAACTAGTGGAGCCGAAACCGACGGAGCAACCTGGGTTCTCTCGGGTCAATTTCGAGGAACAGGAGAAAGAATTTCTTGATGATTTGGAACGGAATGTTACATTAAATTGGATCATAATCGACCCGACCCAGAAGCGGGCAGGCAATTTCTCGAGCGTGAGGCCAATTTTCGCGCGGCGGCACTGGATGACAAACGAGATAACACTGCGTTTCGTGACAATTTTGGCCGGCGCCGGCACTGATTCATCGGAAACGGTACAGTGTAGGATTGAGCTCACGTGCGGGGGAAAAGAAGGTGGGGAATTGCACGTGAGGGAGGTGGTTATGCAGCTGCATGACATGGATTCAAAGTGTTTGACTGGGAAAGAGTGTTTGTTGACTATTCAACGGTCAATGGAGGGTGGGAGAAGAAAATTGGGAAGTAGAGGGGAGGAGAAAGTAAATTATGAGGAGTTTTTGAAATTGAAGAGAGAGAGAAGAGAGAAGAGAGAGAAGAAAGAGAAAAGAAATGTGCAGGTTAATAGAATCCTTCAAGTTAGTGTATTTGTGCTTGGATTAGTTTATGTATCTGAGCTTCTATTTTGCTGACTGGAGATTCACAAGTGAGACAAATTTGTTTATTAATTTATATTTTCCATTTATATGTTCATTTTGTATAGAAGATAGAATATAGTATGAATTATTTCAATTCAAAATGTGATTACCATGATTATTTTGTTGTGGTGTTGATTAAATTTATACTCTCCCTCCATCACTCTTTAATTAATAAAAGTGAGCCTTGTCACAAAAATTAAGTTTTTTTTTTTTTTTTTTTGAAAAAGTGATAAAATTGTGAGTGTAAATAGTTGGGTAGGAAAGAAAAAGTGTGGTGGTAAATAGTAAGTGGGTGATAGTTGTGAGTATGACAACTGGGTCCGATTACTTAAAAATGTTTAAAATATTTCATTTTAGTAATTTTTAAATTAAAGTGAGACAGCTAAAATGACAATTTTTATATATTAAAGAAGGACAAATGGAGT
Source organism: Campanula takesimana (assembly GCA_026119855.1). Classification (NCBI taxonomy): domain Eukaryota; kingdom Viridiplantae; phylum Streptophyta; class Magnoliopsida; order Asterales; family Campanulaceae; genus Campanula; species Campanula takesimana. The sequence goes on along the minus strand of JAOWBW010000193.1, from coordinate 533,388 downwards.
ATAAGCAAGCATGCTACTACTACTTTCGCTCAAAAGCAAATGTATATTTTTTTTTTTTGTTAATTTAATTGAACGCGTATATATATTTTTTAATTTTAATCAAATTTTAAATATTTATGTTAATATATCATTGTACTATTTTTTTTGTAATTTTTCTCATTGGAACATAGAGTTATTGCGATACAAATTTAGTACTCCCTGGTTTAAGATTTTTAATTTGACTTTGCACGCTTATTAAGTAATCAAGGCAAATTTGAGTCAAGAATGATAGTGGGTGGAGGATATAATTGTCCAGTCATAAAGAAAATGAGTGAAAAATAGATAGGTAAGTGATGATTTTTTTATGTAATACTCCCTCCGTCCCACCTCACTTAACACCCATAAGGTGGGCACAACAACTAAGGAAAAAGAATAATATATATATATATATATATATATATATATATATTAAAGTTGGTGAGGAGAGCTAAGGTGTTGCCATGTGGACAAGTCATGGAAGAAGCTTGAATTTGGTGATGCCACATCAACACTACCCTCTTAAATAAGTGACTTTTCATTATTTTTTTCTATTAGCTAATAGTATTAGCTAATAATATTAGTTACTATATAGGGTAACTATTATAGTTAACTATAATAGTAACTATTACTAATAATAGTAATAGTTAACTATAGTACTACTATAGTTAACTATTACTATTATTAGTAATAGTTAACTTGTCGCGCCCCGACCCGTGGTCCTACTTGGCCCCACGCTCGGGACACGAACGGAAGACGTTATGAAACCTTTTAGAAAATTTTTTCGAAATATCCTTTTAGAAAGTGGCACCAAAAACATTCTTGAAGTTCAAAGACTTCACTTAACTTGAAACAAACTTTTACAAACACTTTCACAGCGAAAGTCCTTAGCCCGAAGGCTTACAAACTTTTAAACAATGTACATACATCAACATTTACCAAAATAGATGGAACTATAAGAAAGTACGGTTACTCTACCCAAAGGTTTTACATTTACATAATGTAACCTTCAACAAAACAAGTCCCAACTCTTACCAAACGAACGTCCTCCCGTGCCGAGTGTCCTATCCCCTGGACCCGCCTTTATCTAAAACAGTAAACAAATAAGGGTGAGAATAAATCTCAGTAAGCTACTAAAATGCAACTACGTTACATGCTGATATGATGATCATAAGGAAACAATATCAACAAGTAAACATATAGCATATAGCACATAACATCAAGTTATATATCACATTGCCCACACTCCGGTGGATACCAAAGCCAAGGTTTAACCAATAACCATAACTGATGAGAATACCAACTGAGAAACCCATCAGAGAAAACCATCTGAGCAGCATAAATAGCTGAAGCCGTCGGGATCCCGAAAACCAAATCATAACCAATAGAACCAAGTAACCAGAGAGGGAAATATGACACAAAGTCATAACCCAAATACTCACCAAAGGGAGCAATTCATCCCATCCAAGGCCAATCTGGACTGGGGAAACTAAAAGGCACAGTGGACATCTTATAGTGAACTTGGCTCGTGTGCCACTATAATTCTTCCACCGCCTGACTCACAAGCTCCAATGGAAAACCTTATAGTGGACTTACCTGTACCACTATAATTCTTCCATTGGCTGACTCCACAACAAGACCAGCTGGACTTTTAACAAGAAGCACAGTAATAAATACTTGCTAAACAAAACCCGGGGCATTTAATCCAAGAAGGAACTATGCCAAATACATTACAAGATGCACACAAAGAATCCTTATAAAGAGTCCATAAAAAGGACATTTAATCCATTACTAACATTCCACAACACTTGGGTTCACAAAGGAACCAATTCTACCACCTTAGTGATCCACAACAATCATCTAAGTACGTTAGGACACTACCCAAAAACTAGACCAAGGTTGACCTCTACATCCCTTAGTTTGAACTCTCTAAACTTTCTCCAGACAACTGGGCGGTCGCCCAAACAGGGCTGTGCGGCCGCCCAAAATGCTCTGTCCCAAGAACAAAAACCTTCAGATAGATGTGCGGCCGCACGCCCCATTTTGGGCGGCCGCCCACATCACCTGGCAGGCCTAAAAACTTAACCAAAGTTTACTCCTTTTGTTTCACAACCCAAAATTTCCAATACTCATAACCCTTAACATTTCAACTTACACAAAGGCTAAACCTTAGCCTAAAAACAAGACTAACACCAACAATAACCATTTCATACCACTCCCTTTTGTCCCAAAATTACAAGTATAGCAAATATTACCCAAATCACAAAATTATCAAGTAAGAGTATCATATATAGCATATATGACTATTTTAACATTTAAAGGGGAATTAGTAACTTACCTAGTTCCGAAAAAAGTATCGCTGAAATAAGTTTTGTTCGGCTAGAAATGACCTACTCGATGCCCTGATCATTTTTATATAATTAGTTTTTAAAACGGGTAAGTAAATAAAAAGAATTAAATCGAAATGAGTTGAACTTACCTTTTCTTTCTTAACCTACGGAGGAACAGAACGAGAAAGAATTGCAGAAGAATGTTCACACAGAGAAGGAAAGAAAAAGGGATAAGTTTTTATAAATATCTTACCCATTTCACAGATTGGTCACCCAAGATTCAAAGTTAACACTTTAGCCCCTAAACTTACATTTTCAACTAGGACCCTAAAGTTTCAACTTAATCATTTAACTCCTTTAATCATTATTTTTACTAACTAAGTAAATAACACAATTAATCAAATATGATATGCAAATCATAAAATATGATGCAACACATAAAATGCACATATAAGTCAAATAAAAATACCCAAAATTATAAAGTAAATATAAACGAGTTTTGGGGTCGCTACAATCACTCCCCCTTAAAGAAAATTCGTCCCGAATTTTAGGGTTACTTACCGAGGCCCTCAAACAACCAAGGGTACTTCCTCTCGATCTCCTCCCGAAGCTCCCAAGTCGATTCCTCCACATTATGATTCCTCCACACAACTCGAACAAGAGGGATACTTTTGTTTCTCAATTCTTGCACTTTCGAATCAATGACTTGGACCGGATGTTCCTCATAAGACATACTCGGCTCAATATCCTCGGGAACCTCAGATAAAACATGAGAAGAATCATACACATACTTTCGAAGCATAGAAACATGAAACACATTATGGATCTTATCAAGAGAAGGAGGTAATGCAAGACGATAAGCCCGATCCCCCACTCTTCCAAGAATCTCAAATGGGCCAATAAACCTCGGAGCAAGCTTGCCTTTCTTCCCATATCTTCGGATACCAACCTTAGGGGAAACCTTCAAAAACACAAAGTCACCTTTTCCGAACTCAAGGTCTCGCCTCCGATGATCAGCGTAGCTTTTCTGTCTACTCTGGGCAGTACTTAAACGATCTCGAATAAGTTTAACCTTCTCAACTGAATCATTAACCATCTGAACACCCCAAATCTTGGCTTCTCCCACTTCATCCCAACAGATAGGAGACCGACATTTCCTTCCATACAAGGCTTCATAAGGAGCCATCCCAATACTGGACTGAAAACTGTTATTATAAGCAAACTCTACGAGAGGCAAATGAATATCCCATGAATCTGAAAAATCCACTGAGCAAGCCCTCAACATATCCTCAAGAATCTGGATAGTTCTCTCGGACTGGCCATCTGTTTGAGGATGAAAAGCTGTACTAAATCTCAACTCTGAACCCAAAGCTTTCTGAAACACTTGCCAAAACCGAGATGTGAATCTAGGGTCACGATCAGAGACAATGCTCACTGGAACTCCATGTAACCTCACGATCTCATTAATGTACAAAGTTGCAAGCTTTTCCATAGAATAACCGATCTCAATAGGTAGAAAATGAGAAGACTTTGTCAATCTATCAACAATTACCCAAACCGCATCAAACCTTCTTCGAACACGAGGTAACCCTGTCACAAAATCCATGGTAACATGTTCCCATTTCCATTCCGGAATCTCCAACGGTTGAAGCAATCCCGCAGGCCTTTGATGTTCAGCTTTGACTTGTTGACATGTTAAGCACTTGGATACATAATCCGCTATCTCTCTCTTCATATTATTCCACCAAAAGTGTTGCTTCAAATTCTGATACATTTTAGTACTCCCGGGATGAATAGTATACCTTGATTTATGGCCTTCATCAAGAACTTGGCGTTTAATCCCATCAACATTAGGTACACACAACCGACCCCTGAAAGTCAATACTCCTTCAGGACTGAGTGAGAAATCCTCAAATTTACCATCTTTGATTTTATCCATAATCTTTACCAATTCCGGGTCATCCTTCTGAGCTTCCTTTATTTGTTGAACTAAAGTTGGAAATACTCGAATGTTCGCAAAAATAGCTCCATGCTTTGATTCATAAGGACTCCAATCTCGAGCATCCTCCAACATCTTCCATTCCCGCACCATCAATGAAGCTACATAAGACTTCCGGCTAATAGCATCAGCTACCACATTTGCCTTGCCCGGATGATAGGAAATTGTACAATCATAATCTTTCAACAGCTCCATCCATCTTCGTTGTCTATTATTCATCTCTTTCTGGGAGAAAAGATACTTCAAACTCTGATGATCTGTGAAAATCTCAAACTTTGCTCCGTAAAGATAATGTTTCCACTTGTGTAATGCAAAGACAATAGCTGCAAGCTCCATGTCATGGGTAGGATAATTCTGCTCACTCGGAGTCAACTTCCTCGAAGCATATGCAATCACCCTTCCATTCTGCATTAATACACACCCGAGGCCTTCTTTAGAAGCATCACTATAGATTACTAAATCATCATTACCATTAGGTAGGGCGAGAATAGGAGCTGTAGTCAATCTCTTCTTCAACTCTTCAAAACTAGCTTGACACTTTTCATCCCACACATAAGGAATATTCTTTCGAGTCAACTGAGTCAAGGGAGTTGCAATCTTAGAAAACCCCTCAATAAACCTTTTGTAGTACCCAGCTAACCCCAAGAAACTTCGAATTTCTGTAACTGATTCTGGCCTCTTCCAATTCACAATAGCCTCAACTTTGGATGGATCAACTGATATACCTTTATTAGAAATCACATGCCCAAGAAAAGATACTTCATTGAGCCAAAAAGCACATTTACTGAATTTAGCAAACAACTGCTTCTCACGAAGAATAGATAAAACCATTCGCAAATGCTGTTCATGCTCTTCCCGGGACTTAGAATAAACCAGAATATCATCAATAAATACAACCACGAAGGTATCAAGATAAGGTTTAAAGACTCTGTTCATCATATCCATAAAAACAGCCGGAGCATTAGTCAACCCGAAAGGCATAACAAGAAACTCATAATGGCCATATCTACTACGAAAAGCAGTTTTAGAAATGTCTTCAGAACGGATTTTCAACTGATGGTACCCACTCCTCAAATCAAGTTTTGAAAAGACAACTGACCCCTGAAGTTGATCAAATAAATCATCAATATGAGGAAGCGGATATTTATTCTTTATAGTTACCTGATTCAGCTTTCTGTAGTCAATACACAGCCTCAAGGACCCATCTTTCTTTTTAACAAACAATACTGGAGCTCCCCACGGGGATACACTAGGACGAATGAATCCTCGATCAAGTAACTCTTGCAACTGAACCTTCAACTCTTTCAATTCAGCTGGGGCCATTCTGTAAGGTGCCTCAGATATAGGAGCCGTACCTGGAAGTAAGTCAATACAGAACTCTATTTCCCGGTCAGGAGGCATAGCATACTCAGAAGAGAATACATCTGAAAATTCTTTAACAATAGGCACATCCCCAATATCAGGAACCCTTTTAGTAGTATCAAGAACACTAGCCAAATACCCCGCACAACCACGGTTCAACAACTTTCTAGCCTTCATATAAGAAATAATTCGAATCTCTCTACCCCAGGGAACAGTTTCAAAAGAAAATTTAGGAACATTTGGGATAGAAAATGTGACCACTTTATTAGCACAATCAACAGACGCATGATATTTACCCAACCAATCCATACCCAAGATAACATCAAAATCTTGTAATGGTAAGATAACTAAATCAGCAGGTAAAACATGCTCACGTATATGCACATCACAAGAATGCAACACCTCATTGGTCACCAAACACTCCCCTATAGGAGTTGACACCTCTAACACATAAGGCAGAGATTAAAAAGACTTATGCAATCGAGAAGCAAAATGCAAAGACACATAAGAATGCGATGAGCCAGGGTCTATAAGTGTACGTGCCCTCAAACTAGACACAGAAATAATACCTCCTATCACATTCGAGGACTCCGAAGCCTGTTGCTGAGAAATAGCAAAAACACGACCCTGAACCTTAGGCTTGCCTGAGGAATCCCTCTTCTGACCCTGAGAGGACCCAACCACACTTCCCGATGCTTGCATCCTATACTTAGGGCAATCCCTCTGAAAATGTCCTAACTGACCACAGTTCAAACACTTGCCCTGCTTCTTCCAACGTCTCTCTTCTGAATGCCCTTCTTTCTGACAATAATTACAAACTCCTCTGCTTTGACTCCCTGACGTGTTACTTTGATTTCTGTTACCTGACTGTCTTTGAGAAAACCCTTTAAATTGTGAAGATCCACCTTGATTTCCTCGATTATCACCACGTTGTGGTTGTTGCCTAACTTGCTTCCCAGCGCCTAACAATTCCATTTTCCTTTTATGTTCCTCAATGTCATGTTCCACCTGGTAAGCTCGATCCACTGCATCCTGGAAATCTTGCAACTTATGGGATACTAGCTGAGTTCTAATCACGGTTTTCAAACCTTTCACAAACCTCGTAGCCTTCCTCTCCTCAGTTGCCACTAGGTGAGTACAATACCTGGACAACTCTGAAAATTTAGCTGAATATTGAGCAATTGACATAGAACCTTGCTCCAAGTTAAGAAATTCCATCTCCTTCCTGTCTTGATCTACTCGAGGAATGAAGTGTTCTTTAAACTTCCCCAGAAAATTCTCCCAAGTGTAAGGTACATGAGTCTCATCCCATTTTGTTTTCAAAGCTTTCCACCAATACTCAGCCGCTCCATTCAGTTTATAGGTAGCAAACCTGACTTGATCTTCCTCCGAACATCGCAAAGCATCAAAGATCTTTTCCATCGATTCAATCCACCTTTCAGTTTTAGATACATCGGGCTCTCCATCATACTCCATAGGCTTCATTTTCAGAAATTGTTCTAGCCCATATCTTGGTGGTACCTGCTCCCTTTCTTGCCTCTGATCATTTATAGTTTTCATCGCTGCTTCAAACATCCCCTGAAATATAATTCGAGCCTCCTCTCTGGCATCCCCTTGCCCCGAAGAGCCGGCCTGATCTCCGTCAGTTTCACCCATTTTTAATGAATACCTGCATCAAACACTCAACGTTACTCCCTCGATACTCTACTACCCTCCTAGGTCTTAGTCATTCTAGACCATCTACAACCTAGCTCTGATACCAACTGTCGCGCCCCGACCCGTGGTCCTACTTGGCCCCACGCTCGGGACACGAACGGAAGACGTTATGAAACCTTTTAGAAAATTTTTCGAAATACCTGGCACCAAAAACATTCTTGAAGTTCAAAGACTTCACTTAACTTGAAACAAACTTTTACAAACACTTTCACAGCGAAAGTCCTTAGCCCGAAGGCTTACAAACTTTTAAACAATGTACATACATCAACATTTACCAAAATAGATGGAACTATAAGAAAGTACGGTTACTCTACCCAAAGGTTTTACATTTACATAATGTAACCTTCAACAAAACAAGTCCCAACTCTTACCAAACGAACGTCCTCCCGTGCCGAGTGTCCTATCCCCTGGACCCGCCTTTATCTAAAACAGTAAACAAATAAGGGTGAGAATAAATCTCAGTAAGCTACTAAAATGCAACTACGTTACATGCTGATATGATGATCATAAGGAAACAATATCAACAAGTAAACATATAGCATATAGCACATAACATCAAGTTATATATCACATTGCCCACACTCCGGTGGATACCAAAGCCAAGGTTTAACCAATAACCATAACTGATGAGAATACCAACTGAGAAACCCATCAGAGAAAACCATCTGAGCAGCATAAATAGCTGAAGCCGTCGGGATCCCGAAAACCAAATCATAACCAATAGAACCAAGTAACCAGAGAGGGAAATATGACACAAAGTCATAACCCAAATACTCACCAAAGGGAGCAATTCATCCCATCCAAGGCCAATCTGGACTGGGGAAACTAAAAGGCACAGTGGACATCTTATAGTGAACTTGGCTCGTGTGCCACTATAATTCTTCCACCGCCTGACTCACAAGCTCCAATGGAAAACCTTATAGTGGACTTACCTGTACCACTATAATTCTTCCATTGGCTGACTCCACAACAAGACCAGCTGGACTTTTAACAAGAAGCACAGTAATAAATACTTGCTAAACAAAACCCGGGCATTTAATCCAAGAAGGAACTATGCCAAATACATTACAAGATGCACACAAATAATCCTTATAAAGAGTCCATAAAAAGGACATTTAATCCATTACTAACATTCCACAACACTTGGGTTCACAAAGGAACCAATTCTACCACCTTAGTGATCCACAACAATCATCTAAGTACGTTAGGACACTACCCAAAAACTAGACCAAGGTTGACCTCTACATCCCTTAGTTTGAACTCTCTAAACTTTCTCCAGACAACTGGGCGGTCGCCCAAACAGGGCTGTGCGGCCGCCCAAAATGCTCTGTCCCAAGAACAAAAACCTTCAGATAGATGTGCGGCCGCACGCCCCATTTTGGGCGGCCGCCCACATCACCTGGCAGGCCTAAAAACTTAACCAAAGTTTACTCCTTTTGTTTCACAACCCAAAATTTCCAATACTCATAACCCTTAACATTTCAACTTACACAAAGGCTAAACCTTAGCCTAAAAACAAGACTAACACCAACAATAACCATTTCATACCACTCCCTTTTGTCCCAAAATTACAAGTATAGCAAATATTAACCAAATCACAAAATTATCAAGTAAGAGTATCATATATAGCATATATGACTATTTTAACATTTAAAGGGGAATTAGTAACTTACCTAGTTCCGAAAAAAGTATCGCTGAAATAAGTTTTGTTCGGCTAGAAATGACCTACTCGATGCCCTGATCATTTTTATATAATTAGTTTTTAAAACGGGTAAGTAAATAAAAAGAATTAAATCGAAATGAGTTGAACTTACCTTTTCTTTCTTAACCTACGGAGGAACAGAACGAGAAAGAATTGCAGAAGAATGTTCACACAGAGAAGGAAAGAAAAAGGGATAAGTTTTTATAAATATCTTACCCATTTCACAGATTGGTCACCCAAGATTCAAAGTTAACACTTTAGCCCCTAAACTTACATTTTCAACTAGGACCCTAAAGTTTCAACTTAATCATTTAACTCCTTTAATCATTATTTTTACTAACTAAGTAAATAACACAATTAATCAAATATGATATGCAAATCATAAAATATGATGCAACACATAAAATGCACATATAAGTCAAATAAAAATACCCAAAATTATAAAGTAAATATAAACGAGTTTTGGGGTCGCTACATAACTATTGTGGTTAAGTACTATAGTTAAGTATTACTATTATTAGTAATAGTTACTATTATAGTTAACTATAATAGTTACCCTATATAGCAATTATTAGTATTATTAGTAATGGTTACTATAATAATTACTTTATATAGTAATTAATATAATTAGATAATATTGTTAAACAAATAAAAATTTATTATTAATAGTTAACTATCATTATAATTAACATTTATATTTAACTATTATATTTAATTATTAAATAAACTAAAAATTACTATTAATAGTATTAGTTAATCATAATAGTTACTATATATATATTAATTATTACTATTAATAGTATTATTAGTTAATCATAGTTACTATATAAGTTAACTATTATTATTAATAGTATTAGTTAATAATTATATAATAAATGTTAATATTTAATATTAGTAGCACTCGCTCCATTCAAGAGTAAGAGTCCTACTTTCTATTTTTGTACGTCTCACTAAAAGTCTATTTCCTAAAAGGACAAATGATGAGAAAGAATAAATAGTGTTTTGGACAATTATACCTTCAATACACTTGCAATGTTTACCAATTTTCTATTGTGTCTTTAATAAGTGTGCACAAACAAGGTAGGACTCTTACTCTAGGGCGTAGGGAGTATTAATTAATTATAATAGTTAATATATATGTTAATTATAAATATTAGTATTATTAGTGAATAATAATAGTTATTATATATGTTAATAAGTAAAATTAATAATATTAGTTAATTATAATAATTATTTTAATTATTACTAAAAAATTAACACAATTTTCCTAAATTTATAAGCAAACATATTTTTAATTCATATACAATATAGTTATATTAAAAAAGTTATTATGTTACATTACTAAATAAAATCATAAAAAACAAAATACGAAAAAAAAATAGTAAATTAGTTTCCCGTGCAAAGCACGGGTTACCCACTAGTAAGGAAAATGTGTGGTGAAAAAATGAAGAGAGAGAATGAGTGAGGTAAATAGTAGTGTTGGTTGAATAAATTGAGTGATGAAAAATGAAAAGAGAGAATGAGTGTGTGGGGTAGAATGAATATAAAATTATAAAAAGTAGGCTATTTTGGGAAGTGTCAAGTGAGCTGGGACGGATCAAAATAGAAATAAGTGTCAAGTGAGCTGGGACGGATGGAGTATATGAACTTTATGAGGACAAGATTGTCCAAAATACTATTCATCATTTGCCATTTAACGAATAAAGCAACTAAGAACCTTAAACTGAGACATACCAAAAAGGAGAGTAAGAACTTTAAACTAGGACGGAGGGAGTAGTTTTTTAATAACTACTCCCTCCGCCCCACTCGAATTAGGACAAATTTTTATTTTGAGTATCACATTCGAATTAAGACAATCAAAAATGGAAGTGTTTTATTTAATGAGACTCACATTCACACTCACACAACTTTTCGCTCATTATTCTCTACCCCACTTCCTCTCTCCTACTTTATTTTTCATACTCACAACACCTACTCCACTAACACTTTTTCCTAAATCCTTGTGCCCAACCCAAAAATACTAATTCGGGTGGGACGGAGAGAGTATACTCCCTCCGCCCCACCTCATTTGAGACTTATTTCTATTTTGGTCCGTCCCACTTCACTTGAGACTCCCCAAAATGGTAATCTTTTTATAATTTTATATTCAATCTACCACACCCACTCATTCTCTCTCTTCATTTTCTACCACACATTTTCCTTATTTTATTTTTTTCCTTAGTTATTGTGCCCACCTCTTAGGTCTCAAGTGAGGTGGGAGGGAGTTTATTACACTGTCCCTAAAGGAGTGACCCAGTGGTAAAGTCAAACCCCACGCTCATTGAGCGTCAGGGTTCGATCTCTTTCATCGACTCCTTCTAGCGTGGACATCATTAAAAAAAAAAAAAAACAATATTACACTCAATTTTATTATGATGTCATATGTGCATCCAAACCTTCTTTACATAGATTCATAGGATAAATTGAACTCCAATAGAAAATTAATATTAAATGAAAATTATAGGAAACAAAACATGGGCATAAATATTAAAACGTGCTTAATTGATTGAAATATTCCACAAAATCCCTTTTTCAGTCAAGTCAAAAATAGGTTTTTAAAAAAGTCAAGTCAAGAATAGTACTCCCTCCGTCTCGGAGTAAGAGTCCTACCCCTCATTTGCACGCTTATTAATAAATATTGGAAGTGATGTAAATGTTGTGAGTGTAAAAGTAAAGTAGGAGAGAAAATGAGTGAGAGAGAATAGTAAATTGGTTGATGTTGTGAGTATAAAAGTAAAATAGGAGAGAGAATGAGTGGGGTGAATAGTAAAGATTCTTTGCCATTTTAGGAATAAGACTCTTACTCTAAGATGTACCAAAATGAAAAGTAGAACTTTTGCTCTGGGACGGAGGGAGTATCACCTTTACTACTTTCCATTAAGGCGCATACGCATAGTTTTCCTGGTTCTAAAAAGTCAAAAAGCAACCAACATTGACTGTTAAATTGCTGAAAAATATTTGGCCTTTTCTATTGCAAGACTCATTTATAAACCTTATTTTTATTTTCCTTTTTTTCAAAGCTAATGTGTTCTGTTTCTGTACAGTATCCATTGCTCCAGGCATCATACTAAATTTAGTCTCAAATGAATATCACATTTTTAATTTAACAAGAAAATAGTTGTATTGCAATTTTATCGTAGCGTAAGTGACTACAAATATTTTGAAAAATGTCGAGAAATCAAACGCGACTTATATTATGAGATGAAAAAGTACTTTTTCTTGACCCAATCTTTCGGAAATTCAGATCTCGTAAACGTAGGAAAAGTGAGTTTCCAAAATAACTATTCTCACGCTTACGAAACCCTAATCAAATGCAAGCAAGCAATCAAATCTGCCGGGCTTATGCGGCCGCTTCATGTGGACACAGATCTACAAACAGGGGCGGATCCAACATAGCGCCAGGAAGTGCAGGGGCACACCCTGACTTTTTCCAAAAATTTTACCGAGTATTTATATAAAAAAAGAAAAAAAAACTTTAAGGGTGCAAAGTGTTATTTTTGAAAGATAGAGGTGCAAAGTTGTTGGTCCCAAAGGGCAACAAGGGTATAGAACCGTTAGAGGGGGGGGGGGTGAATAGCGGTTTAAAAACTTTTTTCGAAATACCCTTGAAAATCAACCAAGTACTTATCAGTTTGGTCTATTGCGGTTTAAAGCACTAGAACCGCTCAGATAAGATGCACAGCGGAGTTTTGCGGTTTTGACTAAACTGAATTATAAAGAGTTGGGCGGTTTAAGTGGTTGAAAAAGGAATGATGCAACTGACAAGGCACAACTGAAGTATCACAAAAGTATGTAAATCATTTATCAAGTCATTTCACATGAAAGTAAATAAAGCTCATAAACATAAATGTAAATGACAAGACAGAAAATAAAGATCAAGAACACACAATTTGAAGAGGTTCGTTCTTGAAAGAACTACGTCCTCTACCTATATGGTTAGCCTAGGATTTTCTAATAGCTACTAGACTTGTATTGATTTAGAGGAGTTTTTACAAGATTACAAAAGAATCCAAACTCTAATAAACAATCTAACCTAACAATGATATTATAACAACCTGTGTTTTCGAGATATATAATCTATAAGAAAATATACTCCGGGTGTGTAGTGTGGAAAGAAATCAAGAGCTCAAAGTATCTAAGTGATGGTGAGCAAGTGATTACTTTCTGTGCAAGGCTGAGTTGTGAAGATTTGAAGGCTTGAAGCTTTAATGAAGAACTCTGGGTTTGCTAAGGAGATGATGAAGATATGAGTATCTGGGTTTTCAATCTTCAAAGCAAACTTGAATATTTGGGATATTCTCTTTGAAGCTCAGCAACCTTCAATGTTGAACAATGAAGGCTATTATAGTGAAGGCATTAGTGACCGTTGGACAATGAGGTGAGTCATTGTATGGCGGTTTTATGCGTTGTCACAATCCCATTGGTTGACCTGTCACTGTCGTCCTTTGCTTTTGCTTTGTGGCAGGAAGTTGTTGGATCACTACCTGACATTGTCCTTTTAGTTGTTGAAAAGTACAACGGTAACTTTTCAAAAAAGCTAGACAAACCGACATTCCAAGAATAACTGAACCATGACTTGAAGTTTAAGGACAAGTCACCAGTCATTCATTTTTACGGTTGAAAAGCGAATGTTTGTCTTCAAGGAGTAAATGACAGTAATAACTGCTTCAATATCTATGTCGGCGGTTCCACCAGATGCATGTGCGGTTTCATGAATGAACTTGAAATGCGGTTTCATCAAAGACACAAACTGCGGTTTGATGAAGGACTTAAGGCACCATGCTGGCGGTTTGAAGACGGCGGCTTGAGGGACACTAAACCGCTAAGAATAAACCGATCATAACTCAGCCTAACTACTAAAAATCTAGAAATGGACTTGTCTAAAAATTGAAGTAAAACTTCATTACAAGTAAACCTAAAGTCCATAAAAAGACACGTGGAATGGGTCAATCAAATCAGGTGGGTGTACTAACAATGAATCCTAACAATCTCCCCCTATTTGATTGATGCCATTACCACACTATGATAGAGCAAACATTGTACTTGGTAAGAACATGCTCAAATGAGTATGTATTGAAACTGCATGTCCCAAGTCAAATGCACACACAATGCTATACCATAGATTTCTAATCTATCAAAAATAAAGGAAATGAAAAACAGATAGATAAGAAATTCATTCAGATGCATATAAAGAGATATGATTATGAGAATCAGATATGAATGTTTAAACTGAATGTTTAAAACACATATACTTAGAAAATTTTCATGATGAATTGTGCATGAGTTTAGAAATGCATTGTTCCACAAACAAGTAGTTTGAATAAACAAAGTTTTGGAATATTGGATGCAATGCATTCATTTTCATTATAATCCTTTTAAAGATTTTAGAAGTTACAAATTACAAGGAAAATAATGAAAGGCAAAAACTGATTACAAAAGATAGAAAGAATTCTAATCAGCTCTATCAGGAACCCTGGCGGCGGCTTGGACAACGGTTTGAGCATCAGAAGGCTCAACTAGGCTGGCGGTTTCAAACACATATTCAGCTGACTTGAGACGAAGGTGGGTCGGTTCATTTACCTTCTCTAAGATTTTCTCAGAAAGCTTTTTCAGGTCGTTGGCATACTGAACTAAGTAGTCAGTTGATGAAACCGTTAGATCAGCTAGTTGGTCTAACTTCTTCTCCAGAGCCTCATTCATTTTTTGGGCCGCTTCAAGTCTGAGAGAAGACAACTCATTCAAAGTTTCAAGCTTCTGTTCTAACTTGATCTGGTTCTCCAGAAGGGTTTCAATTTTGAATTCCATTCTCCCAATACGAGGATCAACAGCATTCTCCCTCTTAATGCCATCAACAAGGAAGGGCAGAGAGGAAAAATATGCAGATTGGGTAAAGAAAGAATCCAGCACAAACTGAATCTTCACAGGATCAGTTTCAAAAAGGGAGGAAGGGAAAGGAATGATAGAAAATGAAGTGTAGGGAAAAGAAGGGGAAATAGAAAGAAGTTGGGTATTAGAGAGAGGAAAGGAAGAATAAGGAGAGAACCGCCATCTATAAAGATAAGGAAAAACAATGCAGTTTATTCTAAATAAAAATTGAGTGCAGAGAGAAAAGATGAACTCAACTGCCAGATCTTCAATAATTTGATCAAGAGTTGAAGCAATCAGTTGATCTGAAGCAGCTTGAGACTCATCGGCTGGAAAAAAGGATTTGGACGACCAGACTTGAGCCGTTGCTCTTCATACTTGTTGGCGGCTCTAATGATGGCTCCATGGCGGTTGGATTTGGAAGTAGTAGCTCTAAACCTCTTCAGGTAACCCGCAATGTCTTGTGCACACTTCCTTTTCAAACCACGCGGTTTGGGAGACCTAACTGCAACTGTGAACTCAGGCAGAACCGAAGGGGCAGAGATATTGATCAGTTGCGGTTGAGCCGACGGTTGAACTGCTGAAGCAAAAGGCAGTGTAGGGGATTCAGAAGGTGAAGGAGTGTGCTCTGGTGAGTCAAACTCCAGCTTTCGCTTCAATGAAGGAGTAGCGGTTTCAACCAACATGGGGTCTAATCCAGCTTTTCTCATTTCAGCCCTTTCTCTCAACTCCTTTGCAAATGGGCCTTCAGTGGGTGAATGATCCTTCTTGTCAGAAGCTTCAGTGAAGTCCATTGCACCAGGTGGCCTTGATTGCCAGTGCTCCACAAAGTCATATTTCTTTACTAACCTTCTCTTCTTCTTCAGCGGTTGAACCTCAAGATTGTCATCATCTTGCTCAGGTTCATCTTGAACTGCCCCAGACACTTCAGTCTGCTCAGGCAATACTGCAGCCTCAAAATCATCGGTTTGCTCAGGCTCAACCGCATCTGTAGATACCTCGGTTTGTTCAACTGGAACCGCAGCCTCAGACACTTCGGTCTGCTCAGGCTCGGTTTGAGTGGAGGGTTTAAGGTTGGGAATGGTAGAAAAGATAAGCTGCAACTGTTCTTCAGTGAATTGAATAGTTGGCAGTTTGAGAGGGGATTTTGGAGGTGAGATAGGTTTGGGTTCAGAGGTGGAGGCTTTTAGTTTTCTCAACAGATTCACATCTTGTGCAAAGTTCAAGGATTTTTCAACATTTGGCTTGATTGGGGAAAGGGGTTTTATCTGAGGTTTAGAAGAGATAGGAGGAGTTGGTTTCATGAAGGGAATAGGTTTAGAGTAAGGTGGAAGCAGTTCAGAAGAGTGATTGGATAAAATGAGGAAGGATTTTGGTAAGGTCGGTTTTGGAGGAAGAATGGATGAGGGTTTTGAAGTTTCAGTAAGTTTGGCTTTCTTCTTTCTTGGAGCCGCGGTTTCCCTGGGTTGAGCCGCAGGGATTGCAGGCTCCCCCTCAACCGTAGACTCCCTCTCAACCGGAGCCTCAGTTCCATCCAGGCTAACTCCTAGCCTATTCAGGGTGGCAGTTTAAGCAGCTTCTCTAGCTCTAGTAGCAACGGCTTGATCTGCTATGGCACCGGCATAAGGTTTGCCTGACTTATTTAGCCGAGCCTCAGGAAAGGGTCCTCTCTTTTCTTCAGGCAGAGGATCAGCATTCCATACCGCTTGTGCAAACCGCCATCCAAACGCGGTTCTGAAAGCATCAAGCTTTGAAGCACCAAATAAGGTCTTCTCATTCGGTTGCACCTACTCAGCTTCATTTGCCACAGAAGCCTTAAAGATCACAGAATCCCGATGAAGGAACTTAGTTAAGAGTCTGCAGTGAGTTCTGATCTTTGTTTTTCCAGCGGCTTTGGCAGAAGTATGGCGGCTGAGGGCATTGATCATTTCTTGCATGATGATCCTTGGCCAGTGCAGCTTCTTCCCTTTGTAGATAGCCACGCAGTAGTTGTACTGCTCAGAAGTGAAATTGTTGTGATTGCCATTCTTGCACATCATTCCAGTGTCTACTAAATCACACAACATCACCATTACTTCTCCAAACTCCTTCTTGGGGGTGGACTTAGTGTTGAAGACAGAGACCCCCAAGAGCTCCTCAGTAGTTCTGCTGACTAACTCTGGTTTGATAGAAAGGATTCCAGAATTCTCCAGTCCAGCCAAAATAGCAACCTTTGAAGCAGATAAAACTACATCCTTTGTCCTGACAGTGGACTTGATGGCATTTTCAGTCTTCACTTCCCCAGACTCTAAGTCTCTGATCTCTTCTCCTTTACCATTCAAAAAGGGGTACCTCACAGACAATCCCATTGTCAAAGAATTCTGCACAAAGCCTTTTGTCAAACTTCGGTTCATCCAACTGGAATAGTGGCAGCAGTTTTGACGATTCCAGTAAGGCAAGCAGTTTTCTTCCAACTGCATCGGCTTCAAATTCAGCTTTGATGATCTGAGATCCAGGTACAAAGTTGGATTCATCCTAAAAAATAATTAAAGTTAGTAAGAGTTTGGTGCAAGCAGTTTGAATAAACCAAGCATTCAAACTGCTACACGGAATCCTAACAATGAAATAAGCGGTTGAAGCAAAACCGGGGTAAAATGGTAAACACCCAAAACTAGACATGGAAAGAATTTGAAAAAGCATTTGAATGCATGAAGAACATGATGAACAGGGGATAAACATGCAAAACAAAAACTTAATCAAATTAAGAAAGAAGTATACCAAAAGACTCGAAAAACGCAGATACTAACAAAATTCTAAAATAACAAGTTCAAATAATAAACCCAGAACATAGTATCAAAATAAATATGAATGAACACCCAAAAACCCAAAAATTAAAATTGTTCAAAAATTGAACAAAAGACATGAAAGAAACATCACACCCAGCATATATGAACATATATAATCATAATCAACCAAAAAATTGAAAGAAAAAGCAAGTAAAAAATATGAGAAGACGAACAAGCTTTTTCGAACAACAATGGCGGAAAAATATGAAATGCAAGAGTGAATATGGGAAATATTGGAGGTTGAGAACAGAGTGCAGATGAGAGAGAGAGAGAGTATACGCAAATGAGGAAGAAGGTAAAAAGGTAAAAAGAAATAAACTTTGTCTTTTATACTCAATTAACTGTTCCTCGGGTAATGGAACGACGAGAACGGCGCACGATTATCTCCAGATGGCGTCCCACGTCACATAGAATTTAATCCGGCAAAGAAAATTGCAAAAGGGTCCTTTATAATTGATATGACATAAAATAGGGACTAAAATGCAATTTCATACCTGAGCAGTTTGATTGAGCAAACTGACTTACCTTGCTTCTTTAGCGGTTTTCATGAAACTGATGTCTCTCTAATCTGATGGCGGTTTATATGTTTAAACCGAATGACTTTGCTTTCTTGTCGGTTTTGAAAGAACTGATTTCATTCATTTTGACTCGTCAGTTTGATGGAGTATCTTGTACCGAACCATTTATTGATGCGGTTTCAATGATGACAGAACCGCACACTAGATGACTTTTCTAAGCATAGCCAAATCACTTAAACAAAAGATATTAAAAATAATATATATAGATATGATATCTTAAGTTAGTTCTAACATACCCATTTCTCCTCGTAAGTGATAGAACCTGGAATTTTCAAGCGGTTTGGTGAGGATGTCAGCAATTTGATCATCTGTTCCCACCTTTGCTAGAAAAATGTTTTTCTTTTCAACATGGTCCTTGAGGAAATGATATCTTATGTCTATGTGCTTGGTTTTTGAGTGCTGAACTGGATTGTTGGAGATGGATATTGCAGCAGTGCTATCACAGTAGATAGGGCAGTTTTGTTCAAATATCCCGTAGTCCTCCAACTGTTGTTTCATCCAGAGAATTTGAGAGCAACAGCTTCCAGCCGCTATATATTCAGCTTCAGCGGTTGAGACTGAAACCGACGCTTGTTTCTTGCTGGACCATGACACAAGCCGCGTTCCAAGGAACTGACAAGTACCACTTGTGCTCTTTCTGCTTATCTTACATGCTGCAAAGTCAGCATCTGAATAACCTAATAGATCAAATGAAGATTCTTTGGAGTACCAAAGTCCAAGGTTAACAGATCCACATAAATATCTAATAACACGTTTAACAGCAATAAGATGAGATTCTCTAGGGTCAGCCTGAAATCTAGCACAAACACAAACACTAAACATGATATCTGGCCTACTAGCAGTTAAATAAAGTAGAGAGCCAATCATACCTCGGTAGAGAGTTTGATCAACTTTCTTACCATGTTCATCTCGATCCAAACTGCAGGCCTTAGGCATTGGGGTATCAACTGGTTTAGCGGTTTCAAGCCCGAACTTCTTTATCAAATCTTTAGTGTATTTGGCTTGGTTGATAAAGATCCCATCATGGCATTGCTTGACTTGGAGTCCAAGAAAGAATGTCAACTCTCCCATCATACTCATTTCAAATTTACTCTTCATTAGCTTCTCAAACTTAACACACATAGTTTCATTAGTAGAACCGAAAATAA
Source organism: Campanula takesimana (assembly GCA_026119855.1). Lineage (NCBI taxonomy): Eukaryota > Viridiplantae > Streptophyta > Magnoliopsida > Asterales > Campanulaceae > Campanula > Campanula takesimana. The sequence goes on along the minus strand of JAOWBW010000193.1, from coordinate 513,809 downwards.
TATCATCAACATATATTTGAACTAATAATGAATGACTTTTGTGTTTAGCTATAAATAGAGTTGTATCAATTTTACCTCGAGAGAAGCCTTGTTCAATAAGAAATTTAGATAGAGTGTCATACCATGCTCTTGGAGCTTGTTTGAGTCCATACAATGCGTTCTTGAGTTTGAAGACATGATTTGGAAGTTTGTTGTCTTCAAATCCTGGCGGTTGAGCTACATAAAATTCTTCTTGTAGTTCACCATTCAGAAATGCACTCTTCACATCCATTTGATATAACTTGAATTTCTTTAAGGATGCATAGGCCAGGAACAATCTTATGGCTTCAAGTCTGGCTACAGGGGCAAAGGTTTCATCATAGTCAATTCCTTCTTCTTGCCTATAGCTTTGAGCAACCAACCTAGCTTTGTTTCTTGTTATAGTACCATTTTCATCCATCTTGTTTCTGTACACCCATTTTGTTCCAATTACTGTATGATCACTGGGCCTTGGAACTAGAGTCCAAACTTTGCATCTTTCAAACCGATTGAGCTCTTCTTGCATTGCAATTACCCAACTTGGATCACTTAGAGCTTCATCTACCTTCTTCGGTTCCATCTGAGATAACAGAGCAGTTGAGAACAAACTGTGATTATCTCTGTGAGTCAAACTCCCTCTGGTTTGGACACCAGTACTGATAGGACCAATAACGTTGGCAGTTGGATGGTCTCTATGCTTATTAATTTCAGGAGGGAGGTTGTCTTGAACCACTAATTCTTGAAGATTTTCCAGAGGAGGATCATCCTGATAATCATTGAAATCTTTATTGAAGGTTAGATTTGGAACTGGTTCAACAGTTTGAATGGGGTCAGAAGACAGCGGTTCAACAGTTACACCATCAGCGGTTTGAGTAGGTGCGGCTGAAGAACTGGATGAAGCGGTTTGAGTAGGATGGTTGTCAGTTGCTCTATGTCTAGTGCCTGTCTCAAAACCACTAAAATCATTAGCAACATTTGGAGCCATATGTGGCTCAAGGAGAGCATGTTCATCAAATGTAACATGGACTGACTCTACAATTTTTAATGATGTATTATTGAAACAACGAAAAGCTTTGGAGTGTTTAGAATAACCAACAAAAATACCTTCATCGGCCTTAGCATCAAATTTACCTCGATGCTCTTTGCCGTTGTACAAGATGTAACACTTGCATCTAAATATCTTGAAGAAGGCAATGTTGGGAGATCTGCCTCTCCACAATTCATAAGGAGTCTTGTTGTGAACTTTGATGATGAGGGAGCGGTTCTGGGTGAAGCATGCAGTATTGACAGCTTCGGCCCAGAAGTACTTGGGAAGCTTGGCTTCTGCAATCATAGTGTTTCCTGCTTCAATCAAAGTTCTGTTCTTTCTTTCCACTACTCCATTCTGTTGTGGAACTCCAGCGGCAGAGAAATTATGATCAATTCCATGATCATCACAATATTGGGCAACACCATTGTTTGTAAATTAGGTTCCATTATCTGAACGCACGGCAACAATGTCATCCAATTTCTGAGTTTGGAGCTGTCTAAAGAGAGCGGTTACGATGCCATAGGTATCATCTTTAGAGGCCATCATTTCCACCCATGTATATCTTGAATAATCATCAACCACCACAAGTGTATAGCGGTTTCCTCCTATACTGGCGGTTGGGACAGGTCCAAATAAATCCATGTGCAGCAGTTGCAAACAGTGGTTCGTTGAAGGCGCGGTTTTACTAGGAAATGACTGTTTGGGCTGCTTTCCAAGCTGGCATGCTTTACACTTTTCATCATGATTGTCAGCCACTTTGGGTAGTCCTTTTACTAGACCATCCCTGTGCAGTTTTGCTAGATACTTGAAGTTCAAGTGGCTGAGCCGCTTATGCCATAACCAGCTTCTTTCACTTATATTTTTGGCTACAAAACAGAGGTCAACAATAGAAACAATATTGCTTAAATAAATTATATAAACATCACCTGTTCTGTTGCCAGTCAGTAGAGTGACTCCAGAAGAAGCATCTTTGATATAACAGCTAGTTGAAGTGATGATGCAGTTCATTCCTTTGTCACAAAACTGAGATATGGAGAGAAGGTTGTGCTTGAGTCCTTCTACTAGTGACACATTATCAATAGTCACCTTTCCTCGTTTGATTGCTCCATATCCTACTGTTTCTCCTTTCTTGTTGTTACCAAACACTACTGGGGGACCTTTTATTTGGATGAAACTGCAGAGTAGTTCTGAATCTCCAGTTATGTGTCGTGAACATCCACTATCCAAATACCAGAGATCCTTCTTCTTCTTAGCGGTTCCAGCCATAAAACATGAAATCTGAAAAATAAACATGAAAGGTTTTGGTCCCCTTATTCCTTGGGTCCTAGGGTTAGCAGCTTTTTGGGACCCACACTTGTTTGACCTTAGGATTTTTATGTCCCTTGGCATTGGGTGTGAATCTTAAAAGACAATGACCAGCACTATGACCAAAGTCAGCACAGATAGAACAATGAATTAAGCCAGGTTGTGGTTGCGGTTTTACAAATCCATTACTGACCTTCGGTTTATCATGTTTTACTGGGTCAGCGGTTTTGGCTTTAACAAAGTTAACCTTCTTGAGTTTCACCTTTCTCTTAGGTGCGGCTTTAGGAAATATAACAGGATATTCCTTAAACCGACTAGGAGCGGTTTCATCACTCAATACTTCCTTGGTTGCCTCAGCCGCTGTGGATTTCTCTTTCCACTTTGGATCTCTCCCAGTCTGGTTTTTAGGATACTCATAGAAATAATTTTGCTTTTTAATTTCTTGTGTTGAGCCCTTTTTACCAGCATGATTCACCTTAGGAATTTCTCTGGTTTGTTCAGTTGGTTTCACACCACCTTCAGCACAAAGACAAGGACACTTACACCCATCATCAGTTTTAAATCCTAATCCACTTTTCTCCTTAGAGAGAATTTGTGAATTAACGATTTGTTCCATGGTGACTCCAAACTTAGTCCACACATCGGTCACTTTTTGAAGTTCATCCCTTTGTGCAGTAAGATCATGGATTCGGGTGTTAAGTACCTCGGTTCTGTCCTTAAGGTAGCGGTTTTCTTCCACAACAGAAGCTATCCCAACAATTTGGAGCTTGAGTTTTTCAATCTCCTCCTTATGGGACTTGCACTCTTTTTGGGAATATTCAAGTTCCGCAGCCATTAATTTATATGCCTTTTTAAGCACAGTATGTTATTGACAAATAACATTAGCACGTTCAAGTACCTGGTCATCATGGCTTTGTTCGGTTTGATTCTCAATAGAGTAGTTTGGTGAAGTAGGAGTTTTGCCTTGTTTAGCTTCAAGAGTTTTTGGTGAAGCTGACTTCATTTGATGGAGTGGCAGTGGAAGACTTTCGTCAATTTCAACATTTTCTTCAAATCCCATTAGGCAAAGATTTGCAACTCCTTCATCTTCATCACTATCATCTGTATCAGAACCCATCCAGGTTAATGGTTGTTCTCCTTGTTCAGCAACCATTCCTCTTCTCTTGAAAAACTTTTTGTTGAACGGTTTCTTGGCAGGAGCGGCTTCATAGCGCGGTTTGGGACAACTGGAGGCAAAATGACCTGGTTGTCTGCAGTTGTAACAAACAAGATCATCCCTTTTCTTTGCATCAGCAGCTTTGTTGAATCTGGTTGGAGGGACAAACTTTTCAGGGCCGCCTGACTGAGATTGAGCTCTGTTCTTTCTGAACTTGGTGTAGTTTTTCACATAGAGAGCAAACTCATCATCATCCATGTCATCAAAGTCAACTTGAGTAGAACTGGATGCTACACTTTGGGAATTTTGAAATGGAGTGTAGGATTGATGAGATTGCTGAGGTTGAGAATAGGGTTGATGATGTTGAGGGTAAGGTTGATGAGGCGGTTGGTAATACTCTGGAGGTGCGGTTTAAGAAATATATCTTGGAATATTTGGATAAAAAGAAGCGGTTTGTAAATGGATATTAGATGCGGTTTGATGGTGATCTGGATTGTAAACTGGAGATGTGGCATTGTTGAAAGCGGCAAGAGAAAGAGACTTGAATTTAACATCTTGTGATACTCCCTCTGTCTCATAATGATCTTCTCATTGACTATCAAACTTTTTAAATATATGAACACTTCCTTCACTAGTCATGTTTTGTTGTTACACTTTAAGCTTAAATTGTAGAAATTTGAAGAACATTTTTGGACAATGAAAAATGACAAATGAGAAGATCATTTGGGGACGGAGGGAGTACTTAACAAGTCCTACCAATGTTGAAACTTGCCATGCGGAACTGACTTGATGAACATATATATATATATATATATATATATATATATATATATATATATATATATATATATATATATATGGTTTTGTTAGGATACCCCCTTCAAGGGTATCTTAACAAGTGGCCACATATTTTATGACCAAAAAGCCTATAAAGTTTGAACATGAACCAAATATGCAAAGGGCTATAACTGTAATTCTAAAATAAAATACAACCCCACCCTTCATCTACCCAACATTCTCTTCCCAAAGTCAGAGACTCCTTCTGTTAAGCTTGATGTTGGGTTAATGCCTTTGAATTTGGGACGCCAAGTTAATGGATTAAACAACAGAGAAAATTTCGCAATTACTTGGCAGAGCCGCGTGAAAGGTCCGGGCGGACCTATTCATAAGACCCGGGCGGACTTAGGGGGTCCGGGCGCACCAGGCTCAACACCCGGGCAGTCCAAAGCACGTCAGAAAAACTGCGTTAAAGAGAGGAGTAGATCCGGGCGGACCATAAGAAGGACCCGATCGGACCAAGGCTATGGGTCCGACCGGACCAAGGTCAGTACCCACCCGGACCAAGACCCCAGAAACCTATTTCGTACAGGATTTCAGCAATGTCGTAAAAGGGAAGGTTTTCAAGTCAGTTTCGTACTAGAATTCCAAGTTCCTATCAGACTTTGAGATAGACTTCACCGGTATAAATAGAGGCCATTAGTCTAGATCAAAGTAAGTTGTTTTGTCTCAGAAAAATCATTAGAGTGCTCAGAATAGGTCTGTAATTCTACAGTTACACAGTTAGGAATTTTGTGATCAAAATTTGTGTAGCAGTAATAGTGAGATCTTGTAATCGTTTCTCCAGATTGATAATAATATTCTCTCCCCTCCCCGTGGACGTAGACAAGTTGGTGAACCACGTAAATCTGTGTTCTTGTGATTGCTCGCTTTTCTTATCAAGTATTGTTATTGCTCTAACAAGTGGTATCAAAGCTTGGTAACAAGTGGCACCAGAGCTTTGGTTCGTGGTTAGAGATTCAGGGATTCCGCTGTAGAGAACAAGAAGATGGGTCAAGGAACATATTTGATCGACAAGTTTAATGGGAAGAATAGTTTTTCTCGCTGGCAGATCAAGATGAAGGCTTTGTTGATTGACAAAGATTTATGGGAACCGTTGGAGATTGCAATCATGGGTCGCAAGGATCACAAGGGTAAGGCAACCACCATAGAAGATACCACAGAATAGTCAGAGAAGGACAAGCAAGCAACAGCGAAGGAGGCGGCGGCATTGAAGAAGTTGGATCAGAAGGCTCACGCCAAGATCGTCAGACAGTTGGATTATGAGATCCTAACCAATGTTGCAGGAACGGACTCCGAAAGTGATCTTTGGTTAATGTTGGAAGATATGTACATGACACGTTCATTGACCATCTTGATAGATTTACTTCTGCATTACTTAAACTGCGTAATATAGGAGTAGTTGTGGAAGACGAGGATGCAGCCTTGCAGCTTTTAGTATCTTTACCTATGTCTTATGAACATTATGTCGATTCGTGCATAAATCGTAAAGATGGTATCTCTCTAGAGGAAGTGAAAACTTCTCTCAAGACGAGAGAGGTACGCCGAAAGGCGAGTGGGAATGAGGCAGGTACCCAGTCATCAGGTTTGGTTACTAGTAGTAGCAACAGCAGGGGTTCTAGTGGGAGGAAGAACAATAAAGGCAATTCTTCACACAAGAAGGGTCCAAAGCCTGGGGATATCTGTAATTTCTGTAAACAGAAGGGGCATTGGAAGTTCGATTGTCCCAGAAAGAAACAAGGCAAGGCACCTGTCAGAGCAGAGGCTATGATGGCCAAAGATAGCAGTTCAGATGAGGATTATGCTCTAGCTACATCAGAATCATCACGTGCATCTGACGCATGGATTCTTGATTCAGGAGCATCGTAACATATCAGTCCTAGGAGAGAATGGTTTACTGATTACAGGCAGGTGGATGGCGGTGAAATAAGCATGGCCAACAGTGCAGTCTGCAAGGTAGTTGGTATCGGTTCGATCAAAGGACTCATGATGGTAAGTTTGTCACATTGAACGAGGTTCGACATGTTCCACTTATGACAGAGAATCTGATTTCTCTTAGTCAGCTCGACAGCAAAGGGTTCAGTTTCAAAGGTAAAGGTGGAGCAGTCAGTGCCTGTAATGGTTCAGAGGTGATACTGAAAGGCCTTAAGTGGGGCTCCTTATATTTCCTCCAAAGAAGAACGCTTACAGGGTCGGCTATGGTTGCATCATCAGAGGTGAATGAGGGAGATATGTCCAAGCTGTGGCACATCAGGCTCGGGCACATGAGCACTCGAGGGATGCAGGAGCTGACTAGACGGGATCTTCTTTGTGGCCATAAGGTCAAGGACCTTAAATTTTATGAGCATTGTGTACTAGGGAAAATAAAGCGTAATAATTTTCCCAAGGGTATACATAACACAAAAGGTGTTCTGGATTATCTTTACTCAGATTGTTGGGACCTTCACGTCAGGAATCTCTAAGGGGGCACAAGTATTTCTTGTCTATTGTTGATGACTATTCAAGGAGGACTTGGGTGATTATCATGAAGCACAAGAATGAGGCTCTGAGAAATTTCAAGGATTGGAAGACAGTAGTAGAGAACCAGACAGAGAAGAAGATCAAGAAGCTCCGGACAGATAATGGTTTGGAGTTCTGGAGTACTGAGTTCGATTTGTTTTGCAGAGAGGTAGTGATTTCTAGACATCACACTATCAGAGGCACGCCACAGCAGAATGGTGTAGCAGAACGAATGAATCAGACATTTCTTGAGAGAGTTAGGTGCATGCTCTCCAATGCAGGGTTGTCTAAACGTTTCTGGGCAGAGGCGGTTAGTACAACATGTTACTTGATTAATCGTGGACCATGGTCTCAAAATTCCCCATGAGGTATGGACCGGTAAACCTGTTGATTATTCTATTCTAAGGGCTTTTGGGTGTACTGCTTATTATCATGTGAATGATGGGAAGTTAGAAGCTAGAGCTAGAAAGGGAGTATTTATGGGGTATGGAGATGGTGTCAAAGGATACCGCATCTGGTCTCCATCAGAAAATAGGGTGATTATCAGTAGGAAAGTCGTGTTTGATGAGAATTCTGTTATTAACCCTATTATGAGATCTACGATTGTTTCAAGTGTTGGTAGTGTTGATAAACAGGTGGAGCAACAAGATATTGAAGAGTTAGTTGTACCACAGACAGATGTTGATCAGGATCCACCAACAGAGACAGAGACTGAAGCACCAGAAAGTTCAAGTTCAGTTCCCGAAGAACATGGGTTAGCATAAGGAAGGTCTAGAAGAGCTAATTTCGGGAAGCCTCCTGAGAGGTATGGATTTGAAGACACGGTGTCTTATGCACTGCAGGTTGCTGAGGAAGTAGAGCCCGATCTTACGGAATCTTCTACTTTCAAGGAAGCAGTTACATGTTCAGAGTCAACTCAATGGTATGCAGCTATGGGTGATGAGATGGAGTCTCTTCACAAGAATCAGACTTGGGTATTGACTACAAGGCCAGAAGGCAGAAAGATTGTGACTTGCAAGTGGATCTTCAAAAAGAAGGAAGAAATGTCACTGGCAGAGGGGGTCAAGTATAAAGCTCGCGTTGTTGCAAGAGGTTTCACACAGAGAAAAGGGGTGGACTATAATGAGATTTTCTCACTAGTGGTCAGACACACTTCGATCAGAGTGTTGCTAGCGATAGTGGCACAAAGGGATTTGGAGCTTGAGCAACTGGACGTCAAGACAGCTTTGTTGCATGGAGAGTTGGAAGAAGAGATATACATGATACAGCCGGAAAGATTTCAAGTTCCTAGAAAAGAAGATCAAGTTTGTAGGTTGAAAAAGTCCTTGTATGGACTTAAGCAGTCGCCGAGGCAGTGGTACAAGCAGTTTGACAGCTATATGACAGAGATCGGATACACGAGGAGCCCATATGATTATTGTGTGTATCATAACAAGTTGATAGATGGGTCGTACATCTATTTGGTGCTTTATGTTGATGATATGTTGATAGCAGCAGTCAAGAATTCAGAGATTCAGAAACTGAAAGGTTTATTGGCTGCAGAGTTTGAGATGAAGGATTTGGGCAACGCAAAGAAAATTCTGGGTATAGAGATCTATAGAGACAGAGCCAAACGAAAACTATTCTTATCCCAGAAAAGTTACATCAAGAAAGTTTTAGAAAGGTTTGGTATGTCGACAGCTAAAGCTATAGATACTCCGAGTGCAGGGAATGCACAGTTGTCAATTGCGTTTGGGCCCAAATCGGTTGAGGAGAAATAGTATATGGCTCGAGTACCCTATGCTAGTGCAGTTGGTAGTTTGATGTATGCTATGGTGTGCACTAGGCCGGATCTTGCACAGGCAGTTAGTGTTGCTAGTCGGTTCATGGGTAATCCGGGTAAGGAGCACTGGCAGGCTGTGAAGTGGATCTTCAGGTACCTTCGGGGTACCAGTGACGTCGGTCTTATCTATGGAGGTGGAGCAGAATGTGCAGTAGAGGGGTTCTCATATTCGGACTATTCGGGTGATGTTGACACAAGAAGATCTATTACCGGATATGTATTCACGCTTGGTGGGTCAGTTGTCAGTTGGAAGGCTACTTTGCAGGCTACAGTGACGTTTTCTACAACAGAAGCAGAATACATAGCATTGACAGAGTCCGCTAAGGAAGGAATATGGTTGAAGGAATTGATCAGCGATCTTGGGATACATCAGGATCAGGCTATTATTTATTGCGATAGTTTGAGCGCGATTTGTTTGGCCAAAGATCAAGTTCATCATGAGAGGACCAATCACATTGGTGTCAGATATCACTTCCTAAGGGATGAGAAACGGGTAAAGGTGAAGAAGGTAGGGACGACAAACAACACTGCAGATATGTTCACGAAACCCGTGATGGGAAGCAAGTTCCAACATTGTTTGGACTTGCTGAATGTTCGTATGTCGCGCCCCGTACCCGTGGTCCTACTTGGCCCCACGCTCGGGACACGAGTGGAAGACGTTATGAAACCTTTCTGTAAATTTTTCGAAATGTCCTTTTAGAAAGTGGCACAAAAACACACTTGAAGTTCAAAGACTTCACTTAACTTGAAACAAACTTTTACAAACACTTTCACAGCGGAAGTACTTAGCCCGAAGGCTTACAAACTTTTAAACAAATGTACATACATCAACCTTTACCAAAATAGATGGAACCATAAGAAGTACGGGTACTCTACCCCAAGGGTTTACATTTACATAATGTAACCTTCAACAAAACAAGTCCCAACTCTTACCAAACCAACGTCCTCCCGTGCCGAGTGTCCTATCCCCTGGACCCGCCTTTATCTAAAACAGTAAACAAATAAGGGTGAGAATAAATCTCAGTAAGCTACTAAAATGCAACTACGTTACATGCTGATATGATGATCATAAAGAAACAATATCAACAAGTAAACATATAGCATATAGCATCAACTCATATATCACATTTAACACATTGCCCACACTCCGGTGGATACCAAAGCCAAGGTTTAACCAATAACCATAACTGATGAGAATACCAACTGAGAAACCCATCAGAGAAAACCATCTGAGCAGCATAAATAGCTGAAGCCGTCGGGATCCCGAAATCCAAATCATAACCAATAGAACCAAGTAACCAGAGAGGGAAATATGACACAAAGTCATAACCCAAATACTCACCAAAGGGAGCAATTCATCCCATCCAAGGCCAATCTGGACTGGGGAAACTATAAGGCACAGTGGACACCTTATAGTGAACTTGGCTTGTGTGCCACTATAATTCTTCCACCGCCTGACTCACAAGCTCCAATGGAAAACCTTATAGTGGACTTACCTGTACCACTATAATTCTTCCATTGGCTGACTCCACAACAAGACCAGCTGGACCTTTACAAAAGCACAGTAATGAATACTTGCTAAACAAAACCCGGGGCATTTAATCCAAGAAGGAACTAAGCCAAATACATCACAAGATGCACACAAAGAATACGTATAAAGAGTCCATAAAAAGGACATTTAATCCATTACTAACATTCCACAACAATCATCTAAGCACTTTAGGACACTACCCAAAAACTAGACCAAGGTTGATCTCTAAACTCCTTAATTGAAAACTCTAAACTTTTTCAGACAACTGGGCGGTCGCCCAAACAGGGCTGTGCGGCCGCCCAAAATGCTCTGTCCCAAGAAGAAAATCCTTCAGATAGATGTGCGGCCGCACACCCATTTTTGGGCGGCCGCCCACATCACCCGGCAGGCCTAAAAACTTAACCAAAGTTTACTCCTTTTGTTTCACAAGCATAACATATATATGCTACACAACTTAAGTAACTTTCATTAAGGATACAAATTGCATTCCCAAACCATTACAACACTGAGCTCAAACCAAGTCTATATACTCCCTTTGTCCCAAAATTACAAGTATAGCAAATATTACCCAAATCACAAAATTAACAAGTAGGAGTATCATATATAGCATATATGACTATTTTAACATTTAAAGGGGAATTAGTAACTTACCTAGTTCCGGAAAAAGTATCGCTGAAATAAGTTTTGTTCGGCTAGGAATGACCTACTCGACGCCCTGATCATTTTTATATAATTAGTTTTTAAAACGGGTAAGTAAATAAAAAGAATTAAATCGAAATGGGTCGAACTTACCTTTTTCTTCTTAACCCTAACTGAACGTAGAGGAATGTTGCAGAAGAAAGAAAATAACACAGAGAAGGAAGAAGGGAAAGTTGGTATAAATATCTTACCCATTTTTACATTTTGGTCACTGAACTTCTAAAGTCAACAATTAAGCCCCTTAACTTATAATTTCAACTAGGACCCTAAAGTTTCAACTTAATCATTTAACTCCTTTAATCATTATTTTTACTAACTAAGTAAATAACACAAATGATCAAATATGATATGCAAATCATAAAATATGATGCAACACATAAAAATGCACATATAAGTCAAATAAAAATCCCCCAAAAATATAAAATAAATAGGGACGGGTTTTGGGGTCGCTACAATCACTCCCCCTTAAAGAAAATTCGTCCCGAATTTTAGGGTTACTTATCGAGGCCCTCAAACAACCAAGGGTACTTCCTCTCGATCTCTTCCCGAAGTTCCCAAGTCGATTCCTCCACACAACTCGAACAAGAGGGATACTTTTGTTTCTCAATTATTGCACCTTCGAATCAATGACTTGGACCGGATGTTCCTCATAAGACATACTCGGCTCAATATCCTCGGGAACCTCAGATAAAACATGAGAAGAATCATACACATACTTCCGAAGCATAGAAACATGAAACACATTATGGATCTTATCAAGAGAAGGAGGTAATGCAAGACGATAAGCCCGATCCCCCACTCTTCCAAGAATCTCAAATGGACCAATATACCTCGGAGCAAGCTTGCCTTTCTTCCCATATCTTCGAATACCAACCTTAGGGGAAACCTTCAAAAACACAAAGTCACCCTTTTCGAACTCAAGGTCTCGCCTCCGATGATCAGCGTAGCTTTTCTGTCTACTCTGGGCAGTACTCAAACGATCTCGAATAAGTTTAACCTTCTCAACTGAATCATTAACCATCTGAACACCCCAAATCTTGGCTTCTCCCACTTCATCCCAACAGATAGGAGACCGACATTTCCTTCCATACAAGGCTTCATAAGGAGCCATCCCAATACTGGACTGAAAACTGTTATTATAAGCAAACTCTACGAGAGGCAAATGAATATCCCACGAATCTGAAAAATCAACTGAGCAAGCCCTCAACATATCCTCAAGAATCTGAATAGTTCTCTCGGACTGACCATCTGTTTGAGGATGAAAAGCTGTACTAAATCTCAACTCTGAACCCAAAGCCTTTTGAAACGCTTGCCAAAACCGAGATATGAATCTAGGGTCACGATCAGATACAATGCTCACTGGAACTCCATGTAACCTCACGATCTCATTAATATACAAGGTTGCAAGCTTTTCCATAGAATAACCGATCTCAATAGGTAGAAAATGAGAAGACTTTGTCAATCTATCAACAATCACCCAAACCGCATCAAACCTTCTTTGAGTACGAGGTAACCCTGTCACAAAATCCATGGTAACATGTTCCCACTTCCATTCCGGAATCTCTAATGGTTGAAGCAATCCTGCAGGCCTTTGATATTCAGCTTTAACTTGTTGACATGTTAAGCACTTGGATACATAATCCGCTATCTCTCTCTTCATATTATTCCACCAAAAGTGTTGCTTCAAATTCTGATACATTTTAGTACTCCCGGGATGAATAGTATACCTTGATTTATGGCCTTCATCAAGAACTTGGTGTTTAATCCCATCAACATTAGGTACACACAACCGACCCCTGAAAGTTAATACCTCTTCAGAACTGAGTGAGAAATCCTCAAATTTACCATCTTTGATTTTATCCATAATCTTTACCAATTCCGGGTCATCTTTCTGAGCTTCCTTTATTTGTTGAACTAAAGTTGGAAATACTCGAATGTTCGCAAAAATAGCTCCATGCTTTGATTCATAAGGACTCCAATCTCGAGCATCCTCCAACATCTTCCATTCCCGCACCATCAATGAAGCTACATAAGACTTCCGGCTAATAGCATCAGCTACCACATTTGCCTTGCCCGGATGATAGGAAATTGTACAATCATAATCCTTCAACAGCTCCATCCATCTTCGTTGTCTATTATTCAACTCTTTCTGGGAGAAAAGATACTTCAAACTCTGATGATCTGTGAAAATCTCAAACTTTGCTCCATAAAGATAATGTTTCCACTTGTGTAATGCAAAGACAATAGCTGCAAGCTCCATGTCATGGGTAGGATAATTCTGCTCACTCGGAGTCAACTTCCTCGAAGCATATGAAATCACCCTTCCATTTTGCATTAATACACACCCGAGGCCTTCTTTAGAAGCATCACTATAGATTACCAAATCATCATTACCATTAGGTAGGGCGAGAATAGGAGCTGTAGTCAATCTCTTCTTCAACTCTTCAAAACTAGCTTGACACTTTTCATCCCATACATAAGGAATATTCTTTCGAGTCAACTGAGTCAAGGGAGTTGCAATCTTAGAAAACCCCTCAATGAACCTTCTGTAGTACCCAGCTAACCCCAAGAAACTTCGAATTTCTGTAACTGATTCTGGCCTCCTCCAATTCACAATTGCCTCAACTTTAGATGGATCAACAGATATACCTTTATTAGAAATCACATGCCCAAGAAAAGATACTTCATTGAGCCAAAAAGCACATTTACTGAATTTAGCAAACAACTGCTTCTCACGAAGAATAGATAAAACCATTCGCAAATGCTGTTCATGCTCCTCCCGGGACTTGGAATAAACCAGAATATCATCAATAAATACAACCACGAAGGTATCAAGATAAGGTTTAAAGACCCTATTCATCATATCCATAAAAACAGCCGGAGCATTAGTCAACCCGAAAGGCATAACAAGAAACTCATAATGGCCATATCTACTACGAAAAGCAGTTTTAGAAATGTCTTCAGAACGGATTTTCAACTGATGGTACCCACTCCTCAAGTCAAGTTTTGAAAAGACAACTGACCCTTGAAGTTGATCAAATAAATCATCAATATGAGGAAGCGGATATTTATTCTTTATAGTTACCTGATTCAGCTTTCTGTAGTCAATACACAGCCTCAAGGACCCATCTTTCTTTTTAACAAACAATACTGGAGCTCCCCACGGGGATACACTAGGACGAATGAATCCTCGATCAAGCAACTCTTGCAACTGAACCTTCAACTCTTTCAATTCAGCTGGGGCCATTCTGTAAGGTGCCTCAGATATAGGAGCCGTACCTGGAAGTAAGTCAATACAGAACTCTATTTCCCGGTCAGGAGGCATAGCATACTCAGAAGAAAATACATCTGAAAATTCTTTAACAATAGGCACATCCCCAATATCAGGAACCCTTTTAGTAGTATCCAAAACACTAGCCAAATACCCCGCACAACCACGGTTCAACAACTTTCTAGCCTTCATATAAGAAATAATTCGAATCTCTCTACCCCAGGGAACAGTTTCAAAAGAAAATTTAGGAACATTTGGGATAGAAAATGTGACCACTTTATTAGCACAATCAACAGACGCATGATATTTACTCAACCAATCCATACCAAGATAACATCAAAATCTTGTAATGGTAAGATAACTAAATCAGCAGGTAAAACATGCTCACGTATATGCACATCACAAGAATGCAACACCTCATTGGTCACCAAACACTCCCCTATAGGAGTTGACACCTCTAACACATAAGGTAGAGATTCAGAAGACTTATGCAATCGAGAAGCAAAATGCAAAGACACATAAGAATGCGATGAGCCAGGGTCTATAAGTGTACGTGCCCAAAACTAGACACAGAAATAATACCTCCTATCACATTAGAGGACTCCGAAGCCTGCTGCTGAGAAATAGCAAAAACACGACCCTGAACCTTAGGCTTGCCTGAGGAATCCCTCTTCTGACCCTGAGAGGATCCAACCACACTTCCCGATGCTTGCATCCTATACTTAGGGCAATCCCTCTGAAAATGTCCTAACTGACCACAGTTCAAACACTTGCCCTGTTTCTTCCAACATCTCTCTTCTGAATGCCCTTCTTTCTGACAATAGTTACAAACTCCTCTACTCTGACTCCCTGAAGTGTTACTTTGATTTCTGTTACCTGACTGTCTTTGAGAAGACCCTTTAAATTGTGAAGATCCACCTTGATTTCCTCTACTCTCACCACGTGGTTGTTGTCTAACTTGCTTCCCAGCACCTAACAATTCCATTTTCCTTTTATGTTCCTCAACGTCATGCTCCACCTGGTAAGCTCGATCCACTGCATCCTGAAAATCTTGCAACTTATGGGATACTAGCTGAGTTCAAATCACGGTTTTCAAACCTTTCACAAACCTCGAAGCCTTCCTCTCCTCAGTTGCCACTAGGTGAGTACAATACCTAGACAACTCTGAGAATTTAGCTGAATATTGAGCAATTGACATAGAACCTTACTCCAAGTTAAGAAATTCCATCTCCTTCCTGTCTTGATCTACTCGAGGAATGAAGTGTTCTTTGAACTTTCCCAGAAAATTCTCCCAAGTATAAGGTACATGAGTCTCATCCCATTTAGTTTTCAAAGCTTTCCACCAATGCTCAGCCGCTCCATTCAGTTTATAGGTAGCAAACCTGACTTGATCTTCCTCCGAACATCTCAAAGCATCAAAGATCTTTTCCATCGATTCAATCCACCTTTCAGTCTTAGATACATCGGGCTCTCCATCATACTCCATAGGCTTCATTTTCAGAAACTGTTCTAGACCATATCTTGGTGGTACCTGTTCCCTTTCTTGCCTCTGATCACTTAAAGTTTTCATCGCTGCTTCAAACATTCCCTGAAACATAATTCGAGCCTCTTCTCTGGCATCCCCTTGCCCCGAAGAGCCGGCCTGATCTCCATCAGTTTCACCCATTTTTAATGAATACCTGCATCAAACACTCAACGTTACTCACTCTATACTCTACTACCCTCCTAGGTCATTCAGTCATTCTAGACCATCTACAACCTAGCTCTGATACCAACTGTCGCGCCCCGTACCCGTGGTCCTACTTGGCCCCACGCTCGGGACACGAACGGAAGACGTTATGAAACCTTTCTGAAAATTTTTCGAAATGTCCTTTTAGAAAGTGGCACAAAAACACACTTGAAGTTCAAAGACTTCACTTAACTTGAAACAAACTTTTACAAACACTTTCACAGCGGAAGTACTTAGCCCGAAGGCTTACAAACTTTTAAACAAATGTACATACATCAACCTTTACCAAAATAGATGGAACCATAAGAAGTACGGGTACTCTACCCAAGGGTTTACATTTACATAATGTAACCTTCAACAAAACAAGTCCCAACTCTTACCAAACCAACGTCCTCCCGTGCCGAGTGTCCTATCCCCTGGACCCGCCTTTATCTAAAACAGTAAACAAATAAGGGTGAGAATAAATCTCAGTAAGCTACTAAAATGCAACTACGTTACATGCTGATATGATGATCATAAAGAAACAATATCAACAAGTAAACATATAGCATATAGCACATAACATCATTATATATCACATTGCCCACACTCCGGTGGATACCAAAGCCAAGGTTTAACCAATAACCATAACTGATGAGAATACCAACTGAGAAACCCATCAGAGAAAACCATCTGAGCAGCATAAATAGCTGAAGCCGTCGGGATCCCGAAAACCAAATCATAACCAATAGAACCAAGTAACCAGAGAGGGAAATATGACACAAAGTCATAACCCAAATACTCACCAAAGGGAGCAATTCATCCCATCCAAGGCCAATCTGGACTGGGGAAACTAGAAGGCACAGTGGACACCTTATAGTGAACTTGGCTTGTGTGCCACTATAATTCTTCCACCGCCTGACTCACAAGCTCCAATGGAAAACCTTATAGTGGACTTACCTGTACCACTATAATTCTTCCATTGGCTGACTCCACAACAAGACCAGCTGGACTTTACAAAAGCACAGTAATGAATACTTGCTAAACAAAACCCGGGGCATTTAATCCAAGAAGGAACTAAGCCAAATACATCACAAGATGCACACAAAGAATACTATAAAGAGTCCATAAAAAGGACATTTAATCCATTACTAACATTCCACAACAATCATCTAAGCACTTTAGGACACTACCCAAAAACTAGACCAAGGTTGATCTCTAAACTCCTTAATTGAAAACTCTAAACTTTTCAACAGCTGGGCGGTCGCCTCGCCCAAACAGGGCTGTGCGGCCGCCCAAATGCTCTGTCCCAAGAAGAAAATCCTTCAGATAGATGTGCGGCCGCACACCATTTTTGCAGCCTAAAAACTTAACCAAAGTTTACTCCTTTTGTTTCACAAGCATAACATATATATGCTACACAACTAAGTAACTTCATTAAGGATACAAATTGCATTCCCAAACCATTACAACACTGAGCTCAAACCAAGTCTATATACTCCCTTTGTCCCAAAATTACAAGTATAGCAAATATTACCCAAATCACAAATTAACAAGTAGGAGTATCATATATAGCATATATGACTATTTTAACATTTAAAGGGGAATTAGTAACTTACCTAGTTCCGGAAAAAGTATCGCTGAAATAAGTTTTGTTCGGCTAGGAATGACCTACTCGACGCCCTGATCATTTTTATATAATTAGTTTTTAAAACGGGTAAGTAAATAAAAAGAATTAAATCGAAATGGTCGAACTTACCTTTTTCTTCTTAACCCTAACTGAACGTAGAGGAATGTTGCAGAAGAAAGAAAATAACACAGAGAAGGAAGAGGGAAAGTTGGTATAAATATCTTACCCATTTTTACATTTTGGTCACTGAACTTCTAAAGTTAACACTTAAGCCCCTTAACTTATAATTTCAACTAGGACCCTAAAGTTTCAACTTAATCATTTAACTCCTTTAATCATTATTTTTACTAACTAGGTAAATAACACAAATAATCAAGTATGATATGCAAATCATAAAATATGATGCAACACATAAAAATGCACATATAAGTCAAATAAAAATCCCCAAAAATATAAAATAAATAGGGACGGGTTTTGGGGTCGCTACAATCACTCCCCCTTAAAGAAAATTCGTCCCGAATTTTAGGGTTACTTACCGAGGCCCTCAAACAACCAAGGGTACTTCCTCTCGATCTCTTCCCGAAGTTCCAAGTCGATTCCTCCACACAACTCGAACAAGAGGGATACTTTTGTTTCTCAATTCTTGCACCTTCGAATCAATGACTTGGACCGGATGTTCCTCATAAGACATACTCGGCTCAATATCCTCGGGAACCTCAGATAAAACATGAGAAGAATCATACACATACTTCCGAAGCATAGAAACATGAAACACATTATGGATCTTATCAAGAGAAGGAGGTAATGCAAGACGATAAGCCCGATCCCCACTCTTCAAGAATCTCAAATGGACCATATACCTCGGAGCAAGCTTGCCTTTCTTCCCATATCTTCGAATACCAACCTTAGGGGAAACCTTCAAAAACACAAAGTCACCCTTTTCGAACTCAAGGTCTCGCCTCCGATGATCAGCGTAGCTTTTCTGTCTACTCTGGGCAGTACTCAAACGATCTCGAATAAGTTTAACCTTCTCAACTGAATCATTAACCATCTGAACACCCCAAATCTTGGCTTCTCCCACTTCATCCCAACAGATAGGAGACCGACATTTCCTTCCATACAAGGCTTCATAAGGAGCCATCCCAATACTGGACTGAAAACTGTTATTATAGCAAACTCTACGAGAGGCAAATGAATATCCCACGAATCTGAAAAATCACTGAGCAAGCCCTCAACATATCCTCAAGAATCTGAATAGTTCTCTCGGA